>CM023458.1:20458539-20627916 GCA_013339765.2 Haemaphysalis longicornis
TTAAACATGGCGTTATTATGGGTAGAACATACTTAACCGGTCTACTTTCAATGTTGCACGAATCAAGTGATGTGGTATTTATCATTTTCGACAAACGGCGAAGACTTCCCTGTCATCGGTTGGGTCGAGGAACATTGGTTGCCTAACCTGGTTCCAACAACGGGAAAATTCCCTCATTATAACACTCCCAGAAAATTCAGAAAAGAACTTGTTAACTGTTGTAGCCAGGATTAACCGCGTGAGGTCATTGCCTTCAATAGTAAGGCTTGTTAAGTTTTTATGTTGGGTAGTCCTATACAGAAGTTTATTTAAATGTTTGAATTTTAAACGTTTCCAAAGCGGGTCATGATGAGTTCTGAAGTACGACTAATGCACGATAACAGAAAGCGTCAGAAATCATGGACGTAATGCACGGCAAAACCGAGGCCGAAACTAGCTCGAACTCCTATAAAGTAAATCCCAAAACTACGTTTGCACAATTTTACTTGATGCCAAGAGCACTAAAGTTTACTAAAAAAATAAAGCATTGACAAAAACGCATTAGTGTATGCATAAAATTTAGAGCGTTAAAATCGCTCAATAGATTTCATGAAAAGTTCGTCCTATAGGACACGTCACGGGAATTGGTTAGAAGTGTGCAGAAATCACATCACTCAGGAATTCATTTTTTGTACTGAATACGGTCGCAGCACACGCACTCAGAGTAGTCAATAACTGGTCTACAGGGCGGCAGACTTTATTCTGGGCAAGTAATTTCACAATGTATTCAAAACCCTTCAGTGTTCCTTTAAATGGTCCTTGAAGTGAATTCTTCAAACTTCTTTTTGTATTTGCATTACATGCACTCATCGTTCATCCGGTCAATACAGCAGCCTTTATTTCGTAAAACCGCAAAAAAGAAAAAAAAAAAATACCCTTGTGACCTCGGCGGTGTGCGTAACCACTGCAGCCCTGAAGAGGCCACTTCTTGTCATCGGATGACGATGCCCAAGATTTTAACTTCATGTACAGCCGGTTATTCCCAATGTTATTTTTATAGAAAAAAAGATTTTGCAGTATTGGCAACAAGCACATCTATCGGAATGTATGTTTTCTCGGTTATTTTTGCAGAGGTATTCAAGCCAATGTTGGTTTTGGTTCTCAACAACATGCTTGGCGTCCAACGTCATCATTGTTTGGCTGTCGCTGTCGGCTCCGCCATAAGTAAGATAAGGCTGCCATCCCCGCTTAGAATCGTAACATTTAAATGCTGTGGCGCACGCAGTGTTTACACGTTCTCCGCCTCATTGGAGACGCTAAACTGTGAGGCGCTTCTTTTTAAACTTCGTAACTTGCCTGGCTCGTCTCTGGGTCGTAAGAGTAACGTTCGCACGAGGGCGACAGTAGGGGGATTCGGCAGTGTGCTTGCAAGCTGTCGGTGATCTGTCAAAACGACGCCAACGGTAACTCGCCAGCGCGTAGTTGTCTGTCTGCACGCAGTTTCCAACCTTGCTCACGATGCACTGATGATTGCATCAAAAATGGAAAAGGCAGTAAAGAAAGCCTCACTATAAAAAAATAAACCAACTACAAAGAAATTTCATCCCAGATTCGTACCTGCTACTACGATGCACTGCATATACTGCTTCGACCACTCTTCCATTCCACATTTTTTTCTTTGCAGCATAAAAAACGTCCACTCATTATGCAATACAAAAGTTATCATTTATCCAGGAGCAATAACACCAGAACAGCTAAGATATGGCGGCTGTCAAAACTTCAGCAACCAGACGGAAGCATACCTCTGGTGCCCTTTCATAGAGGCTCTGCACCGACGCAGCTAGTTCCCTCCCCCCCCTCCAAAAAAACGTCGTTGGACGCGGGGATTTCGCATGCTGGTCAGTCATGCGGCACTTCTACAAGCTATACAATCCCATCACAAAAACCTTATAATAGGGCACTTCTGTGGTATCTCGACAAGTCAAGAACCGCATTGTTTAAAGGGTAATGCCCATTTCCCTCTTAACAGTTCGTTGCCAAACATCCCAGAAACAAACCGCATCCCGGAAAGAAACCAAGAACAAGTAATGGTTTCTAGTGGATGAAGGCGGCAATTCTCCGACAAAGATGTAGGCCTGCATTTTCGTGCTAGTATTTATCATGTAGGCAGCTTAAAGAAAAACTTTGTGGCCCCCAAATCCCAACAAATATCTAGTCACTAGTGAATGTGCTTTTTAGACGGAAAAAAAGAGATCGCAAATGTGAGGTTCTGCTTCTGACTTCTGTGATAGCTCATCCTGCGCAAAAGTTGTTTCCCGTGTGTTGCTTTTACTCGTTGCAAAAAAGTACTGGATCATTTTTTCTGCCTCTTACCTGCATTAAATTTGATGAATCTTCTCTCACATTTTATTGGCTTTGGCTTTCTACTAGCGTACCAGTTGCATGGGGAAATACAGCTCAGGAAAAGACAACTCAGCAAAGCGTCGTAATTCAATACGAGTTGCATGTGCGGTAGTGTAAACGTCGGCTTCTCACTTTGACTTTCGCCAAACTGACAAAACAACACCACATTCCTCAGATTACAAATCTTGTCGTAGCTTAGTTTTACCTGAGCGAATAATTTGCCATGGCATGCTGGCAGCCGGTCTACTGCCTGTCAAAGGGGCGGCGAGACGCGCAGTAGTGGCACTCAAACTAAGCCTATAAGAGTTCGCGTCCTTCGAAACGTCATAGAACATCAGCAAAAAGGATGCAGAGACCAGGAAAGCACATTCAAATTTATTTTTCTAATACGTAAAGTCGCGTAAGCGCACACCGAGTGGTGGTAAGCTGGCATAGAGTTTCCAGACTATGATTTTCGCGTGTAATACCGCCATGTTTACAAATCACTTCACTATCAACTTAGGGTAAAGAGACTTTCATATACAAGGTTATGTGTTCGGCGCGATGTACCGAATGTCCATGGGAATGTACATCGCAATGTATCGGATTGTGCGGTATGTTTCTGGTCATTCGTGTTAATAATGGTGCATATTCCTACCCTCTGAGAAAAGAAAACCGTACTCCATCACATTCTAAGGCTCAAAGACTTCGGAGGGTATTCGCCAGCCTCGGCCAACCCCATGGCCAACACGAATCACGCAGGTATTGCCGTCCGCTAAACAATCGAGTATGGGCTCTTACATACCACAGACATCTTTAAACGTAGCACCACCATCTTACCGCAAATATGTGCCTCCGCCTTTTACAAGAAGTGGACAAAAATAAATCGGGAAGTTCGTCTTAGAGCTGCAATAAAAACGCGATAGGCATTCCCCGAGCTGCCGCCCTACACCGCAGTGGTCGGTGGCTGGGAAATTAAGGTCGGCGAGCAACACTTTGTACCAGAGTGGCATAAATCTAGTGCACTGTGGCCCTTCTGGTCAATATCCCACCTATATTAAAAAAAACAGATGCCGGAAGTACATTTCAATTTAACCTATGGTGCATGTGGCAAGGTTATATATTCGCACCTGACCTGCACGTTTTCCCACTATTATTTTGCTTAATTTGGTTGTGAAGGTTATTTTAGAGTGTTTCTCATTGTTGGAAATCACGGCATGGAGGAAGAAGTGGTCCCTTCAACATACCTCTCGAATCATCATTATTGTACATAGTGTATCCTGTCCCATTAAAGCGGCGGATCCCGTTTGTGTCCCGGCTTGGTCCTTTCCGCGACATGGTGCCGAAACGTCGGTAAAAGTGGCTTTAACAGACGTGACACACCCTAACGAGCGCCGGCCCCATCGACCTTCGGAAAGAAGTTTCCGCCGGTGCATTTGTGTCTTCGTCTGGAGCCGCGCCAAGGGAACTTAACGGTGGAAGGTCCGAGCGGGCTACCAAGCAACAACAACGTGAGCCGTGGGGCGAGGACCGTTGGACCTGACGCAGAACGAGCTTGAAGCACAAGGGAACGAGCTTCAAGCACATGCATTCAGGATGAAGACTCCACACTCATACGTTGTAACGACGGTGTTCTTCTTCGTGGCCATACCAAGGAACTCCTACCTCCCAACGATTTTGTGGACTGACTAACGCCGAGGAGAACAATGGAGGAGCTTATCAGCCAATGACTCCAGCTACGTGACGAAGGCTCCTCAGTTATTAAGCAAGTTGAGAAACATCTTTCATCTGGTTCACTTTCGCTAGTAATGCTGTCTAGTTGGAATAGGGCACTGCTAGAGAAAGAACAAGCTCTAAAGAAACTTGACGGCGAAGTCGAAGACCTCATTGCCATAGAAAAGATTGCCGAGGAGACGAAGGTGCTGAAACATGGGCCAATATCATCGTAACGATGAAGTGGAAAGTACAAGAGGTTATCAGCGATTTACGGCAGTCTTTAAAATCCTCATTTCGGCAACGAATCAAACGCAACGTGAACCATCTAGACGTAACATCGTTCACCGCTTACGGTTCAAATGGGGAGGGCACTTCTCCCCATATGTTCGCTACGTCACTGATGGGCATTACGGACGAACCATATAACAAGCGGAGCATCACCGACTTGAGAAACGACCCAGAACTGAAGAGTAATCGAAACTCCGACATCGGTTATTTTGCGAACAGCACGCCATTGCCTTCAGCACCAACAGAAACGTTTCAATGCAGCCATCCGGAATTTGAGGCAGATATTGACGGTGACACCCAAAAAAGGCTAATGCGCACGGTCTCTCCTGTGAACGTGAACGGAGAGGCTCTAACGAGTAACGACGCAGAAGGGCGTACGCTATGTGCGAAAATAACGCACGAAAAGAAATGCAGAACGCATCAAACACGCAAAGAAGGAAAGAAACGGAGAGGTACTAACCTCCAGGAGAAAAGCCTGAAAACAAGAGTCTTCATAATTTCACGTGGCAAAAGAGGAAGCGCTCTTGAAATGGCAGTAAAGAAGATGCATAGAAATACAACGGGGAAACTTCGCAAGCAACGATGTACAGGGAGGATTCCACGCCGCCTGTGGACGTCTCAACGCTGTCAGGAGAATCCTTCTCTGGGGATACCACTGTTTCCTGGGAGCTGACACAGCGATCTATGTGCCCCATTTCACGTTGTGCAACTCCACACTCCGACGTTTGGGCAGACGGTACAAGCACCGATGGCGAAGCAAGTGCACTGGGGCTGCACCGGACTGCTTTCAAGACTACACCGGCTCGTTTTTGAATTACCCATGTACTTTGGAACGATAACGCTGTCGTTTAGTACCTTCATCTTTTCGTGGTCGGGAGGATGTTGGAAATCACGGCGAGGAGGAAGAAGAAGAGACCATGCACTCAAACGGAGCGTGCACTACTATCATCATTGTATATTGTGTTCCATCCTGTCCCATTAAAACGGCGGCTCCCGTTTCTGGTCCCGGCTCGGTCCTTTCCGCGACACCCATGTTAATACTGCCAAAGAGTCTGAATATCCACCAAAATTAAAGGCTCAACGAGACAGTAGGTCCAATCGAGCCTGAAAGAGAAAGAGAGAAAAGTTTTTTTGAGCTTTCTGAAGTGGGAGTGGTTCTCTAGTCCGGGAATCCATGAAGTGAGCAGAAAGCCTTCGCTCTGGACGCCAGAAGTTGATAAACGTCCGGATGGCCACTGGTCACCAGGTTCTCCAAAGCTCAGGGGTGAGAAGAGGGGATCGGAAAGGTGGAAGTTGTATCCACTGAGACGAAAGATCTACCAAAACAGAAGGTACAATCGCTCATGAATATCCACCGAGACAAAAGATTCACCGAAACGAAAGGTAAAATCCAGCCTGAATGTCCAACGAGATAAAAGATTTAACGAGACGAAAGATTCACTTTAGCACCTATCGTCTCCCTGGACCTTTCGTCTCGTTGGTTCTTTAGACGCTCAATCCATAGACATGGTGGGTGCGGCTTCACAAACGTTACACCAGGGCCTCTCCTAACCTTTTCTCTAGCCGTGAGCTGAGCGCAGTCCACCTGTGTGGTCGTGCTTTTCTGTGCTCCGACCACAGCGTGTTTCTGCAGTGCAGGACAGTGGAACGACTGAGACAGCGGAGGACTGCCGAAGCTCAGTGTTTTCCTGCACGGTTCTTTCTCGTTGTGTCGGGTTTACAGCGGAGATGACGAACAATCGAAGAAATCTCGTACAGAGTGGTTGCTCTCCGCGGCACAGAGATGCAGAGGAGCTTCGGCGGGATGGCGGCGAGGCAGACGAAGTGGCAGGTATTTGTCGTTTATGTTTAGTGGTGTCGAGGGTAAAAAGCGTAGAAGCGGATAACCCTGGGTTAAATAAGGAAGTTGCAGAACTGGAGGCAGCGCTAAGAAACTAACGCGACGAAAGGAGGGCCATTGAGGAAAAGATAGAAGCAGTTGGCAAGAAGCTGTAGAGGATCGTCACTTCGCCAAAAAATGTCGAACACCTCAGCCAATGCAGAGGAGCAGAAGCAGGCACTAAGGTGACACACGCGGCGAAAGATAAGAAAGGCAACTGCTACTTCCATGTGATACAAGATAGACAAGCAAAAGCAATTGATAAGCAGGGTACTAGTAAAGATCCCCACGTGGCAGACAGCGAGGTAATCTTGGCGGGAGATTGTAATATGTCGAAGAGCAGCGCTGCCGTAATAAAGAGCGTGCATATGGATAAGCGTGTGAACGTGGGATGTTTCCCCGGTAAAACGATTTAGACGGTGATGACAGAAGCGAAGAGCAGCTCTGTAGCTAGAAACCTGGTGGTGATGGCCGGGGGCTTCACGATGTTCTCAAGGGGGATGAGAGAAAACTTGACCAGGAGATAGTGAAGGCGGTAAACGACTTGCGGGCGACGGCCCCAAACGTGTTTACTGCAGCCTGCACCGTGCCTAAAGTGACAAAGCAGGGCTTGCACACCGAACGGGCTGTACTCGCTGCTAGCGGCCATATGAAGAGGTACGGTGGGGAAATTGTACTTGGAGTGATAGACGTGAACAGGATAGTGGGCAGGATTGAAGGGCAAGCTTTTCAGTGGGGCAGGATTCACTTCAGCCGCATTTTAGAAAACAAAGTGGAGTGGCGCTTGGGTGGGAGAGTGGTAGCATTTTAGGGGGCCTGTTATGGTAAGGAAGGCAATCTAGGCGACAAAGGGAAAGCGAGGAACGTCTGCTCACTCAACGCTAATAGGCAGGCAGGCCTAGAGCTAACCGAAGAACCTATACGACGCCGGTTCGACTCCCGGCAATGGTGGCCGCTTTTCTGATGGAGGCAAAAAGCGAAAACACCCGTGTGTACGAGATTTCAGCTTACGTTAATGATCCGCAGGTGGTAAAAATTAATCCTGAGCCCTCTACTATGTGCGTCTCATCACCTGTGTAACTTCGACGCGTTAAAGTTCTCTCAAATCAAGCTATGGTAGCCAGCCCGACCCGGGCGAAAAGCTTCTGCTAGTTGAAAGGGGCCGCCACACACTGACCGCTCCGGGACTTCTGGAGTGATGACCCCCCATTTCCATGATTTTAGAATTAAGATAGTTTTCCTGCCTGCGGATCATTTCCGTGAACAGGTGTAAAAAAATAAAAGTTCCATAGGATAAAATCCTCGCATTAAGCACGCCTCCGCCCCAGTAAACGACACATTAGATGATTTCACAAAGGAGTGAGTGCTTCGTGATAGCGATAGACACTTGTTGATGAGAACACTGACTGGAAACAGGGCGAAGGTAACCACAAAACGAATTTATTACTTTTATTTTTGTGTTGCTATATACAACGTACTCTAAATGGTCTAAGCAGGAAGGGCACAACGCATACACAACAGAAGTAACGCACGCCACAAAAATATTACTCTTTGCTCTGCATACACACTAGAATACACTTTGTTATGCAGCACAAGCATATACTGCGTTCTAAAACACTACAGTGAACTTCGTTCCGCAACGCAAGCAGTAACGTAAGCAAAAAAAATAGACTTCTTCATGCATACTTTACAATGAAAGAGGTGCGCGTAGCTTGTTATACTCAGACACTGTCCTTCGTAAGAAAAGCGTTAAAGGCAACGGTTAACGCAAAAATTGGTGTTGCCAAATTAGGGTGGTCATGTCCCGTGTTCCTTGTTGATAGAAAATATAAGTGCGGTAATGCATCGATGGCAAGTTTACCATTAGGTAATATTTTTAAATAATTCCAGCCATTCTTCGCGCCTGCTGGACTCAATGGACTTAATGTTATTTGCAGAACTCAGTGCAGAAGGCGAATCTTATGTTATGTATTTCGCTAACAGAAAGTAAGCTGCTTTCTTTTGGACTCTTTGAATGTTGTTAATATTGAACTTAGTGTAAGGGTTCTATGATATCCTGTCGCATTCGAATTTATTTCGTATAAAAGAAAAACAACTGAGAAGATTTACATTGCCAGTACATTTCCGACGTTTATGTCGTAGAAACCTTTGTGCGAAGGGCAGCTGAAAATAGGTTGTCTATATGCAAGCTCCAAGACACATCGCAATTTGAAGTTAGCCCAAATATTTGTAGCTAGGCACCTCTCTAAGAGTTCAAAGCCCTGGTTTGTAACCATAACGTAGCCGAAACTCTTTACTTGGCAAGCGCGTGAGGTCGTTCTTTTCTACATTAAGGAAGTTAATCCAATCATTGTCCCAATGAAATGTAATATAGTTTGACTTAGGGACAATTTGTTCAATGAAAGAGCCAACATCACGAAACTGAACAGAATCGTCTGCAAATATTCCAATTTGTACAGCTGGTTTAAGGGCATTCACAATATCATAATGTGTAAAAGAAGAAGGAACTGACCCAGGACGCTTCCTTTGGGTACACCTGATGCGACATGAATTCACAGGGAACTGTGTAATTAATCGCAACAGACTGTTCCCAGCTATTAGGATAGTCTTCAATCCAGTTTACTAAGATGTCCTGAAGGCCAGTACTGGTAACCTTCAAGATTAATTTATCACGTAGAACCCTGTCGAATGTTATAGTGAAATAAAAAAAAAGTATGTGTCAGTCTTCGTATTGTTATCCAGAATAAGTGAAAATGAGTGCAGCATTGTTACCATTTGTTTCACTGTCGAATATATCCTGATAAAGCCGTAGTGAAAATTTGTCAGCGTAGAATGCTGATACAAAAAAATACAATTTAAGTGGCAATTATGTGTTCTACTAGTTTGCAGCCAGGTGAGGTTAAACATAGGGGTTGATAATTGGGAGGTGACAAACAGTCACCTTCCTTGAATACAGGACTGACTCGTTCGGGTTTTCAGTCACATGCTAGCTTTGACGACGATAATAAAGCCCGACATGTCACGCAGGAATTTAAATTGTTCGTTAGATATTACCAAATATTGCCAATAGCCTATTGTCAATACGGGTAAATATTGGCAATACCACCAGATGTTGCCAATATTGCGAAAACAAACTGCTGGTGTTGTGCTGCTCAGCCCAAGGACAAATGTGCGATTCCCCGCCGTAGCGGCCGCTTTTCTGATGGAGGCGAAAAGCAAAAACAGCGGTGTGTAAAAGACTTCGGCGCATGTTAAAGATCTCCAGATAGTCAAAACTAATCCGGAGCCCTCCACGACGCGCCTGTGTAGGCTGTGTAGCGTCGGCGCATTAAACCCTACAATCAATCAACATGTTCGTCAGATCTTCTTAGAAACCCATTTGAAAGAATATCTTGTCCACACTACTTTTTGGGGATTAACATATAAAAACATTGAACATACATCACAATAGGACACGAAGAGCACTTCACATGGGTCGAACAATTCACCGTTTCGGACATATACAATGCAGCCAGAAAACGCACTTTAAATTACGAATTAAAATAGTCCGCAATCGCTTTATTTATGTTACAATCACGCCCCTAACTCATATTTCGGTAAGGGATTTCTTTCTGTCACCAACGTAGTTGCGGACTTTAGTCCGGTCAGTTTTTTGATGATGAGAAGCTGCGTGCTAAAAATTCCATCTCCTTGGAATGTATAGCCTGTGCAAGGCTCTGATTGAGGACTGAAAGAGTATGGCACTGTCCATGCTTATTTATGAATTGTTTTATGTTCAAATTTACTGAGATATACCTTGCGTTTTCCAGGGTCTCGCTTTGTGCAGTTTTTTGTGTTTATTCGGTGCAAACCGATCTACGCAATCATAACACATTCCTTTAGATTGATTTGACATTGTCCCGATGACGCTCTCTTTAACAAAAGGAAAACACGATTCCATGTAATTTATTACGCATATGCCATCGGCTAGCGAGTAATCTTTAAAACAACGTTCTAAAGATATTTTTGTACTTTGGAATTTATAAGGTCACCAGAAACATTAACCAAGTTATCATCGAATGGGCTCTGTTCTACTGAAATAGTTAACTGCGCTTATTCCCCATTTTTTAAAAATCATTCTAAAATGTTACTACAGGACCATTAAAAACGAGTTGGCTCACTCACAATTGCATCACGTTATAGGTGACAGTGAAGTTGAACACTGTCCGCCTTTTTTTTACAATGCCCCGTCGTAAAACGCTGCCAGTCGACAGAAGGTGATGCAAAATTATCGCTAATAGAATTTTGTTGTTGCAAAATTTGCACCTATGTACAGATAATTTCTTCATAGATTCAATTCAAACGTAGCCTTCGGGAGTCTGTAAGGAGAGCATAAAATGAAGATGTGGCTCTACAGGGCAGTCTAATGCAGACACATTCCAAGTCGCCAATGTAACCAGTTGTTGTGAGTGCGATGTTTTTTAGCAAGGACGGCTATTATCTCTCCCCGTGTAGTTCTGCTTTTTATGAACACCTTAAGCAACCGGGAAAATACATCATCATCAACTATTTCGGGGCGTACCAGTTGTATCACATTCAACTTGTCTATTAGCTCAGTCTTACTACGGACGCTCCGGTGTGTTTAGAGTAACAAAGTGGAGGCCATTTTGTTTAGAGCGCTGTCCACCAACATCGAAACATTTACTTTTCTTTAAACTATTTTTTGAAAAAAAAAACAATGTGGGGTGTGTTCTTATCCCTGGTTCAGTGAATGGGCATACCATCTGGGCATCGAACGGATTTTTTCTCCGTCGGTTTGATTTATCGGAATTCCTTCCCCGTTTTACTGTCTCAGCCATTTGTTTGGGTATCTAGGTACACGCGAAGGAAAAACACGCCGGGGCATGGTAGCGCGCCGTCTAACGTTGCCTTTTAAGGTATCGAAATACCGTTGTGCGTGTGTGCGTCCAACTCCCCTATCTTTTGTTTTGCTTGAGGCGGAAAAGCTGATTGCACTGAGTACTTTGCGGTAGGGTTCACATTTTATGCTTAACACGTCGCGCTGGCACACACGTCGGCGGCGGACGGCAAACAGCTAGCTTTGCCCTGATTGCCTGGCTCTGACTAAGGAAGCAGTGCAGCGCGATTTTGTATCTTTCGTTGAAGCGAGATGGCGTTCCTTTGCCTGTCTAAACAAATTGCTGGTGTGTGTCAATTATTTAAACGAGCATAGCAACCTATGACTTTTATGTCGAACCTACGTCCACATCAACGTTTGTTCGCGTTTTTCCCGTCAGTACTTGTTTTGGAACCTGTGCAAGGTGACCTCTCATCACATTTTATTGAAAGTAAACTATTTCTTGAGTATAGTCCTTTCTGCTCCAGTGGGCTCAATTATAGTTACCAATCAACGGCATGTTTGAGGCAAAAATACGAGAACGCGATAGATTATTCGTGGTACAAGTTCATTACCGAGGTGGGGAAGACGAGTAATCTGCCAGGTCGGGGCAGAGACAGCAGCAGACACTTCACCATCGCAGCCAGCCACCAAATCGTGTGCGAGAAAGGCACGTTAGCAACGACAATCACTCCTGTTTCTAGACGCTGAATGTGATCAGCTTGCCCACTTCAAGGGAGGAAAAAGACAGGGAAAAGCGAGTGTGGTTGTACCCGCACCTGCCGATGGGTGTTTCGATGCCAGAAAGGCAGCGACAGATGGTGTGGCTCTATATTTTGAAATGCACTCGCATGCGGGGCTTATTTTGTCGCAGTGTTTACAGCTGGTGAAACGCCAAGTTAACTGCATAAATATTATGTAGGTTTGCTCTGGCGCATGCTTTAAAGCTTTTTAGGTGGGGAGTACCTTGGACCACACAATGTCCGCCTGCGTCCGTGCGCATATCATTTATAATCGAAAAAAATCACACAGGCACCGGCATGATTCAAGCCTGTATCTGGTAGATCAGAGAGAGTTAGTGTCTACCCATTGCGCTACGACTGTGAGTTAGCATCCGAGAGTCAAACGGCTTACTCCATCGTCTGTAACGGCGCAGAGTACCTTAGGACCGCCCAATGTCCGTCCTCCTATATCCGTGCGCACACCACCATCAAGCGAAAGTCAAGCGAAATTAAATTTGAGCCGTGAGTTGCATATCATTTAGGGAATAATCGAGGTGTAATTCATGGCTCAAATCGAATGACGGTCGGGACGCAAATCAGATGTCACTCGGGGCGCAACTTGGGTGTCACTTTGAGTCCCCGTACTCCGCACCCTCGCCATCATCCAGGGAATGAAGATGCTGCCATTTTTTTTAATATCTGGTATCTTCGAAGAAAAGTCTTTTCATATTGACAGCGTCGCTTTTTTATGTTTCGACACGTTTTTTAGTTTTCTTGCTTTGTGCCGATAACCAAGCACTTTCAAAAGTTCATGTCTACGTGAATCTCATTTCAGGGCTACCTATGAGATGAATACGCACAATACTGACAGGTTGAAGCTCCATTATGTCTTTAAATGTCTTCGTTGACGGCGCTCAAGTGTTTCAGTGTTTACATTTACCGCCCCAGGAAGACCGTAAACTATCAAAATGGACCTCGGAATATGGTTTTACCTTTGATGAATTTTGTTTCAAGAACACTTATGTTCTCCAAAAAAGCCTGCTCTTCCTGACAGGCATTTACCTTCCTAATTTGTACTAACCATGTGCAATCAACAATAGAGAAGATGAGAAGGTTCCATCTAAAAAAGATGGAGCCCATAGTTTCAGGTTAATGAAGGCTCTTGGTGAAAGTATTCAGAGAACGTAACTTGGGTTGGTTTTTGATAGTGCATGCGGTGCCTAACAACTTCCAGTGCATGCTGCGTTAACAGCCTGTGGGCTGTCGGAGGTCCTTGGCAAGACCAAACTGCGGACCTCCTACACCGCTCATGGGGTCTACTCTTGTGAAGTGTCATCTAATTTTCAATCAGGTGGGCGATGCCACAACAAAATAGAAGGCTATTCCTAAACGGGGTCTTGAAGGATCAACCGCCGTTGCAATATTTTAACAAATGCAACTTGCGCGACTACTACACTTAATGAATTCTTTTTTTGTATTTTTTGTCGTTGCTCAAACTGTCGTGTTTAATGATCATGCGATTTTATTTTTTTCACTCTTTTGAGTTGTTCGAGTTAATCTCCACTTGTTATTTGGTGGAAGTAAGGTTTCCTTTCCATTCCGTCTTTGAATTTCAATCTACTGGTTACAACGTAGCAATAAAAAAAGACCGTGTGTACTCTTTTTAAGTTTGTTAAGAGCCTCCGAGCACGACCCGGAGCTTCTTAAAATTTATTCTAGGAGGAGACAGAAACATTACCTACAAAAAGAGAGTTAACATATATACCTAACGGAGGAAACACAGAATCAGCCATAACACCGGGACTGTCAAATATTATTAGCATCCAGAATATATCTTCAAAAGCGCCGGAAAATGTTAAAACTCTCTCAAAAGCAAGTCAGCTCTGGAGCATGGAGTTCGGCGATGAGTTGTTAAATGAAGTCTGTCAGCTATCTTCAGAGGCGAGGGCCCGCGCGAACTTAGAGATATGAGATGTCTGAACCAGGATGCTGGTCTGAATGTTACCGTGAAAAGAATACTATCAACAAAAGTCAAGAGTATGTATCATGCAAAAAACCAGACATTTGGGGAACTCATCTACCGTTTTCCCCAATTTTCATACTGAGGCTACTTAAAACACAAGCCAATATTGGCAATCTTCGAGTGAATGTGTTAGAAGGCGTATGTGAAGAGGTGCTTTTTAAGGCGCAAAAGAAGACGTCGAAAGAGTGCGTGGGCAAAGGAAGAGGAAGAAGAGGTGGCAAGTCAGAGGCATAAGATGGGCTATCCGCATAGTTCTCTGCTCGACACGAACGCCCAGGATACTCGACGCCAAACCACCTTCATCCTCTAGACTTTAAATCCTTGCAAGCCCCTCGCAACGTCCGCAACAAAACCGTCTCCGTGGACCGGCTAGCACACGGGATACAGTGCCAAGATATCGCAACGGTCAGCACCAACGGCAAGCTGACACAGTACAAGCGGCCATCACACCCAACAAGCACACTACACCGCGACTCAACGACGCCATCGACATCATCCACTCGTGAGCCTGAACTATTTCGATTGGCACTTTTTCATTGGACGTTTTGTCTTAGAATAAATTAGTGTGTGTATAATTTGTGTACTTGGTTTTGTACTCGTCTCGACAATACAGCCCATGTCTGACATCACTCGCTTCGCTTCCTGTCCTGCTAATTCAACAGCCTGCTTTACAGCGTATCATTTGTTTGCCGTTACGCCTGAGCATCATGATCTACATAGGTCATAATACATTCCCGCACTAATACTCACGTTTGTTTTCCTGTTTATAAACGGGGGTAGTTGCGACCTATTAAAAAGTGCTACTATTACCGAGAGAAACTGGTGCTAAGGTTAAAAACCAACCATTATTTTACGGTCCGTAAAAGGACTAATTACCTATTATCTAGCGCTACATATTTGGATGAGGAGCAGGTGCAGTGAAACTATCGTTGCGCACCATCGTTTGGATTTTGTCGCTTCCACTGTTCCTGTTCATCGTCAAAATATTCACGCGCGGTAGTACTGAATTCCACACTATATCAACTAGCCTTATTGTTAACTTGACGCCTTCTCTCCCCCCCCCCCCCAGGGAGAAAGAGAGACTAAACATATTTACTGTTTCCTAGTAACGAGTCTTAGGGTGTCCTCCTCATTCCAGGAGTCCATTGGCACCAGCCGCGTCTTCGGCCCTCTCCGCCAACTTGCGCTGGACGTCGAGGGAAGAGCTGGCCAAGGCGCTCTCCCGAAGTTCATAAGTGTGGAAGAGATTGGACGAGCTAAGTGGGCTTTGTGTACAGCCATCGATCATATAAAAAAGTGTCCCGAATTCCCCACAGAAACGGCACAAACGGGGATACAGCGTGGGCGCTATGTAATGCTTTCTGCTCGGGGGTGGGTGGGGTGGAGAGAGGAGGCGGTAAGTATTAGTTTGCAGGGCTCTAAGTATTCTATCGTGGCCCTTGGGTAGTTAATTTCTACGTCCATTTGTTCTGGTTTTGTATCATGGAATTACTCCGCAATATCGGCTAAAGAGACAAACGTACGCCCCAGCGCACAAACTACTACCCAGAGGCCCCCTAGGTGACTCGTGCAGAATTTCGGAGCTCTTTCAAATAGGTTCAGGGTATCGGGTGCCTAGATATGATAAACCAGACGAATGTCACGCGTTATTTAATGACCTATTCGAAAGTCTGGTCACATGCCAAAGGGTAATAAGTTACTATGAAATTCTCAAGTAGACAGTTTTGTAACCTTTTTGTCACCATATATACCGTTGGAAAAGGGGAAAATAACAGTTCATGAAGAAATCCTGCTTGCAATAAAGAAATAACATGGTTACCAGGCACATGTTATTAATAAACAATTCCCCATGACTTTTTGTTTCAGCTGGACGAAGAATCAGGTTTGACAGGACGGTGCTGCAACGGATATTGCACAGAATGGAATCATGACTGCCTAATGGACATTAAATTCACCTCATCGACAACCTAAGGCGGCCTCCGATGATGCTGGCAGGAAAGTAATAAAATTAAAAATTTATGGACCACAGTTTTGGTACTTTACAAGCAAAAGACTCAACGATTAACCTGGTTCTTTGCAAATTTGCGAAGCGCCAAACTTGGCACCTCTTCCAGAATGTCTACCTCTCCTTATTTTATAAACACAATAACTGTTCGCGACGAAATGGTAAGCGTTGCAAAATCTTCGTCACCCTTTTTGAGAAGAAACCGGACTTTAATGTATGTTGAACCCACTTAATACTCGTATTAACCTTATTTTTATTTTACGTTGTTTTGTCCGCAATCTGTATGCACTTTAAATACCCCGAAAATGTAGTCCCACTGTATCACACAAAACAAAACTGCAACTCGAATATATAATAAATGTTTTATGTATATATTTAAAGTTCGCTGTATTTAAAACCATCAAAAAACATTTTAGGAGGTACCAAAAATACTAGTAATCTTGTTTAAATGCACAGAAAAAGAATAAAATATATTCAATATGTGGGACTGGTGTATATTAGGTAGAAACTAAAATAAATTACCACAATGCTAGTGCAGTGCGTCTTAGGGCTGCTTTCTTATTTTTAAGCAAGAGTATTTCTTGAAGTTTCAAAAATTGTAATAGGCTTTAGTGTTGAAATAGGCTTGACTGCATAAGCTACACGGGACATGAACTGAATGGGGCCGGAAGACACCCTGAAATAACATGTATGTACACGGATTATCATTTTAAAATTGGTTTCTTGTAGTACCTAATTGATTGGCCAATGTCACCTTTGCAATTTGCAGCATAGAATAAATTCCCTTCACCCACCTCTATTTACAGGTTAAATTCACCCTTACACGTTGGAGTCACCATGCTTCCGCGTGGCCCGGGCGTAAAATTTTGCAGGCACGTTGACTAACAAGGGAAGACATCAGTGAGAAATATGAGTGAAACACTGGTTCTTTAAAGCTTATGCACAATAAATAATCCAGACCTTTTTGTCCCACCGTAGCAATGTTATTCAAGAGAAAATACTCCTGATTTGCCGGTTAAGAATTAAACAGAGAAAGGATTTTTTATACGCAAAGAATTCCTCTTTACAGGACAAGAGTGCATTTAGTGCTAAGCGCATTTTATATTTCCTTGTAGCCTTGTATCTTCAAGAAATTTGAACAGAAGGGGAGGGGGGAGGGATGCTGTGTTTGAAAATCAAGTAATGATAGAAATGAATGAACGCGAAATAAGAAAAAATGCAGCGTGACTGTATTAACAATTTTATCGTACCATCAACAGTATTCTATGTGTTGTCGCTTTCTTAGACAGTTGAGTAAGTTAACATAGTTGTGGTGATTTTAGTTTTGCAACAGACTTGTTTAACCTGGTTTGTTAACTTCCGGCAAAAAAATAAACGAATACTAGTAATTCCAATATTCAATGAATGAATGAATGAATGAATGAATGAATCAATGAATCAATCAATCAATCAATCAATCAATCAATCAATCAATCAATCAATCAATCAATCAATCAATCAATCAATCAATCCGTGATTAGGTCTTTTTTATTGTGTCCAGGTACTTTTTTATGGCGCACTTTCTCAAGCACGAAGATTAGGCACTGTTACAAATATTAAGCACTGTCGAACACCTAAATATAGAAAAATCCCTGCAAACAGAATTACACAAACACACTGCCTAACAGTAAGGCATGTGGCCCCTAGCCAGATTTCGTAGTACGGGGACACTATTAAAATATGCATAAAGGACCAAAATATAAAGGTATGCAAAAACGGAGTGCCTTACGATACCTGGCACATGATGAAAACTTTTAAAAATTAATGTAGATGGAGCGCTATCAAAGAATTATATAATAATTGTAGGTGAAGATAAACTACATATTGAATTAATAAAATTTAAGTGTCTATTGCGTGGTTATCATACTATATAAAAGTTACAGCGCATGATCACAAGGATAAAAATGTGGTCACTGGCGAGACAAACCCACATACGTGTTGGCGGAACAAAGACAGCAATTCTTAAATAAAAGTAAATGTTAAGAGTACACACTCTATGTAAACAGCAATCAAAAAATAGGGCCCAAACCACGCATACCTTTGAGATTACAAAGTATCGTGTCTTCTGGTCGATGTTTGTCGCCTCTTTCCAATAGCAAAGGGGGATGCGTGAGGAGAACCTCACACAAGTGCAGTCATTCGTAATGAGCCACATAACATACGTGGCGGCGTTTAATAAGGGAAGACGAATGACAAGAAAAAATTACGCCCACCTCCCCTCGCCGGAACCCAGGTGTGATGCGACGCTGAGGGGGGTTCAAGCGCCAGCGGAGAGCAACCGTCGACCGAAACGCTGCCGGAGAGCGGCACACCGGTTATATGCGCAGCGCGCCCGAAGGAGAGACCGCGGAAGAGAGAGTACTGCACATGCGCTGGCGCCAGGGTGTCTGCCGCGGCTATGACGCAACACAATCCAACACAATCCACTTTAATCCAATCCAATCCAAATCCAATCCAATCCAATCTCATCCAAGCCAAGCCACGCCACGCCAAGCCACTCCATTCAAATCCAATTCAATGCCCCTCGCGAGAGAGGGGCATCGGAGAGGACAGGGGGTGAGTGGCGGACAGCGCAGCTCGCGAGGCGAGGAGAATGGGGGGGGGGGGCGGACGACAACAACGCCGACGACGCTGCATGCACAAAGCGAGTGAATGAGATGCAGTCGCATCTAAAAACATAGAATCGCTCATCTAAAGGGTGTATAAGGCGGCCGTCGGACTATCCAAGTCCACGAGTACCAAGCGAGTGCTAAGCCTGGGCGTACAGAACATCTTTGACGAAGTCATCCAAGCCCAACGGGTGGCGCAGCTAGAGGCTTACCATAACCAAAGCATGCAGCAGAGTCCTGAAGAAACTGGGCTGCAACTATAATGAGTGGAGGACGCCAAGATTCAGCTACGTGATCACACCAGGGACAAAATCCAGGTGGATGCAGTACCGTGCAACATGTACCAGTAGTGCAACGAGGTAAAGCGGAGAACATAGGCCAAGACACTGGTGATGCTACACGCCCAGTACGCTGGAGCTGACTACATCGATGCAGTAAAATGCTACAACGAGTGGGGCTTCGGGGTCATGGTGTTCGACACCTTGGCCAACCTCCGAGCGGCATCCTGCGCTGCGAGTTGCAGACCCGAGAACGTAGACGAGGTGGTGATCGCACTGACCATCAAAGATCTCGGCTACACAAAGTACTGAGCGTTTTCGGAAAAACTGTCAAAAACTTCTCCATAGCCCAGGTTTCTCAGTAACGGAGGAACCACTCCACTGCGAAGACAACCAAGCTTCATGTGGAAGACAGTAATCGGGTAGTTTCAGGCACCTTCATGGACGATGTCGGAACGTGGTGAGAACCACAATAAAACCGCGCACAGGACTCACTCCGGCCAAACACTATCCATGAGAGGCTAGTGTCATTGTACTCATGGCCGAGAACAAAGTGTCGTCAGCAAAGAGAAGTTGATCAACCAACATTCGCATTGCACATCCTCGGCAGACAGAGACCAAGAGGGATAGAGCAGACTGTCCACCGATTACATTCTAAGAAAGTACTCAGGCCTATCAACTACGCTCAACTTGCATAGACGAGGCACGCATATCCCTTCGCCCTGCAACTCAGCCTATTTGAGCAGGCACGGGTCAGGAAATGCAGTGGTCTATAGGGTATTTTCAAAGCCGGTTCCGAACCCCTATCTAAAGCAGAATACGTACCAGGAGACATGCCCTGACACCACCTGTAGGGTGTGTCGGAAAGCCCTAACTAGACTTGAGCACAAACACTAGAGCACAATCAAACACTAGAAGGAAGAATACCGCCTGCCTTCGATGAGGTATTAGGGACTGAAAAAATCTTCAACTCCAGGCCGTCCAGCAAGTCCGCGTGGCGCTGGCCTGGCAGGGGGACCCCGGCGACCAGGTGACCGGGACCAGGTCCCCTAGCCTGGCAGGCTACATCTCCAGCCAACTCATGACGACCTAGCAAACAAAATGACTTTATTCGCAGGTCCCCATTGTTTTTTCAATTCAGTCCTAATGAAAGTGCCATCATCTAGTTAAAAAATACAACGTGCAGGGAGACCCCGGCGACCAGGTGACCGGGACCAGGTCCCCCAGCCTGCCAGGCTACATCTCCAGCCATCTCATGACGACCTAGCAAACAAAACGACTTTATTCGCAGGCCCCCATAGTTTTTTCAATTCAGTCCTAATGAAAGTGGCATCATCTAGTTAAAAAATACAACGTGCTCTGAAAAGATTTAAAAACCATTGCGGACACTGGAATTCCAGGAAAAAGCCTGCATAGAGCACCATAAGAGCGAACCACCCGCCGAGTAAGTTGAGTGACATCAGGAGTGAATTTTAAGGTACTGTCTAAGAGCGCACCGAGGTCTTTGGTCTCGTCAGCTCTAAATGTGGCAACACCATCAATTTCTGTAGTGAAAGTGTGTTTGGTTCTCCTGTTAGAAGAGTTGTCCTTTGTTTACGTATAGTTAAGATTTATTCTGGTATGTGAGCACCATTTACAAAACGAGAATATTGCCGCGAACCACACATTGGGTTTGTTTATTTGTGTTTTGCTTTTACCGCCCGGCTGCGCCGGTCTGTGTTATCTCTGCGCCAAGGGAAGCGCGTGTTCCATTCTTTCTTTCTGTGCCGCATGTGTTATCTGTCGTGATAGGGAGAGCATTCTGATCTAACGTGAACAGCCCAGAATAATCTTCTGGATCTACTATGTTCTCCATGCGAATCGACGTTTCGAGAAACAACGCGCGCCGAAAGATAAAAAGCTTGCAGTGCGGACACCGGGGCATTCGATTCGACGACACTCGCCTGTGCAAGTCACTTTGTTGACCGCTGCTTCGCCGCCTCTGTATTCTTTTGAGTTGTTAGGGGAGCACAAGTTCGCTCCAATAAACGTGTTTCTCATTCAAGACAACTGCATCGTCCTTGTCTTCGCGACATCTGGAGGAGGTGCGGGGTACTAAGCAATTATGCTCTCTACGACATCTCGAAGCCGCCAAGCCAGTCCAACCAGAGAAAGCCCCTGACTGCAAGGATTGCTACCCGAGTTCGGTCTTCTGCCAGAAGGGCCCAACAGAAGGAACGCTGCAACCAACACCATGGTGCAAGAAACAACGTCGCCAATCATCCTGCAGCAGCCCCGAGAACCGCCATCGTTCCGGGGAGCCCCGCTGAAGACCCCGAAGAATGGTTGGAGAAGCTGGAGCGCGTCCGCATCTTCAACAGGTGGACGACGAAGAAACTTTCCGGCATGTCTTCTTTTACTTAGAAGATGCTGCTCGAACTTGGTTCGAGAACCATGAGAGCTCTTTGACCGACTGGACTCAATTCAAGAGGGAGTTCCTTAAGACCTTCACTACCGTGGTGAGAAAAGAGCGAGCTGCGCTTTTGCTTGAAACTCGAACGCAGCACCCCAACGAAGGAGTCGTGATTTTCGTTGAGGAGATGAAGCGACTTTTTCGTCGTGCGGACCCTGAAATGACCGAGGAAAAGAAGCTCAGGTTTCTAATGCGAGGAGTGAAGCAAGAGCTTTTTGCTTGTCTAGTCCGTAACCCTCCGAAGACAGTGGCGGAATTCGCGTCTGAGGCGGCCGCGATGGAGAAGACGCTAGAAATTCGAACGAGGCAGTACGACCGCCCTGTCAACGCGCTGTTCTCGGAGACCATCGGTGCCGCAAACGGAAGCTCCGATACATTGCGAGAGACCATCCGAGCAGTGGTCAGGGAGGAGCTTCGGAAGCTTTTTCCAACGACGCCGCAACCTCAAGTGGCTTCCCTGACCGACGTAATCCGAGAAGTCCAAAACGCACTGGGAACTTCTACGCCGTCGGAAGCACCCCGCGAACCACAAGCCATGACCTACTCCTCGGCTGTTCGTCAACCCCGCCCTGCTCCAACCCGTCGTCAAGAGGCCGAGCCATACCGCCGTCCAACGCCGCCCGCCCGACGCCCTGTAGACCAATACCAGACGCCAAGAAAGACCGACGTGTGGCGAACGCCCGATAATCGCCCGCTGTGCTACCACTGCGAGAGGCCGACCACATCTACCGTCGCTGTCCCTACAAGAGGCTCGGTTTGCGAGGGTTCTCCGTCGACGCCCCACGCCCCCGATACGGCCAGCGCCCTGCTGAGATCGAAGAATACCTCTCCAACACCAACCGAGGACCAGCCCGCTTCAACCGTTCACCGTCGCCCTACCCGTCTCAGTCACCGAACCGCCGCAGCACTGCTGACTTCTCACGTGGAAGGTCCCCCAGCCCACGCGGGGGAAACTAAAAGCAGCAACTTCGGGAGGTAAAGTTGCACAACGGCGGAAAAATAAAACCCTCCAACGACGCAGCGACTCGCTGAAGACCATCATTCACGACATGCCCTCATCCCGACGACCCGACCCACCTAGACTCCCCTAACGAGACTCCTGAACACGACGACAGCTACACGGCGCGACGCGTACCCGACCTGACCGAGACGTCCGTTGAGAAGACGACGACAACGACGATGCACACTGCCCGACCGTCAACACGTACAAGCAGAGATTCTACGACGCCCCGACGAACCCGGAACTCGAGGAAGACTGCATCTGACGTCAAGGTGTCCATCGACGGCTTTGACGTAGTCGCCCTCGTAGACACGGGAGCTGACTATTCGGTAATGAGCACCCGATTTGCGTCTAAACTGAAGAAAGTTATGACCAGATGGGACGGTCCGCACATACGCACAGGAGGCCACCTCGTGACGCCAAGTGGAACGTGCACATCGCGCGTCACCATAGACGGCACAACGTACCCTGCGGCGTTCGTCATTCTGCCTAACTGCTCCCGCGACGTAATTCTTGGAATGGACTTTTTGATGGACAACGGTGCAATAATCGATCTGCAGACCAAGTCAATAACTTTTTCCCCCAATCACTCCATGATGCCGGAACCGAACCCCGAACGACGGGCTGCTGTAAGGATTACCGATGATCATGTCACCCTGCCACCCCGCGCGAGCTTGATGGTCGCAGTCTACTGGGAAGAAGCTGCTCCTGACGTCGACGCTATCGTAGACACTGATCAAAGGGTGCTTCTCGACCGTGGTGTGTCGGTCGCAAGAGGCATTGCGCACTTCAAAGAACACCAATCCCACATTCTGGTTACTAATTTCACCGAGGAGTACCAGCATTTAAACAAGGGCGCGGCAATTGCATTCCTCGAAGAAGCGCAAGAAGCAAGTGACGTGATCGCGGTCACCGACTTTGAACGCACACCCGTAGAAACCTTCAAGCTCCCGCAGCCCTTCGACGTGAATCCGGCGCTACCGCAAGAACAACGGAACAAATTATTGGCTTTGCTGCGTCGCTATAGCGAATGTTTTTCGTCGAGCGCAAAACTACGTCAGACCCCTCTAGCGAAGCACCGAATAATAACCGAAGATGGAGCCCGACCTACCCGACACCTCCAACACTTGTCACCAGTGTACCGCGTCTCTTCACACGAACGGGAAGCCATCCGGACTCAAGTCGACGACATGCTCAGCGACGACATTATACAGCCATCGAAAAGCCCTGGGCTGCGCCCGTCGTACTCGTAAAGAAAAAGACGGCACATTAAGGGTTTGTGTTGACTACCGGCGACTGAATTTCAGAAAAAAATCACGAAAAAGGACGTGTACCCCTCCCCCGAATCGACGACCGCCCTCGACCACCTCTGCCACGCGAAGTACTTCTCATCGATGGACCTGAAGACAGGCTACTGGCAAATTGAAGTGGACTGGAGAGACCGAGAGAAGACTGCATTTATAACCCCAGACGGCCTATACGAGTTCAAGGTGATGCCGTTTGGGCTGTGCACAGCACCAGCGACGTTTCAAAGAGTCATGGACACTGTGCTAGCTGGCCTTTAGTGGCACACCTGCCTCGTATACCTCGACGACGTAGTGGTATTCGCCCGGACTTTCGACGAACACCTTGCAAGGTTGGAGTCTGTACTCGAGGCCATTCGTACGTCGGGGTTGACGCTGAAGCCTGAAAAGTGCCGTTTCGCATACGGGGAACTCAAGTTCTTGGGCCACGTCGTCAACGCCGCGGGAGTCCTACCTGACCGGCAAAAACTTCAGCCATTGCGAACTTCCCAAGGCCGAAAGACAAGAAGGGCGTGCGAAGATTTCTCGGGCTGTGCGCATACTACCGGCGCTTCGTCGCAAACTTCGCACGCATTGCAGAGCCACTCACGCGCTTGACGAAAGATAGCACCCCTTTCAGCTGGGAAAACGACAAGAAAAAGCATTCTGCGAGCTGCAAAAACGCCTGCAAAGCCCGCCCGTGCTCGCTCATTTCGACGAAAATGCCGAAACGGAAATGCACACGGACGCCAGTGATATAGGCTTGGGTGCCGTCCTTGTCCAGAAGCAAAGCGGCTGCGAAAGGGTAATCGCCTATGCCAGCCGTGGTATGTCGAAGGAGGAGAAAAACTATTCTGCCTCTGAGAAAGAATGCCTGGCTATTATATGGGCCATTTCAAAATTTCGCCCATACGTGTATGGAAGGCCATTCAAGGTTGTAACAGACCACCATGCGCTGTGTTGGCTCACCAATTTGAAGGACCCCTCTGGCCCTCTTGGGCGGTTGAGCTTGCGCCTGCAGGAGTTCGACGTTACAGTCGTTTATAAATCCGGCAGGAAACACTCCGACGCCGACTGCCTGCCCCGCGCCCCCGTCGACCCACCACCACAAGACGCTGAGGAAGGCAGCGCGTTCTTCGGGATCGTGACGGAGAGCGACCTAGCCGCCCAGCAGCGTGCCGACCCCGACTTACGCGTCATAATCGAGTACCTCGAGGGATGCAACGTTGCCGTTCCTAGGACCTTCAAACGCAGCTTACCAGCATTCAGCCTCAGAAACTCGGTCCTCGTGAAGAAGAATTTCAGCCCCGGAACAAGAGCGAATTACCTTCTCGTCATCCCCGCGGACCTTCGTGACGAAATTTTGGAAGCGTGCCACGACGACCCGTCTTCCGGACATCTCGGCACAGCCCGCACTATTGGAAAAATTAAGGCGAGGTACTGCTGGCCCGGCCTTACCTCTGATGTCACCCACTACGTCCGGAGCTGCCGTGATTGCCAGCGACGAAAAACGCCGCCGACAAGACCCGCCGGACTTCTGCAACCGATCGCCGTCCCTTCGAGACCAATTCAACAGATTGGAATGGACCTTTTAGGCCCGTTCCCCACGTCACGATCACAGAAAGAGTGGATTGTTGTAGCGACAGACTACATGACGCGCTACGCAGAGACCGCCGCTCTTCCCAGGGGGACTGCACAAGAAGTGGGAAAGTTCTTTATAAGCCAAGTTGTGCTGCGACATGGAGCCCCGGAAGTCCTAATCACCGACCGCGGAACGGCATTTACTGCGGAGCTGATGCAAGGAGTATTACGCTACAGCAACACGGATCACCGAAGAACGACGGCGTACCACCCCCAAACGAACGGACTAACAGAACGTCTGAACAAGACAATCGCAGATATGCTGTCAATGTACGTTGACGTTGAACATAAGACTTGGGACGAAGTGCTCCCGTATGTCACGTTTGCGTACAACACGGCTATCCAGGAGACGACGCAGCTGACGCCGTTCGAGCTTGTCTACGGTAGAAGGCCGACTACGATGCTCGACGCCATGCTTCCGCATGTAGAAGACGACGACCTCAACGCCGACATCCACGGATAACTTCAACGTGCGGAGGAGGCCCGCTAGCTCGCTCAAGTTCGTATAACGGACCAGCAGCTGGTGGATGCGGGCCGCTACAACCTCCGACGCCGAGACGCCGAGTACCAACCAGGGGATCGTGTGTGGGTTTGGACTCCCATCCGACGACGCGGACTCAGTGAGAAGCTCCTGCGACGGTATTTCGGACCCTACCAGATTCTACGACGTGTCGGCCAACTTACCTACGAGGTGATCCCCGATGGTGACTCCGGAACATCACGACGACGCACGCGGCCCGAAGTCGTCCACGTGGTTCGCTTAAAGCCTTTCTACGGCCGATAACGAATTTTATTTTTATTTTCGGACTATCGCTTATGTTAGCATCGGGTCGATGCACTCTTAGAGGGGGGTAATGCCGCGAACCATACATTGGGTTTGTTTATTTGTGTTTTGCTTTTACCGCCCGGCTGCGCCGGTCTGTGTTATCTCGTCGCCAAGGGAAGCGCGTGTTCCATTCTTTCTTTCTGTGCCGCATGTGTTATCTGTCGTGATAGGGAGAGCATTCCGATCTAACGTGAACAGCCCACAATAATCTTCTTGGATCTACTATGTTCTCCATGCGAATCGACGTTTCGAGAACCACGTGCGCCGAAAGATAAAAAGCTTGCAGTGCGGACGCCGGGGCATTCGATTCGACGACACTCGCCTGTGCAAGTCACTTTGTTGAGCGCTGCGTCGCCGCCTCTGTATTCTTTTGAATGGTTAGGGGAGCACAAGTTCGCTCCAATAAACGTGTTTCTCATTCAAGACAACCGAATCGTCCTTGTCTTCGCGACAATATATCTTGCTACAGAGCGACGCACTAATCAATGGACTCAATGTCTCTGCATATTTCGGTGTCTTCAGATGCATAGAAAGGAAGACTGCCTAATTTCAGTTCACACATTGTTGTTAGACATTGAGAACAGGAGAGGCCATAATACGGAACTTTGGATACTGCAGTTGTTGGTCAGTACGTAGCGGACGTCTTCGTGTTGATGCTAACGAAGATGAGCCAAATGTCTAAATAGTTATCCAATAACGCCAAAAATGGCCCCTAAAGGCCTACACATAGCAGCTTATTAAGTAAAAACTTGTGGTAGCCATCAAATTTATTGCTCAGAACCCATTAACAACGTCTAACTGCCCCTATGAAGAACTGGTGCCGAGGCCTGCTACATGAAGATGGCAAGATTAGTCCTTGTCGACCATTCCGACACAAAGCCCTGCTGGCTACGTTTAAGAATATTTTGTAGAAAATGGGCAAACTTCAGACAGGGCTGTCTCAAACAGCTTGGAGCAAGCACAAAGAAGAACATCTGCTGTTTAGTGTTTCCTATCAAATTGGGTGCCTGGCTTGAAAATGGGACAACTCGAAAAATATGAAGCCGGCAACTTTGGCGGCCTCATCATTTTTATAACTATGTTCCTTATTCTTACCCTTGATTTTCCCATCAGAATTCGCAGAAACTCTCCAAAAACAGCAGCTTTATTAGCCTAATGCGGCTGAACAATTCAATTTGTCCTGGGGAAGGACGCCTCGTTCCCACCACCACTTAAGAATGTTTAACCCTTTGTGATCTATTCATGTTTAACCCTTTGTGACCCTACCTATTTCCTGTTCAGTTGCTAGCTTCTGTGAAATGCTATTTTGTGCCCCGTATCTATTCTCTTCAACCGCGGGGGGCACACCCATCTTCGCTTCCGCCCCAACCAGTCTCCATAGCCACTGAATACCTTACTGTATACTCTTCCCTTTCTTTTGAAACCGCGATTGTTCAGTTTCCTGCATTGTTTGAACTTGCAGCCAACGCCGCATACTTTGCCCCGTCATGGTGCAACCTTGAAGGCTGCTTTGTTAACACGACCCCTTTCTCTCTCTGATTGCCCACCCCCTTTTTTTATTGGTTGTTGTTGTTGTAACATAGGCGTAGCCCAACTGCATGCAGGCTCTCCGTTTCCGAAAGATATTCTGCTCCTTCTCACTGTTTTCTGCAAAGCTATATAAGAAATGTGTTCCAAATGTTTGCGACAGCAAAATCTTGTAACTGTACTCTGATGAAGGCAAGTACCGTTGCCGCTACGTTAGTAAACCTTGTTTGTTATTGTTCTTGCTTTGTAGCCGACTCTTTACTTATACTATTTCTGCGCGCTTTGTGAGTTTCATTTTTCTCTAGATTTATATATTATATATATATATATATATATATATATATGTATACATATATATATATATATATATATATATATATATATATATATATATATATATATATATATATATATATATATATATATATATATATACAGGGTAGTCCACTTGTAACCATATCCAGGTGCCAAGGAAATCCCATCGTTATAACCGATGATTGTTATATGTGGGTTGCTAAATAAAAAGACGTCGCGGAGCTCGAAACATTTTATTTGCATGCGAGTAAGGTTGTACTGTTACCTATTTGTGGAAAAGAAGTTATACTCGGTAAGCTTTGTTTGCTGCACACGAAGCTGGCTCACATTTTCTGCAAGATCATCCATAGCTGATTCACCTAGCTGAGCGAAGGGTACTTGGTGGAAACGACGTCCCTGAAGGTGCGAAGGTGCTACCCAAGTAGGCTGGGCAACCACGTCGTCATAGATGTAACTGCGACCGCTGTCCGCAGCACGTAACCACCCAACGATCGCCTCTTCAGTGAGGCGCTCATACGTTTCCAACACACCGGCCCTGAAGTCTGATCCGCGGAAAAACGGACGTAGTTGAAGAGGCACCCAGTCAAATTCAAACAGCAGGCACGGGGAAGGGGCCAAAGCGGTGGCATCGGGAGGGGTGTTTGGAAGGAGAACTGTTCCCCTCATTCTCTCGCTTACTCGTAAGCTGCACAGTTCCCCCGTTCTCTGAGGGGTGAACGGTATGCGAGGCGTATCGCGGCGCATGGTGTCGGCTTGTTGGCGTGGAGAGCCGGTGGCACCACGCATTTTTGGGGCTTGCTGTAACCCGATTAAATTGTTATATCCGATATGGCGGCACTGGAGCATTGTAATAAACGGTATATTTTCCCGTGGAAAGCATACAAAAGCGGACGGTGCAAAAGCTGTTCATTGTTATATCCGATATATTGTTATAAACGGTATCGTTATAAGTGGACTCGACTGTGTATATATATATATATATATATATATATATATATATATATATATATATATATATATATATATATATATATATAGAAATAAGGGTTGGCAGTCGAGAAAACCTCGGAAAGCAAAGGGGAGGATGTGGTAGATCATTGAAACAGATTAAGAATTTCGAAAGAAAGAAAGAAAGTGAAGAAAAAATGCCCGCCAGGTGGGATCCGAACCCACGACCTCCAGAAGGTCGTGGGTTCGTGGGTTCGTGGAGGTCGTGGGTTCGGATCCCACCTGGCGGGCATTTTTTCTTCACTTTCTTTCTTTCTTTCCAAATTCTTAATCTGTTTCAATGATCTACCACATCCTCCCCTTTGCTTTCCGAGGTTTTCTCGACTGCCAACCCTTATTTCTGTGTTATTTTCAACGAGCCCCTCATTTCCTATTCTGATTCGCTACATATATATATATATATATATATATATATATATATATATATATATGTATGTGTGTGTGTGTGTGTGTGTGTGTGTGTGTGTATCGAGAGTACCGGTTGTACAAACAGTGCATTAGGAACAGAGGGCACGGGCAACGCAACATTTTGGATTATGAAAAGCATCGTCTTACCTGGTAATATTTTACGGGCCAGGGAGTAGCATATTATGTTGCAGAATTTCACAAGACATTGAGCGGTAGGTAATTTTGAAAAGATAAGCGATATTCGACTTATTCCGCCTGGACATTATTCGTTGTCGCATGAATGCAGAAGATGATCCAGCGTTATTATCACCGGCGAAGCGATGGTTTAAGATGGATATAAACTTATTCTGGACGATGTCAATGAGCGCATAGTTTGTTTTACACGTGCTATTCTAACCAACACATGTGTACTCGAACTGCGGGCGGCAGATATTAGTGTAGAGCTTGACAATGAAATACGGTTCTCAGAACTCCTGCGATATTGGGCACACAACACCCAGGAATCCAAGAGCGCTACCTGTAATTAACCGGACATGCAGCAAGAAGCTAAGCATGCTGTCAAAGTTAACCCTGAGGTCATTGACCTCTGGCATACGAGGTAGGCCCTTCCCTGATTATGGTATAGGGGAAGCAGGTGTCAGGTTTTCTTGTGTATGTCATTACGTTAGTTTTAAATATATTGATAACAAATTCTGTTGCAAAGGGTACAGTTCGAAAATTACTAGGTTGCTCTCTGGAGAGTGCAAAAGCTTGCAGTGTTCAACAAATACTTAAATATTTTACATCATGAACATATAAAAGAAAATCACAATCCTTAAATACTGGCGAAACATCATTTATAAAAATTGAAAAGAAAAGTGGGCCGAGAAAACATAATTCAGGAACACCACTGGTGGCCTCATAGCACAGTAAGGACTCCCCATTTACAGTCAGAAAACATTACCTTTCGCATAACTATTTACGAAAGAGGCAGGTAAGGGATGGGTGTATATCGAGTTGAGACAGCTTATTAAAAAAAGAATATGGCAGACTACACCAAGGCCTTACTTTCGTCAAAGTGAACGATATCAAGTTTGCCTTTTCTCTCCCTAGCTGCTGAGCCGTGCAGCATGAAATTGATGAGATGGGAAGGGGTCGATCACCTAGGGAAAAAGCCATGCTGCGTAGGTATAATTATGTGTGCTACTGAACGTGAGCAGAGATTAAATTTCCGCCTTGAAGAGCTTGAAACCTGCTCATAGAATAGAGATTGGCAGGTAGTTCGTGGGATCAAATTTTGATTGACTTAAAAACAGCAACAAGTCTGGGGTCTTTCAGCGAGCGGGGAATCGGCCAGTCTTGAGGGACGCTTGAAATATACATAATCAGTCAATGAATTAATCAATCAACCTTTAATAAAGTGCCCAGGAACAGGCGAAGCCTTCGTGCTGGCACACTGGAAGGGAAAGAAAAGGCAGCACTGAAATACATCAGCGGCTGACGCATAAGCAGCTAGTAAAAAGGATGGTGAGTGAATAAAAATAAAAAAACTCCAAATACTGTAGACTAAAATAAAAGTATCATGCAACGTACATTACATGACCAACAGAGACTAAGTTTCGGTACATTGCAAAAACACATATTACAATACCCATAGCAATAGGAAAGAAGCATCAATAACGCAAGAATGCGGAAATAAAATAACAAAATATTTGTAACTACAGTGAAAGCTCGTTAATTCGAACTTCCGGATAATTCGAAGTCACGCCCTTGTCCTGGTCCAGCCCTGTTTATATCAATGGGTGAAAACTCCCAATAATTCGACAACGTCGGTTTACAGAACGGCTAATTCGAACTATGATCGCCTGTTTTTTATTGCTCTTTCCCGAAGAAGATGGCCCAAAGTGAACACAATGGGTTGGAAATCCAAATCAAACCAAATTTACCATAGATGCAAAACAACGAAACAGAAAACGAAAGAGTGGCACGCGCACTACGCTCCTGCAACACTTTATTTCGCTGCTAGAGAGGGCGCCACGAAACCAGCACCAGTGCTCCGGCGCATGCAATATTATTTACGAAGCATTGTTTACGAAATTACCTGCCAGAAACGTGTAGTAGCGCCTATTTCGGGAAAACCAGTCAGAGGTGGATTCTTTGTGTTCTGCTCGCATAGTGTGGTGAGATTTCCATGCATGCTAGGTCCAGCCCGATAATTCAAACTCCCCTTGTTTCGAACAGTTTTATTGTCCCCTTCGAGTTCGAATTAACCAGCTTTTACTCATTTCACAGAATCTGATAAATTATAGAAATATGTATTGCTTCGGGCTTCCCGGGCCCTTAAAAATGCACGATGTAAGAAGAGTTTACTATAAAAGTGTGCCATAGTACATATATGATGATGATGGTTGCATTTTAACGGCGCAAAGCCAGCTGAGGCAAAGAGCGCCAAAAACAGATGGTTAGCTACAACAGATTAAATGTGTATACTAAAATTGAATGGCAACAGAGGTAAAAACAAAGACAATGGAGATGGCTGGTGTAGAGGGCCAGGTTGTGATTATGCATGACATGATATGAGTTTCAGAAATTGAACTTCTGATAGATACTTAAAAACATGTTTGACCGTAAACATTGGTTCATCGCCTAAGAAGTATGACGGGTGGAGTGGGATTTGTTGTCTGCAGATTTCTGGAAAGTGTTTGCGTCGTGTGGTGTGGAGTGCCTTGCATGTGATTAGTATGTTAACAACTGATAGGCCCTCTCCACACCTGCTGCACACGGGTCTCTGACACCCAATGAGCAAGTCTGAATGTGTTACGAAAGTGTGGCCTATCCGTAGCCTGGCTAAGGCTACTTCCGTGTGTCTGTCTTGTTTGTTATGTATCTACCTAGGTGTGCCTTTATAGTGTAGAGTTTGTGCTCTGTTTGTGTGTCCCATGTTTCCTGCCAAGATTTGCGGAAGGCTGTCCGTACCAGTGGCTTCAGGTCGAGGTAGTGAACACACGGTACATCTATGCTACTGCGGAGAGCAGCCACAGCGGCACCCTGGTCAGCACTTTCGTTCCCCCGAATGCCACTGTGACCTGGAACCCAGCAAACAATTATTTTTAGTTTTGCGTGATCAGCAAATGTTAGAGCTTTAATTAGATGCTGGAGCACAATGTTTTTCGTAGGTCTGAAGCAATGCAAGGCTGTTACCACACTTAGAGAGTCTGTAAAGATAATTGAGTGTTCTTTTCTGGTTTGTGTAATGTGTTGTACTGCTAATAAGATACCATGCGCTTCTGCCGTAAAAATGCTGCTATTTCTGTGTAATGTCTTCGTACTGGTAAAGTTGGGGCCATATGCAGCACATGCGACGGCCGAAGAAGAATTTGAAGCATCGGTGTAGAAGGCGGTGTGCGGGTATTTGTGTTGTAACTGTAGGAAGTGCTGTAGTATAAGTTCTCTGGGCGCATTTTGTTTGTGGATATGTTTAACAGAAATATCACACGAAATTGCTGACCTCTCCCAAGGCGAAACGAGGTCAGCAATGGAAGACTTTATGCTCTCCTCAAATGAAATCCCTAGTTCCTCAGCGAGGGCTCTCACTCGTATAGAGAAAGGAACGGGTATCGACGGCCGCGCTGCAAACAACGGATCGGATGAAATGTTGTTTATGATATAGCTACATGGGTGAATTTTTACAGAAGTCGCCTTAATAGCATACAGCAAGGAAGTGTAAGAACGCTGGTGTTCAAAGCTCCACTCTGCATACAGGCTTTCGATGGGACTCGTCCGGAACGCTCCAGATGCAAGACGGAGACCCAAGTGCAGGACTGGGTCCAACATTTTCAGAGCAGTTTTACAGGCGGACCCATAGACGACACTCCCGTAGTCCAACCGTGAGCCAATAAGGCTGGTAAAAACGCGGAGGAGTATTTGTTGGTCCGCTCCGTAGGAGCAATGCGAGTGGACCTTCAGGATATTCATGGTTTTCAGGCATTTCTGTTTCAGGTGTTTTATATGAGGAATGAATGTCAGTTTTTCACCAAGTACCACGCCTAAAAATTTGTGTTTCTTTTTGAGAGGGATTGAGACACCTTTAAGCTTAATATTAGGATCAGCAAGAATCCCTCGCCTCCTTGAAAATAGAAGAGGTGTACACTTTTCTGGATTAAGCTTAAATCCATTCCTGTCTGCCCAGTCAGCGACTTTGTTGACACCAAGCTGGACTTGCCTCTCGCAAACCGACAGATTACAGGATTTGAAGGAGATTTGAACATCATCTACATAGAGAGAGGAAGAAATGGTTGGTGGCAAGCCTTTCCCAAGAGAGTTCATTTTTATAATAAACAGCGTGCAGCTCAAAACACCCCCTTGAGGCACACCGTTTCCCTGAACGTGGGCTCGGGAATATGTATTGCCCACTCTCGCACGAAAAGTTCTTTCCGACATGTAACTTGCAAGCGTATTTAACATGTTGCCTGACAAACCAAAAGACTTAAGGTCGCTAAGAATTCCACAGCGCCATGCAGTATCATACGCTTTTTCAATATCGAGAAATCCTGTCATACAATACTGTTTATGAATAAATGCATCTTTGATGTAGGATTCTAAAGCAACGAGTTGATCATTTGTAGATCGACCTGCCCTGAAGCCTGCCTGGCAGATCTCGAGAATTCCGTTGTACTCCAAAAAGTACACAAGCCTTCTGTTAATCATCTTCTCGATGAGCTTACACAGGCAGCTTGTCAAGGCGATAGGGCGATAACTGGCGGGGGAGGATGGGTCCTTCCCCTCCTTCAGAAAAGCAATAACTATAGCCTCCCTGCAAGACCTCGGGATGTGCCCCGAGAGCCATTTTTTGTTGTAAAGGTGAAGGAGTCTTACAAGAGTGTCTGTGTGCAGGTGTTGTATCATTGTATATGTTATGCTGTCTGGGCCCGGAGCTGAAGGCTTACAGCCGCTCAGAGCAGCCCTTAGTTCATGAAGCGAAAACTCGGAGTTATATGAAGTAGCTGATCCGTTGTTATCACATAATGGCTTCTTTTCAGCAGCCGTTTTATGTTTCAGGAAAGTGTTTGTGTAATTTGCGGAACTGGACACGTGTTTGAAATGTTGTGCGAGTGTGTTAGCCTGGTCTTCGTGCATGTCTCCTGTTGGGCTAACCAGGGGCAGGCTGTGTGTCTGTTGCGCTTTAAGTTTCCGTATTCTTGTCCAGACTTTGTGGGTGTCACTGTACGAGTTTATGGATGTGAGGAAGGCACGCCAACTCTCCCTCTTTGCCTCACGGCGCACGCGCTTCCCCCGGGCCTTCGCTCGTTTGAAAGATATCATATTATCTGAAATAGGGTATCGACGAAGGATACCCCACGCCTTGTTCTGGGCCTCTCGTGCCTGCCTACAGTCCTGGTTCCACTAGGGCCTCCTTTGATTGCGTGGGGCACTGGAGACCTAGGGAATGGACTTTTCAGCGGCGTCAAGAATGTGCGCCGTGACCAGTTGGGTTGCTTCCTCTATGTGTAGGTGTGTTATCGATATGTGGTGTAGTTTAGATGTTTCTATGAACGTGTTCCAATTAGCTGTCACTTCATTGAACTTTTTGTGGGAAGGGGAACTGTTTCGGCCTATATATGACAGTGAGGTAGGGAAGTGGTCACTACCGTACGGGTTGGTGTCCACCTCCCATTCTAGGGAAGGGAAGAGAACTGCTGAGCCGATAGCTAAGTCTAGGTGTGAATAAGTGTTGTGTGCTATGTTATGGTATGTAGTCTGTTTCTTGTTAAATAGGCATGCTCCTGATGATGTTAAGAACCTTTCAATGAGGCGACCCCATGCATCTGTTCGAGAAGAGCCCGAGAGTGAGTTGTATGCATTCAGGTCACCTAATAGTATATAAGGTTCAGGTAACTGATCTATCAGAGTTTCGAAATCAGAACTTGTTAGCCGATGATCAGGAGGGATGTATATGGAGCATATTGTTACTAGCCTGTGAAAGATTATCGTTCGGATGGCAACAGCCTCGAGGTTAGTGCTGAGAATGACCGGATGACATGCTAAGGATTTTTGTGCGATTATAGCCACACCACCAGAAGAGGTTGGGCACCCCCATCTCTGTCCTTTCTGAAAACCAGATAATTGTTGAGGAAGTTGGCATGTTTTCTGTTTAAATGTGTTTCTTGTATGCACATGACACTTGTTTTGTTAGCATGCAGTAACTCGTATACATCATCAAGATTTTTAAGAAGGCCTCTACAGTTCCATTGGATGATATTTTGTCTTCCCATTAGAGCCATTTAAGAGCAACTGGAGTTGTGTATGAGTGTGTATTCATGTGTTATCTCTCGGGGCTTGTACTCTTGGGAGGGGCTTTTTGGGCCTGTCTTTTGGCTAAGACGTCGAAGGCCGTTCTTTGCGCTGCGATGCAGGCAGATACGGCCCGACGTCCATCTCATCTCCAGATGTCCTGGGTGTGCCCGACAGACTGGGCTCCCTGGACCTGGATGTAGCACCCTTTAGGGCGTTTTTCTCTTCAAACACCATTGCCGAGGGCGTAGTGGGCGCCACGGGCAGGACAGGACAGGTGGTGGGGCGAGATTTGGAGAGGGTGTGGTTTCCTCCGTGTCCATTTCCACAGGGCTCTCGGGTGTGCTCGAGACCTGTGAGGCAGGAACAGGAGTGACTACGCTCCCATCAGCATGAGTGGCCACCTCAACCACTGCCGGTCCAGCAAGTGGCGTGGTGACCGGGGCGGCTGCCACAGGCAGCCTCGTGGGGGGCGGAGGCGGGAGCAAGTCAGCTGAGCTGTATTGCGTCGCCGCCGAAACCAGGCGCCGCTCCGCTCCCCGGCGAGCAGCGTCGGCGTACCTTTTGGAGTTGAAGAGTGCAAACCTGTTCCGGGCTTCCGTAAAGCTGATGTTTTCATTGACCTTCAATGTGATGATTTGTTTTTCTTGTTTGAATGTTTCACACGATCGTGAATATGCTGCGTGAGGTCCATGGCAGTTAGGGCAGGTGAAGTTGCTTGCGTCGCAGTTGTCTGTGAGATGATCAGGTTGACCACACTTTGCACATTTTGGTCTCCCCCGGCAAGAGTTCGTACCGTGCCCATACCGCTAGCATTTGTAGCAGCGGCGTGGGTTTGGCACATACGGGCGCGTGGGACATGTCAAGTAACCTGCCGTCATGAATTCTGGTAGTGGGGTTCTGTCAAAGGTCAAAATTACGTGCTTTGTTTTAATATCTTTGCTATCTCATCGTATTGTGATGCGCCAGACTGCTGTGACCCCTTGGTCACACAGTCCATCAAGGATGTCGGTTTCGGTTTCGTTGATTAGATCGAGTTCGGAGATGACGCCTTGAGAAGAGTTTAGGGTTCTGTGAGGTGTGATCGTAATTTCTAGACCATCGATGTTAGTTTGTTGAAGGAGCTTATTGGCCTGCTCTTTGTGGCTGATTTCAATGAGCATATCACCAGAAGTAAGTTTTTTCGCCTTGTAGTTTTTTCTAGCAACACTTTCAAGAAACTTTGCAACAAGGAAGACTGATTTTCCACTTACACGGGTTTTTTTGTCAAGAGATTGCATAATGAGGAAGCGAGGAAAGATGTCATTGCTTCGGAGGTCAATGTTCAGAAGAGGTTTGGAAGTTACTTCGGTGCGGGCCCTTTTCAGGACCCGATCATTTGGTTTGGGGGGTTTAGATAATACCATAAGTTATAGTATAAAAGCAGGGGACGGGGGTACTTTTTTCGCTCGGGTTACCCTGATACCGAGAGAGGTCCCGGAGCTCCCTGCCTGGTAAACAGACAGGGAGCCCATCCACCGGAGCTTGACCTGGGCTCCGACGGCCACTGTTTGCGGTTTCTACCCTTCACCTTAAAAACACATCACCACGGTAGGTCACAGCTTATGTTGGGGGCTCGGGGTCCGCGTTATCGCCAGTGCCGTCACCAAGATTACTCAAGGTGCCCCGTGCGGGGCCATAGTACATATAACCGTTACACCAGCAGCATCAAAGTCATACACGAACAAATAAGAACCAACTCGGTGAAAACAAGGCGCACATAAGGAAAACAACTCAAGAAAAGGAGTACTGTAGCAAATAAGTTAGTGCGCCATGGCTAACAACCCGACCAAAAATTCTGGAAGGGGACGGAGAAAAATGTCGGGTTTACCAGAATTAAAGAATTATCTAGATGCTGCTGTCTGTCAAGAGAAGAGCATGTGCTAATTGCTCCAGTTGTGTTTAAAGGGTGGCTAAGCCTAGCTGCTTTTTTGGAACAGAAAAGGTGATTGGCGCAAGCAGTTCCAGGTCATAAAATAGTACCATGAAGCAGTTTGTGTAAGAAAAGAACACCTTAGCGGGTTCGTCAGGTACGTAAAGAAACAGACATCGGGAGGAGCTCCGAGGGAACACGATGCATATCTATTGATAAAAATTTGGTCTGTAGAGGCTCTACACGTTGACAATTAGATATACAGGATCCATTTCAAACGACAGAGGCATATTCAAGTTCAGAAATACAAAGTGCTATACAATGTTTTAGGAAAGAATTTGGAGAATGGTAATCTCCTGCAAACCTGCATACAGCACCAAGCGAGCAGAGCACACCCCTAGTCAGTTGAGTGACATGAGGCGAGAAAGTTAGGGCGCTGTCATAGAGCAGTCCGTCGTGTTTGATCTCGTCGACTCTAGAAAGAACACCGTCATCAATACTGTAGCGGACGAAAATGTCGTACGTTTTTCATCTATAAATCACGACCTTTGTTTCCGCATTCTCACAGGAATAATATTTAATATGTAATCTGAGCACCATTGAGCAAAAGACAATATATCTTTCTTCCGGACAACAAAGTCATCGATAGACTCAGTACATCTGCATATTTTGATATCATCATCGTAGAGAAGAAAACAAGACTCTTGATTGCGGCTGATACATTGTTTACGAAAACTGGTGTAGAGAGGGCCCAACACGGAGCCTCGGGGCACACCACTAGTTCCCCATTACCGCTAACGAAACTGAACCGATAGCCTAGATAGCTACCGAGCAATTGGACGAGTCGTGTATCAATGCCCGACTGAAAAAGCTTATCAACTAAAAACGCGTGGCAGCAACATCAAATGCTTTGCTCTGGTCACAGCATACAACCTCCCACGGGCCTCTCTCGAAAACGGCAGTGGAGGCGTGCTCCATGAAGCAGGCGAGATTAGTTGTCTACATTCCTGAAATGAACTGTGCGGTTTACTTGTAAGGATCTGCTGTACTGACCTTGGCAATACCTTGTGCAGCGCGGTCTCAAAATCTTGGGGGCAGCACAAAGGAAATAAACTGCTCTATTGTTTTTTGCATCTGATTTGGGGCTTCACTTGAAAATGGCGCTCAATCGAGAAATTTCGCACTTTCAAGGAAATCTGTTTCTTTTTAGATAGTGATTGGATATCTCAGATAAAACAGAAACAAAGGTGCTGCTTAATGCTTTTAAAATCGCAGGGGGTATTCCGTCAGGGCCACACGACACCGATGGTTTCATGCGCCTTATGCTCTAAAGAACCCCCTGCTCGTCCCAATGTACAAAGCTAGAACCCTATACGTGATTCACCATTCCATTTATTTCACTGTGATCACGTTTACCATAGGTACTACTAAATTTCTGTGCAAGAAGGTTGGCAACATCATGAACTTCCTCCCCAGAGAAATCAACAAGATTGATTTGCTCAAGGGACCTATTGTTACGGGATCGAATATATATTCAGAATGTTTAAGACTGCAAATTTACGCTGCTCCCCACAGAATCGAGATAGTAGCGCTTGTCCCGCACATAAAGACTTTTACACACTTTACGGTAAGAGCGGACGTCCTCTTTCCATTTATCAAGCTCGGTTTTGTGATATTTTCTTAATGCTTTTAAAATAGCAGGGGGTATTCCCTCAGGGCCACACGACACCGACGGTTTCATGCGCCTTAGACTCTGAAGAACCCCCTGCTCGTCCCAATGTACAAAGCTAGAACACTATACGGGATTCAACATTCCATTTATTTCACTGTGATCACGTTTACCATAGGTCCTCTTTCCGTTTATCAAGCACGGTTTTGTGATATTTTCTGTGGCAGCGGTCTTTTTATATAGAAGCGGTACGATGTTCATTAGAGAAACGAAAGAGGTGTTTTTATCGACAGGGTTTGCACTTGGGGAAAAACTATTTCCGCCTTTAACTAATTCAGTGGATCGCCCAACTTGCTCATTGCAATCGGGGAGTTCTTATATTTCTAGCCAATCAAACGAAGAAAAAAGGTTATACAAGCCAATTTAATGACCACGGGAGATTGCGAGAGAATTTAGTATTCCTCAGTGAAGCTCTACAACGTGGTATGAAGACGGGAACAGAAACTAAAAAACAAGAATAAAGCTTGTCTGGTTTGACAGATGGGATAGTAGACACTTATACTTGCGCATTTTGGATGTCTGAAAAGCAAAGATGTAAGATATTTTGAGAGTTCTTTTTGATATTATTCAGTGGCACCATGGATGGGAAGTCAACGATGTATAAATCATGCTAGAGTTTTGCTGTACCTAATAACTACAGTAGTTATGAATAAGATTCTCCCATTGCACACCAGGTGTATTGAAATCAACCAAAATGATATGCTGGTGATTCGGGTTTGATGAGAAAAGTTCTCCTGGAGAGGTAAGGAGCTTATGAAAGAAATAATTAAAAGAGCTTATTAACCATCAGGTGAAATATAAAACGCCTCTAATAATAGCTTCTCGCCCCAAGTCAGACGATTTTCCAGCCATACAGACACGTTGTCGCCTGCAAGTTCATAATGCCGCGTAGCATGCAGATTCATATTCACCACAACAAACACCCCCAACCTGTCTTTTTGTTTAACCACAGAATTGTTCCTATCTTTACGCAGAACTTGGAACATGGTTAGAAGATACTCACGTGAGCGCCACCAAAGACCGAGGTGTCAGAAGATACAGTACAATGAAAATTTGTAGTAACGCATTTGAAAAGAATTCATACACCTTGTTGGGAAGGCCGTGCGCATTCTGGTAATAGATCTCACGCTATTGTTTCTTTTTGTAGTCATTTACAATATCGGTGAGACATAATATGACGGCATGCAGCTTTCCACAGAAGGGTTTGAAAAGACAGGCCTTCGGCTACAAGAAAAGATCACCCAAACGCTGGAAAGAGACCTCCTCGACAGTCACACAAAAAGGAGAGTAGGAGGCGCACCTGCTGGCAAGCCAGAGGTACGACGTGTACAATCGACAAATGCTCGTTCAGTTGGGCTGTGGTGGCGCAGGCTGACAGTTGTGACACAAAGATTGTTTTGGATGTTTTGAACGCTGGACGAAAGAGATGCGATACGAATCAGACCAGTGTTGTACGAAACGGAGTTCCAAGAAACGGCGTTCCTGGAACTGGTTCCTTTTGTGAGGAACGGAGGAACGCAACCGTTACATTAAGAGTTGGTGGAACTGTAACGGTAACTCGTTACTTTTACGGAGGAACGGTCGAGGAAACGGCGTTCCTACTGGAAACGTTCCATGATGTAGGATTTGGCTGTTTTTGATGCCAAGGCTTTACGGCGGTGAAGCTAGAACAAAACGCCAAAGGCCGCTAATGTTGTTATCTTACTAAAAGCTGCCCAGTTGGCCGCCCTTCCGCAGAACGTGCTTCCTCGAAGGTCAAAGAAAGAAGAATAACCACGCAGTGGGCCGCAGCCTGTTGGGCAGGCTGCACCGGGTGCGCACGGCCTTGTCGCTACGTAGGCTTCAGATGCGCATGGGACAGATAATTTGGCGCTCCTTTGATTTATCTTCAGCCGCAAGCTCTGCTTTTGTGCATAGGAGTGGAACGTGAAACCCGAGCAGGAGAACACGTCACTGTATCGTGTTCACAACACAAGCGGTATCTGCGGTAGAGGCAGCTCTACCAGCCTAACGAGCCGTACGTGACTTCTCTGCTGTCTGTAAATGGACACCTGAATGCCGGCGTGGCGTTCAAGTCGTGTAAAAACAAGGCGCTAAGTTCTGAGCCTTACATTCGTGAAATATTCCCGCTGCCGCCCAAAGCGAGTCGAGATCTATCTTACGCCTTGCGCAACACCAAGCATCCCTAAAAGTTGCAAGCGAATCTTACCTTGGACATTCTATCGCCCTACGGCACGGATGTGCTCGAACGCGCCACCCTAAACTTTCTCTCGCACCGAATGAACCATCGGTTTCGGGATGTTCCCACTGCCAGACTTGCTTCACGAATGGTTTTCAAATTTCCCGGAGAGTTAGGAGTCATTGTGCCCCCTTTTTTCGCATCATCCGACCAGTGCTTCAGCGGGGCACCGATGGCGAGGCGAGTAGCGTATACTTACGTAGTTACTAACTGCGAGAGTCTCAAGACGTCTCATACAACGTCCCGAGTCCCGCGCCGTCCCTTTCGGGGCCATTATATGTCCCGGATTCGTTCCGGACCGCCCTGTTAGGAACTTCTTTTTTGCGGTCCAAAGCACGCTAAACAAGGCACGTCCCGCTTCGAGGCACAAAAACAGCGCAAACTTCTCCAGGCAGAGCTTCAGCTAAAGCGGAACTTCCACGTGAAGCGTGAAAACTTCTGCGAGTACACTCTACATCAAGAGCAGATAGTGCGAGCAGCATGTAGCCTGATAAAGCACATGTTCAAATGGCCGCAACAATAATGAAACAATATATTCGTCTAACAATACCGTCATAAAAAAACGATTTAGTTGCATCCCTATGTTCATTGCCTCCCCCCTCTTCCCCCGTTCCTACTGCCTTAATTGAAGAGTTGGTAACCCTAAGCTGGTGGTTGCTGCCGTTCGCAAAGCTCCTCTGTTCCTACAACGAGATGCAGGAGGCCAAACTTAAAAACTGTAGCATGAAGTTACAGCAGATAAGGCTGCATCAAAAAGGCGACCATGAGAATGCTGCGAAGTAACACTTTAAGCTGTGTTTTTGGCGCGCTCCTTAGGATGCCCATGCTTGCGAGAATTTAGGGAGTAAACTACAACGGTCAAAGTTATGCGCACGGCACCACAGAGTGTCTCAATGGTGGTCAAACAAAATATACGCAATGCAACCCCTGTTGGTGGAGAGTGCGGGTTGTGTGCTAGCACATGCCTAAGCGCGCATGCGGAGGCAGTCTCCTGAGCCTGAGAGATTGAACCAACTTATCCTCAAGTCCAACACTGTTGAACTACCTCAAGTGCTTTGGTTGAACGGCTCTTCGACATTAACAACAAAGTATTGGCAGAAAAATGGTCTTGTCTGTCCGACACTAACGTCGGACAGACGAAACTCTTGCTGAGTTCAAATAAAAGAGTCCACTAAGTTGTGACTATGTATTCTTGACTTTTTTTCACTCATACTCTAATATTGAATCAGAATTCATTAAGCCTCTCTCTATTCTTCCTTTCGATGCAGTTTTTTGTGCAAGATATTTAGGTGCCTGCATGTAACTTTCTATTTGCACAACTGATTGCCCGTTTGAAGACCCAAGTGGAAAGCCCCATATGTGCTGCACTTGTAATAGAGGAGCACCACACGTGAAATTAAACAAGTCTGGCATATGTCCGCTTCTCTCGAAAAAAATCGTCTAGGAGCGTTTTTCCACATAATCTGCTGCCTGGGGTGTACACATTTTATCATTAACGTAGTTCGATGCGAGTTCATGATGGGTACAGAGCAAACAAAACCTGTACAAGAAAGTACACTGGGCGGAGTGCTACTAGCAACTGAAAAGTTTAATCGGGAACACACGTACATATATACATACACTCAAGGCCACCGTCATCACATCGGGTACATAACAACCAACCACCACGCAAGATCGCGGGAAACAACTAACAAAACGCAGCATATAATCACACGACACGTGTACAAACGCAGAATATCGACACTGCACAATCCATCAACATTTTTCCAAAAAAGCGAACTCAGCGTCTCATAGCATGACAGACGGTTGGGTGACAGACGTATTTCCTGTGTGCTTTCTTGTCCGAGTTTTCTTTGCGCTGTACCCAACATGAACCTATACCAACGCGCCCAGCTCGCAGTTCTTCTTAGTGTCTTTGATGTGAGTGCCTCACTTCATTGCTAACATCATTTCTTCTCAGGGTTATCCGACGCCAGATTTTAACGTTAAAATAAATAAATGTAGCGTTAATGTAAGGACACGTTACAATGTTCGAATTGTAACTTGAATGCGTTCATTTATTAATATGGGAACTTGTAACGGGAACTCGTTTCGAAATTGGGCAGGAACGAGGAACGAGCTCTCGCTGCTATTTTATAGGAACTTGTAAAACACTGAATCAAACGCACCCACACTCCCTTTGTCAAGGTCGAGCCATCGCAAGGCTCCTTCGCCGAGGAGCCATCGCAAGGCTCCTCGGCGGACACACCAGTTGGCAAAAGACAAGGTGCGGAGGTTGCCGGTGCTAGGGCCAGCTGCTCCAGCGCTGAATAGAAAGGTGTTCCGTATGTATTCGCCACACCGGTGGCGAACAATGGATGGAGCCCCCGTTGCGTGTTAGGGGTCATCGGCGTCTCATTGAGCTAAGGGGGGCAGGCTGTTGCGTAGGGAAGAGACCCGCCCACGATAGCCACTGCCCTCGAAGGCTGCGAAACTCCGGCCGAGGCGAAGAAATTATTCCTGCCTGCTGGGCGAAGGCACATGCATTCTCCCTAATCAGGCAGTCGTTAACCTCTCTCAAATTTGCGACATCGTCCATAAAAAAAGAAAGCTCTCGAGGGCTTTGAGGAGAATACCACGAAGTTCGGCTGGGTCTCCTCCAAGGTCACCCGGTAGGGGAGCGCCCTCCGGTTGTTGCAAGCACGGGGGAATGCGCTGACTCTCTTGGCCGGCATAGTTAAAATGTTAAAATGTCATAAAACTTGACGATACAAAGGGGCAGAGATATATCAGTAGCAAGAAGAACGTAAATACGAGAAAGAAAAAACGGTAATAGGGCAATGATAATTTATATTAGAATTGGGAGGAGCCAAGTAAATAACAGAAAGAAATCAGAAGGACGCCCATGTAAGACCCAAGAGGAGTATGAAAGAGGTCAATATTATGTGAGTAGAGATTGTATGGTTCTTGAAGGCGGTACAATGGGCTGTGTCGATAGCATGTGTTACGGATACGAGGTATCGTAGATTTCCGGGTAAGTTTCGACTTTTCTCTAAGATTTACATTTACAGCAAACTCCGAACACCAATAATTCCCGTGCACAAGTTAAAAAAAATAGGTCAGCTTTGCTTCATCCTGACTTTAAACATTACAGAGGATGATAAATAAAAGAAATCTGAACCATTGCCACTCTTGCTGGAGAAACGATGCGTATGAATAGATATCAAATTATTTTGCCCTTAGTCAAGGGTATTACTGTTCGACGTGAGCGTGCTGTTCCAAACAACTTAGCCACGTTCTAAAACAGCCCGGACAACCAGACAAAAAAAAACTTTAGTAGTGACACAGCTTTTCTGAATTATTTTGATATTCTGCAGACAAACTCCAAGCGGCGAAAGGCAGTATTATAAATAGAATCCACATGAGAAGCAAAGTTTAGCGCACTGTAAAAAACCACTTCAAAGTGAGAGATTTTCGACACACGCGGCAGCGGCACACTTTTCACAATGTATGGATTAAAGATGGTCTTTGTTTTTTTGTTTCGAGGGTAGGACATTCCTTTCATTTTAGTGCAACTAAGAGCAAGTTTGTTTGCGGAGAATCAGTTGCTAAAAGCATGGGTTTGTTTTTTTCGAGTGTAGGACATTACCTTCATTGTAGTGCCACTAAGACGCAGTTTGTTTGCGGAGAACCAGATTCTAAAAGCATCAACATCAGACTGAAGAGCCACGCAATTTCAACGCTATTAACTTCTTTAAATATTAGGATTTCATCAGCATATAACAGAAAACAAGAGTGATTTATAGAGGCTGAGACGTCATTAACAAACAAAAAACAAAAGGGGCCCCAAAAACCGATTCCTGAGGCACGCCCCTAAAACCATAGTAAACAGCAGATTCCTTACTATTAACACAGACAAAACCGAACCGAATATTCAGATAGCTGCTGAGTAACACCACGAAGCAAACGGGAATGTTATAGGTAGACAGTTTATGCAGATATCAGTCGACAGTTTATGCGGAATCGAGGAATGGTCAACTACGTCAAACGCTTTGCTAAGGCTACAGTGCATGGTGTCGAGCTGACCCCGTCCGTGCACAGCTTCATAAAAAGGACTCAATAAACACAAGGTTCGTAGTAGTTGAACCGCCAGATAAAAAAAACGTGTCATTCAGGAAGAAGTATGTTTTTGACGCTACTCGACCAGATTACGCGCAAAATTTATTCGAACAGTTTGCTTTGCGAACAGAGGTTTCAAATTGGCCTAAAATTTTCAACACTTTTTTTCGAACAGAGTACTACAAAGGAACACCACGCGGTACTTCCCAAAGGCGTGGAAAGGTGGATGATTTTATAGACCAGAATTTTTGCCGAGGTGACCTTTTTGCGCAACCGGTGTGCCATCTGGCGGGCATTTCTTAGGGACTGCGTTGCGAGCAGAAAACGCCGCAGTCACACGCTGTTGTTCCGTGCGGTGCGTGGATATCAGACGTCCAAGTGGCATCAAAAATCGGCAAGTGTCATTTATTCGGTATGTCAGCAGCGGGAAGTTTAACCGTGCTTTAAGGAGAACGTTCAAAACGTCCAAGAGCTGTCAGGTTTGCCCATAAATTCTGTTCTCAACCCGCTAAGGGGGCATGCCACCCTACGCACGCTTTGTCCTCACGGGGGTTGCCTGTGAGGCTACGTTCCGCGACGCCAGCCGGACCACCAAATTTTTATCACCAATTGATATTTTTTTTCTTAATTCTGGGCAGGTTTCGATCATTGCCTTTACTTTCGGTGTAAACTGTCTACTCGTCCGGGCGTCACTACGTCGTTGTTGGCTGCAACAACAATCAGCGTAAGGGCAAAGTGTCCATACAAGAAACCTGCGAAGTACACCACTACAAAAGAAGTATCTGCATGTGCAGAGTGTATTCGCTGCCTAAATTTCTTGCGTCCCTTCAGTGCCGCCACGAATGAGTCGTCACGCTGAATCGGAAAGATTTCGTATCTAGCAAAGTTGCGAGGGCAAGTACGGTCGTACGCTAACTTTGAAAGCGCTGTTTATTAACCCTCATTCCTAATTCTTATCGCACATTTCTGTGCTCTGAAGGCATTCTCTGTGCATGTATTGATAAAAAGCCAACAAAAATCAACCCTGCAGCGCGGGTACGCGACAAAGGCGAGCCGAAAGCGTAATAGTAGCGTCGCGGTGGCGGCCGAGCACGCCCGCTCGTGGCCGTTCCCACCCACCGCTGAAATGCAAAAGTTCCTTTGAGCAAGGAAACGGCCGTGAAATCTCCGTGTACCCAATACGTTGCTCCTGTGTTTGTAGAAGCAAATAGTGTTATGCAGCGCCAAATGTGTCTTCTGCGAATACATGCTACGCAAAGTGTATGTCCTCCTCATCACATGTGCTGTTGTAAGGGCTATACACTTGGAAATAGTTTAAAGTATGGCCACAGAAGCATTCATGTATGCTTTCCAGAGGTATATAGCTCGAAGAGGAGTGCCAAGTAGAGTTTATAAGGACAACAGCCTTACGTTCAAACGCGCAAGGAAAGAGCTGCGTTTCCTGTACAGACTCTGCTCTTTTCACGAAATGTGCAACTTCGCTGCTGAACGTGGTATCACGTGGAACTTTAATGTGGAAGCTGCACCTTGGTAGGGCGGATTTTCGGAACGACTGGTCGGTTCTGCAAAGCGAGCCGTACGAGTCACGTTGCGCAAGGCATCTGTAACGGAAGAGCAGTTGGGCACACTCATGGGCGAAAAAGAAGCAGTCGTAAATTCTCGTCCTCTCACTTTCGTGGAACGCTCCATCAACAAGCCAAAAGTCATCACACCTGCTCACTTTATCATCGGCAAACGTTTAACATCATTACCAACTGTGTCCGCACAACTGTGTGAACAGAATCCCCTGCAGAAAGTAGGAAAAAGTGGTAATACCGCCAACAACTGTTAGATATTTTCTGGTCGCGATGGACAAAGGACTACGTTCTCCAACGGCCATCATGCCATCGTCTCAAGTCAAAAAAGACCATATTTATTAAACATGAAGACGTCGTTCCTATCGAAGGAAAGGGTCCACGTGGAATTTGGACGACAGGAATCACAGCGAAAACGCATCCCAGTCGTGACGGCATAGTCCGTGCTTGCAAAGTCCGAATCCCGAATGGATAGTTCCTGACCCGTCCTCTTCAAACGTTGTACCCTCTAGAGCTCTGCAACAGCCCCGGGAGGATGTCATAAAAGTAGAGGCTGATGAAGTGCGCGTGGCACAGTAGCACTGAAATAAAGACAGAGAAAGCGCACGTCTTCGCAGTTTTGGTACGCCGTGGGCGTCTTCGCTCTTCCTGGTGCCTTTTTCAACACCGAATGTACCAAACCACTGACTTCTGAGCGTCGTCAGTTTTGGTACGCCGTGGGCGTCTTGGCTCTTCCTGGTCCCTTTTTCAACACCGAATGTACCAAACCACTGACTTCTGAGCGTGCGTAGCAGGCATCCGTGGGGAGACATATTTGCCGCCGCATAACACTATTTCTTGCTACAAACACAGGAGCAACGTATTGGACACACCAAGATTTCACGGCCATTTGCTTCGTCAAACGAACTTTTGCGTTTCAGTGGCGGGTTGGAACCGCCAGCAGCAATTTAATTACCGATACAACCGGCCGTGCTCCGACACCGCGACGCTACTATATTTCGCTTTCGGCTTGCTTTTTCGCGTACCCCTGCTGCAGCATATACGTTTAGGGTTGATTTTTGTTGGCTTCTCGCCAATAAAATAAACAGAGAATACCTCCAGAACACATAAATGTGCGATAAGGTTTGAGCATGAGGGCGAATAAACAGCGCTTCCAAAATCAGCGTACTACCGTACTTTCCCTCACACATTTCCACGTTCGAAATCTTTCCGATTGAGCGTGACGACTCATTCGCGGCGGCACTCAAGGGACGCAGGAAATTAGTGCGGCGAATAGACTCCTCACATGCAGACATTTTTTTTGTAGTGGTGTACTTCGCACGTTTCTTGTATGAACACTTTGCCCTTACGCTGATTGTTGTGGCAGCCAACAACGACCTAGTGACGCCCGGACGAGTAGACTCTTTACATCGAAACTAAAGGCAATGACAGAAACCTGCCCAGAATTAGGAAAACAAACATCAATTGGTGATAAAAAGCGGAGCGTCCGGCTGGCATTTTGGAACGTAGCCTCACAGGGAACCGCCGTGAGGACAAAGCGTGCGTAGGCTGGCACGCCGCCTTAGCGGGTTGAGAACGGAATTGGTGGCAAACCTGCCAGCTCTTGGACGCTTTGAACGCTCTCCTTAAAGGAGCGTTAAACTTCGCGCTGATGACATACCGAAAAGACGACAATTGCTGATTTTTGACGACGCTGGGACGACTGATATCCACGCACGACACGGAACAACAGCATGTGGCTCCCGCGTCATCTGCTCGCAACGCAGTCACTAAGAAATGCCGGACAGGTGGCGCACCGGTCGTTAACAATGGCGGCACCCAGTGCACAGTCTAAATTCTTATCTATACAGCTTTTAGATACTGAAGCGAGAATCGGATATAGTAGACCCCGTAACGTTTTATTATAGCGGAGGGAATTGCATCCGGATCATAGAGAAGAGACGGCTTTAGCTGTTTAAGCGCATTGAAAACGTCCTCTTCGCATATAAGGGTGATACAGAATTCGGAAGAAGACAGTTGGCAGGCGCATGAGAGTAAATTGGATCCAAATACTGAACTATATTGTTCAGGAAATGTGTCGACAACAGAAGCGATATCCTTTCTATTATCATCGCGAAAGCTGTGTACTCGGTTCTTCGCGCCGGAGCGGGAACGAACGGACTGCCAGAAGCCTTTGGAACTCCGGGTAGCATCATTTTCAACACAAGGGATGTAAAGTGACCGCTCCCACTTATAGAGCTGCGGTTGCCATGAGTCACTATTTTCCATCGTGCCTTCCTAAGGGCACGCTTCTTAATTTTCAAAGCAATGCCGAGCTCACCTGAAACGACATCGGGGAATTTAGAATTCGTGGGTCACTTACGCGGGGTGAATCTGCGCAAACCTCTTGCATTATTTAACAAATTTACTCGACTTGCTGGTCGATTGAACCAGCGTTCAAAAAATCACAGCAGTCAACATCCCACCAATAATTATAAAAAAACCTATGCAGTCCCCAGCGCCCAAGTTAAAGGCATGAGAGGGCAGATATACAGGAGTGAATGAACTGAGGGGAACACAGTAAAGAAACATGCATGGGTGGATGATACCTGTCAAGACACCGAAGATAAGAGTCAGACGTAGAAATACTGAGAGAATGAAGATTTGAAAAGCAAAGGTAAGCATGTTCTTGTTGCAGTTTTTTACACCATTTTTTAGCTGAGGTGAGTAAAGGAAAGGAAGTCTAGAAGGCAGGTGCCTTTCATATGGCAGAGCGGTTCTGATGGTGGACAGTACCATTCAACCAGTCCACACCAGGTGGGTTAAAATCAGCAGCGATACAAAAGTCATGACAGGGATTAAAGGTAACGACGTTTTTATGGCCGGAATACCAGACTAATACTCATTTGGATGAAGATTTGGAGAAAAGTAGAATCTAGATAAAAATAAATTCCTCTTACCTGAGCAGCTTATTTCAACCCAGATAGATTCACCCACAGTATCAATATCACTGCGCCTTAAGGAAGAAATAGAACAATCCGCAGCCATGAGGAGACCGCCACCAAGAGTTTAACCTTTCGCACAATCACGGTCAGTGCAGTAAACATTAAAATTTTCGGTACAATAGTCCTCGGAGCCAATATGTGGTTGAAGCCAGGTTTCCGTGAGAATAATATTGTGAAAATGATATGAAGATACAGAATAAAAAACTCACTAGCCTTTGTTCGTAGGCCATGAACGCTTTGGTACAGAATGTTGAGACGCATGCGGGTGGATTATTCTTAGATGTTTTAGATGTGTGAAGCACGGATCCATGGAGATGACCTAGAAACATTTTAAATAGGCCCCCGTTCGGCCACAATGACGGGTTATGCAAGCGTTGAAGCACTCACAGGAGAACACAACATCAAACGACACATAGTTGGCGACTCTTGTTTTTAGTCGCTAGCAGGTCAGAGGAGGGGCATTCAAAAGGGGTGAGGTGGGAGGATAAGGATTCATTAGTAGCTTTAGGCGAAATCCTAGAAACAAACATAGCAGGTGGCCGCCACGATACGCCATGCGTAGGTTGTTGTTCATTCGAGTTGTAATTTCAGAGAAACTACCCTGATAGATCCGGTGTCAGAACTGCCATAAGAAGGCTGTATTCGAGGTGGACGTCCTTCGGCTGTTCAATCCCAGTGACCGGAAGAGGGACAAATGCAGGTACATTTCCCTGCACACCCGCGTCAATGATTCACGTCGGTGAGGTAGATGCGCCAGCGGCAGGCAGGGTTGGAGCCGCTACAACCGCCGAAAACAGACTTGGATACCAGAGAGCAGGGCTGGGTCCTCAGGGCAGGAGCCCGTCGAACGAGTTCCCCACGCAGGCAGAGACTTCTTCCCGGAGGGAGACCACAATATTGGCCTGCCGAGAAAAACCCTAAAGGCTGTCAGGACGGATCTTTTCGTTTTCTTCACGAAGCCTGGCAGCTTGGTCGCTCACGAAAGAGATGCCCTCCAGCGCGTCGGTGAAGAGGGTGTGGATAAAGGCAACTTGGGTCCGAAGGTCCACAGGTTGGGACAGCGGCACCGGGGTCCCCGCGGCCGGCGACTATCGGTGGGAGCAGGGGAACGAATGGCTACGGCACGGGTTGGAGTCGTTGCTCACCGGCAAAGCATTGCTAGGCTTAGACGCCTCCTCGGCCTTTTCGCACAAATTGCACTTAGGAGGCCGAGCAACTGACTTCAAAAGGTGCAGCTCTGCGTCCGGCCACACAACGCACTTCGCGTGCACACGTTTTTGGCACAAGACACAGCGAAAAAACTTCTTTTTCGCGAAAAAAGTATGGGAACATTAAACATAGAAGTCCTTACTAGGTGCCATCTTGCCCACAAGATGGCTCAAGACGGCGCACAGTGAATCAATGAATAAATGAATGAATTGATTAATTAATGAATAATGAATAATGAATGAAACAAAGGATGAATCAATCAATCAATCAATCGTGTTTATTTACGTTCCCAGTAAGGTCCTACGGCCTGGGTGCTGCCGCAAGGAAAGTGACATAAAAAAAATACAAAAAATGTATAAGAAACATACATATGAAAATTGGACACAAACCGAAGTGGCGTGAATGAAATAAATAAAACGTAGGCTGAATGATAGATGAGTACAACTAAAAAAACATATGCTTTTCAAAACTGGCTGCAAAAGTTCGATGAATGTAATACCAATAGCCTGCACTGTACTAAATTATTAACTACAAGCAACGACCAACTACTTTGCAGTTACTCATCTTGTGAAGAAACCACAAGGGTAGCAACAAAGTTTGACAAAAAGGAACAAAACGGAACATTGGAAGGCGTATAGACGTAAGGAATAATGCGAACAAATGACAGAACACAGTTGCCAAAATTTGCGACTTTTAGTTGGTTAAACGTAACCGCAGGGTATGCAAATTGTAGCTATCAAACAGACAAAAATAAATACAAAAAACACACACAGTACGACAGACGCATCTTAGATTTTAACATACTGTATTGAACAGTTCAGTAAGAAAAATTTAAAAGAACTTTCAAAGATGTCAAGCCGTTCGAAGAAGTGGTTGTAAGAATTCTACCTTCTGCGGACAGAAGAGTGATTAGAGTTCCGCGCAGAGATCAAGAACGGGCGATGCGACTTGGCGGGCTTTTGCGAAACACTAAACTCCACACAGTTAAGCAGGTCTGCAGAAGAAAGGTCACCATGAACAATTTTGTGGGAGAATGTAAGATCCGGGTGCACAAGTCTGCAGTTTAAAGGGGCATTGAAGACAAAATGCAAGTTTGGCTCATTCAAAAAAATTGCCTCGTTGGAATCATAGTGACACCACTTTTAGCGTAAACTTCGCTAAAATATACTGTATAATCAGGAAAAAAGGGAATGGCCATGGGATCAAATAGCTCATTTCTCGCAACAGAACCTATGATGTCATACCAGTTACCTCTGCGATTGGAGGAGGCCGGAAAAAGCAAACTCAAGTTAGGCAGAACTTTTAAGCTTGCCGAACGAGCTATTTGAACCTAAATATAGCGCACGTTTTTTTATATCAGTAAGAATGTTGGGAAAAACATTGTAAGTTACGAAAGCACACTTCAACATAGAAGTATCGATGTGTACTCCTGTTGATACTGCGGGCACTATGCTTCGTTTAATACACAGCCCTGCGGGGTTTTGGGGTTGTCTAAGACGACAATCGCGGATTGACGCAAGCGATGGTGTCTCACGTGACTATAGTTGTCGAGCGAGCACCATGCATCACGGAACGAATATTTTCGCCATGAACAAAAACAAGCCAGGTTTAAATAAGGTCACAGACAAACCAAAGAAAGACAACGGTTTATTGCGTTGTGGTGGCGCCATGTCGGTTGACTAACAGTAAGCAAGTATCTGCTCCACACCAAGTTTAGCAGAAAGACCCGCTCTTATGGTGTGATTGCAAACGTCATTCAAACACACTTTTTGGCGCGAGAATCAAAGTTTTTGCCTAAATGTATTATATTCGCAGTGAATAACACATCGTTTGCTTCCGGACAAGCGCTGGGGGTACTATAGAACACGCAATCTCTTTCAAATAAAAGAAACTTGTATTTTGTCTTCATGGCTCCTTGAAGGAAGGGAGAGAAGGAACTATGAGTAAGTCAGAATCAGGACCCGGACTGTGACTTTGATGACGGTGCTTATATATAGATAAAAATTACTACTGTATACGTCGTTTAAACAGACTACCAGATTTGGAGGTGTCATTGGAGGCAACAGAAGCATATTCTAAGTGAGGGATACATATTGTGTTATATAGCTGTAGAAATTGATCGGAGAAGAGACTTCGTGTGAAATCCGACATGCATCTTCAAGACATCTGACCGCGTGTCGGGGGAGGAGCCTAACGTGTGGAGAAAAAAAGAGTGTAATGTAGAAGACCACCCCGAAGATTCTAGTCTCCTCAAACGTTTGAAAAACAGCTCCCTCAATACTGTAGGAAAACAGTACGCGATGCGTTTTTCGGCTGTACGGGATAACCTTTCTTTCAGTAGGGTTCAAAATTGACCCATTAACGCCCAGCCTACTTAATCAAGTACAGTGAATAATAAATTTTTTTCTGTCATTGAGGGGAAAATATTTTAAATTGAGATCAGATTGCTGCCACCAGGGGGTGCCTTTACCGCCCCTGTGTCGGTGGTCATCTCTCTATTCCTCCCACTAAGTTATTTTTCCCGCCGAACTCCAGGAAACTGGACGCCGCCTCGCTAGCTCCGGAAGTGCGCGCTTTTTATTTTATAAAGTTTTTCAGCGTACTCTGTGAGATTCAATATTTGTGTGGGTTGTTTATGAAAATGGGTGCTCGGCACGCGTACAATTTTGTTTGCGATGTTTGGTTATAATAACAACTTCTGATGGCTTGAAGCTTGGTGTACTTGATATAGTACAATGGGCGCTTACGTGTGCTACACTAATATCCCGTTGTAGACGATTTGCGCCATGGAGGCTGACTGTTTCTTTGGCCCGAAAAAGTTCTGCCGACTTCGGGAAGCTCTAGAAGAGCTTGGCAATGCAGAAGAGGCAGATAATGATGTTGACTTGATGATCGTGACCCCTGAGCCTGCTGCAGAAACCGATGAAGAAGATGGAGATGACGAGTGCATTGAAGACCGTGGGGTGAATGACGTATGCGGTGAGTGCTGCTAATCTGGCAACATCAATTTTAAAATTTTTCGTGCAGTTGTAGAGCTTCATTTATTTTCTAGGTTCGCTCGAGGTGCACGGGCTTCCAGCAGATCCTCTACCACATGCTCAAAGTGCTCCTAAAAAGGCGAGGAATGGGACCGACCCCAAATGGCAACAAAGTGCGTCTCAATACTCTTGGCCTGCGCCCACGAACGGAACTGAAGACCGCATAAGCACTTTGAAGACCAAATTTGAAGGAAAATTGCCGAGTGAGATATTTTTCACCAATTTTGATGAGGAGGTCCCCAACCAAATAATAGTTCAGTCAGGGACATACGCGAAACAAAAAAATGAGCACGCCTTTTTTTTTGAGCACGGATGACCTAAAGAAATTTCTTGGTATTCTTCTTCTGAGCGGCTACCACAGATTGCCAAGTCAGAGGATGTACTGGTCTCTTGATGTTGGCGTTCCTTGTGTTTTTCGGTGCATGCCCAGGACGAGGTTCTTGGATATAAAGAGATTCTTGCATTTTGCTGACAACAACGCTATTGTTGGAACAACCGACATAAATGTATAAAGTACGGCCGCTCATGGATTTACTAAACAAACAGTTCTAGCAGCACGGGGTTTTAAGTGCGAATGCACTTCTTAAGCGAGCCTGAATCGTCCGCCGCCGTAGTCCGCATAGCAACAGCTGCGGGTGCGCGCGCTCCTCGTCTTCCCTAGCAACGCGGGAGATGGGCGTGCGCTGCCTGGCCGCGTCCCCATGGCTCATTGTTGTTGTTGTTCCTGCTGACATGGCACATATCCACGTGGGGGATTGGCTAGGAATCGGGCGTGAGAAGGGCTAATGCACCCGCTTAAAGGAGTACTGACACGAAATTTCAAAGCTGAGATCCGCTCTAGCAATCAAGTACAACGACAACACAAATAGGTGTCTGTGAATACATGCATCTTTCTTTCTTTGTAGTTGTGTGTGTGTGTGTGATCTCTCTTTCGCGAACATTACCGAACCGCGCAAATTCAACTCGTGCATTCGCACTTTCACATTCTTCCCCTCGGGGAAATGCGGGGAATTTTTTTTCACAGAAACCTTGCCATAGACGAATCAATGGTAAAATATTTTGGACATCACCCGTGCAAGCAGTTTATTCGGGGCAAGCTAATACAATTCGGCTATAAAAACTGGATGCTCTGCAGTTTAGATGGCTACTGCTACGCCTTTGACACCTATTGCGGAAAGTCGTCGATCTTTGAAAACTTGCCCCTTGGACGCCGAGTAGAGCTTTGGTTTTGCGAGAAGACTTCTATCCCTTCGGACCACATCCTTTACTTCGAAAATTTTTTCAACGGGATCGAGCTGCTAGCGACTGTTAGAATGAAGGGTTTCAGAGCGACCAGCACTATCCGCGAGAACCGCCTCAAGAATGCTGCCTTTCCAGGGAAGAAAGAGATGAAAAAGTGAGATAGGGGCTACTTCGCTAGCTGCTTTGACACTCAAAATGAAGTGCTCCTCGTAAAGTGGCGTGACAGCAGCGTCGTGACAATGGCGACGAATTATGACTCAGTAGAGCCCATTGGGGCACTAAGCCGGTGGTCTTCTTCGAAAAAACAAAAAGTAAAGGTAGCCCAGCCAAGCGTAATATGGAGCTGTCCTGAGCTCAATCTCTAATGCGTTTCGCTTCTTTCGTGTCAACGGTCAAGCACCCCGTCTGAACATACTCTTGCAAGAGCTGCAACAATAGGTCTTTCTGATGTTCTTTCACGTGTTTTTCCGGCTCAGAAAGCACAGAGGTGTCAGGCGAATTTACCTGGGCAGCCTCTTCCAAGATGATGGTAAGCGGTAACTATGGTGCTTCGATTGGAAACCAGTCCTTGGCTATGCTGGGCGGCGTTGGGTCAGGAGAGCCGGTTGGGACCCGGCTCAGAGCATCGGCCGGGATGTTGACATGGCCTCTATGGTGCCTGATCACTCAATTAAGACCCTGTAGTCTCAGAAACCACCTCTGTACTCTGCATGATGTTTGCTCCGGGCTGAACATGCATGCCAAGGATGAATGAGCACAGTGAACCTCAAAGGAAAAGAAGTCTATGTAAGGCCGGAATGTATCACGGGTGCACACTAAGATCAAACATTCCCACCCCTGTACTGAGTAGTTCCTTTCCGCCGTGGTGAGAGTTCTGCTAATGAAGGACGGTGGTCTGAGTTGGTCATTCACTTCCTGCAGCAAGACTGCGACGATTCTGTTTCGCTGGCATCAGTCTCAATGATGAAAGGCCAGTTCAGATATGGCAGGGCCACAACAACGTCACTGTCCAGGGTTTCCTTCAACTCCTCAAAAGGCCGCCGTTGTGAATGCCCCTGTTCCAGCGCGTGGCTTTTTTAAAGGGCGTTAGGAGAGGTCTTGCTTTGTCGGAGAAGCGGGGTATGAAGTTCCCGTAGTAACCCACTAGTCCAAGGAACTTCTAGAGTTCCTTGACCGTTTTGGGCTTTGGGAAGTCTGAAACAGCCTGAACGTTCTCTGGATCTGGACGGCAATTCCCAACAGAAATAACGTGACCCAGAATCTTCCGCGACCACTCACAAGAGGATACCTTAGCTAGATTGATCGTAATATTTGCTGCTTCAATCCTGCGTAGCACCTCTGAGGTGTGCTCGAGGTGCTCCGCAAATGTGTTGGAGTATACCAGTACATCGTCCAGGAATACCATACAATGGCAGTGCTTAATGCCCTCCAAGACCTTGTCCATTGAGGCCTGAAACGTTGCTGAAACGCCTGCAACACCGAAAGGCATTCTTTTAAACTGGAACTAGCCCTTGTGGCATATAAAAGCAGTCTTAGGCCGATCTTCAAGAGCAATTGGAACCTGAAAGAATCCCTGGGATAGGTTGTAAACCACTTGGCCTGACCTAGCTGTGAGAGAACCCAGTCAGTACGGGGCGTAGGGTGCACGGGCACTTCGGTTTTTGGATCTTGCATTTAGTGCCCTGTAGTCAACAGCCACCCTGTAGCCACCCGTTTTCTTGCCCCGCCAGAACAGGCGCGCTGGCCCGCGGCCCTGTGCATGCTTCGATGAGATGTTGGCTCAACGATTCAACCACACCCTGATCAAGAATCTTTCTTTTGCGGCCATTGGCAGGGCGTAGCTTGCAGCGTACAGGGTAATGTGACCTAGTGTCGATGTTGTGCACCATTATTGGCGTACACCCTGGTTGTGCAGTGAACAGATGCCCAAAGTCATCTAGGAGCTTCTGCAGTTGTGCCTCATCTGCCACTTCACCATCAGCTGCACTGTGCGACTCTTGCGATACGCCATCCTCTTGATGTGTTGCAAACAACGCCGCGAAGTGTCCTACCAGGTAAAGGTCGTCTTCGTGATCAATTTCACTGCTGCGACCCAGCGAAGTAACCACGTGCATGAGCTCTAGATATTTGTCCGGCCTGTGGTGGTTTGTGAAACTTTACAACTGGCTGTGGGTCAATGCCCAGGGTCTAGCCCCCAAACCCGTGTGCAAGGAAATGTTGGCAACTGTCAGAAAGTATCGTGCGAGCACAACATCGTGGCATAGCTCTGGCATGAACAGAAAATGCTGTTTCCTCGAACAACCTTCCCACTTAAGGCGGCACCGCACTGCTTGAGCCATCTCCGACCATCCTTTTGCCAGACGAAGCATGTGTTTTTCCTACCTGACGGTCGCCCCCGAAACCTTGGCAGCACGTAAGGTACGCGCATTCATCAGGCTGACACTAGCCCCCTTGTCTAGGAGCGCATAAAAGGCATTTTGCTCAACCACGATCTCCAGCAACTGTTTTCTGCCCCCAGCTGTCGCCAGTACTTGGACGGACAATGCGTAGCTGCTTGCTGGATGGGCAGCTACGCCTGGCCGTTTTCCGGGCAATCCACTTGCCTCTTGCTTCGGCGGTTGCCGCTACAGATTCGGAAAGACTTGCAAAGGCAAGAGACATGTGGCCAAATCCGCCACACCGGTGGCATTTCACCTCGCCTGCTGCTGGGTTGCCTCGGGCTGCTACGCCGGCGTGGTATCGGGGCGGCGCACCTCCTGGTTGCCTAGGAGGTGCGCCGCCATGGTAGCAGCCCTGTGGCCCGGCGGGGCCAGGCGACGCGGCTTTCCTCCCGGCACCGGTACCTGCTGTAGTGGGAGACTTTGCTGTCCGCTGGCTGTTGGCAGCGAAGGATGCAGCTGTGGCGTCTTACGAGAGGCCATCACTGCAGCTTTTTTGAGCGACCACGTGTATGGCGTCGATACATTTGGCATGGCGGCCACGTTGGTGCAGGGCGCACAACCGGCAAACGCGACGGTAGCAGTTGCCTGCGTACTTCTTGGCGGCGGCGGTGCATAGCGGAGGCGATGCCATGCCCATTCCGTTATGCACCTTGCTGACACAGCCATGTCTTTCAGGTTACCAAAAGTCATCCCCGCTGTCAAATCCTGAAATTTAGGGTGCATCGGACGGCGGACCTTCTCCACCTTGTCCTTTTCTGGGACAGATTCGCCGATGCGGTCATAGTATTCCCCGATTACGTGGATGAAGCGCTTCAAATATTCGGCAGGAGGGTGCGTTCACTGCTTGAGCGAAGCCTTTAGTTTGGCCTAGTAGTCTACACCCGCGAACTTGGCCTCGAACTCCGCCGCGAACGCGCTCCATTCGGAGAAGCCCCCGACAAAGCGCCACCATTGTTTGGCAGGGCCGTCCAACGCCGCTGGCAGCAGCTGCACCCGGGACTCTGTAGGGATGCCCCAAACGTCGCAGTACTCGTTGTACCGCTGAAGAAATTCTCTTCGCGCATTTCCGTCCTCGTAGCACACAAATGTGGTGATTGCGATGGGAGCACCTTTCAGGTTGAGAGTGTCGTGGCCAGCCTGGCTAAGTCGTGAATCTGCGTTAGGCCTAACTGGCGTAGGCACTCCCGCTACGGTGCCGGTGGCATCGTCCGCTGACGGGGCCGCCAGTAATAAGATGCGAATTTGCGCGGCAAGGTGCTCTAGTTCTATCAGTGTGGCTGATGTGCTGTGCCGTAGCGGCTGTGGAATTAACGGGTGGAATTATCGGGTGGAAATAACGGCGCAGGTGGCGTTGCTTCCGAGCCGTCGATGTTATTTATTGTGGCCAGCGACCGGACGAGCCCCCACTTGTTGTGAAATGGTTTATTGTTCAGTCCGCGATTTATAGATAGATAGCACTTCACAGTCCAAAAACCCAGTTCCCGCATCACAGTTCTCGAAGCGCCGCACTTCCAACAACCGAGTCCCGTCGACTCTGCACTCCCAGCACCCGTCCGCACCGCTCTCCTGCTTCCGCCATCGTTTCCCTTGATGTCGATGCCACTATCATCTCCTGTGGGCTCCCTTCGCTTGATCGCGATGCCGCTTCCAATGGAGTCTTTGCCCCTTGACATGCTCCATATACATTCATCCTGATCTTGCACTGTCGAGCTCTGGCTTCGAGGCGCTGGTTGACCAGCTGCCCGAATCCTACATCCTAACAGGCGACCTGAATGCGCACAATTTTTGGGGGGCTATTTTCGCACCGGCGCCCGAGCTCGCCTGGTAGAGAAGTTTCTAACATCCACTGAAGCATACTTTTTCAGCAAGAAACGGCATACATATCATGACAAAGGATACAACACCTACTCATGCTTTCACTAAGCTGTTGGTTTCGCAGTTCCGTTTTTTGTCTTGAGCGGGGTGTGGGGACGCAAGCATACAGTAGTGACCACTTCCCCATTTCTTTAACATATATAGGCAAAGCACCAAGTAGTCTGTCTTCTTATAACAGGTTTAATGAATCAAAAGCAAATTGGACTAAATTCACAGACACATCTAAACTACTACACACAGCCATTGCACACCCACACGTAGACGCAGCCGCACAACTACTCATGGCGCAAATTCTCTGCGCCGCCGAAAAGGCCAATTTGCAGGTCTCCAGGGCGCCCTACAACCCGAAGGGGCCCTGGTGGGACGAGGGCTGTAGGCGGGCGCGAGAGTCCCAGAAGAAGGCGTGGAGCGTCTTTCGTAAGTACCCCACATCGCGGAACATCACCCCCTTTAAACAGGCAAAAGCACTTGGAATGCAGGTGTACCGTTAGCCGAAAAGGGAGAGTTGGCTCGGCTTCATCACATCCATTAACTCATACACAGACACAAACAAGGTATGGCCAAGAATACGGAAACTCAATAGATATGAGTCACATAGCCTGCCCTGGTTAGTACAACAGGGAACACACTGGAAGACCAGGCTAACGCACTCTCAGAACTCTTCCAACACGTGTCCAGTTTAGCACGCCACACTTTCATGCAACAAAAAAATCTGCAGAGCAAAAAATCACACATGTCCACGCCGTGAACGATGCCGAGGGTTCGAAGCACTGGGACGGTAGTTGTGCATTGCCTGTGTGATGAGCGTCATCATCCGTCCGTGCTGTAGCACACTGAGGTTTAAATGATTTTGAGGAGCAGTAAATGCACTGTAAATGACAAGCGCCACAGGAAAGACAATTTGCGTCCCAGTACTTCGCAACCTCGGCATCGTTCACAGCCTGGAGTTGTGGGATTTTATTGCACTGATTTGGGCTGAATTGGCAGAAATTATCGCGCATTAAAGCCATTAATGAATGGACGAACGTGTTTGCACTGTATATATACAGTGTTCTATTTACGGCATTCATGCTACGGTGTTAGTGAGGAGTTCCGGCTTGCGTTTTCCCTTCACGATGACTGCCTTGTGATCCGTGAAGTGCAGAGACAGTGGCTCTTCGAGGGAGGCTAGATTGCAGTTTGCAAAGACGACGTCTATGCACGTTCCCCTGATGGTCGTCGGTCGATTCCTGAACGCCTTTATATACGCATTGCACCGAGCGCCCTCTCGTGTCGCTCGCTGTAGCCACTGTAGTTTCAACTGTAATTGGAACTGCTCTTTTTCCGCGAATTATCGCTGACAGTTTATGGTTTTTGGTTTGTTTTGGGGTTTTGCACCCTTTGAAGTTCGCGCTGTTTGCTACTGCAGTTTGCGGCGCTCTCTCCAGATGGCACGCGGATGGTACTCCGCTGCTGTTCATGATCTACATGGCGTGGTTAGAAAGCAAGCTAGAAGTCAGCACGCTGGGGTTCGATTTATCCTACATGAAAAAGAGGCAAGTGATGGAACAACGGGTTCCGGAACTAATGTATGCAGACGACATATTGTTGATGGCGGACAACCGGATAAGTATGCAGGGCTTGATGGATATATGCGGTGAAGAACCGACTCACCTAGGGCTATCCTTTAGCAGAAAAAAATCGGGGATCATGGTCTTTAATGGCGGCGAGGAGCACAAACCAGTATCCGTGCAGCAAGTAGAAATACCATTGGTGAAAGAGTATAACTATTTAGGAGTATGGCTGAACAACAGCGAAGATTACACGCAGGCGCATGAGCACTTTAGGACGAAAGGAAGACGGAACGCAGCTATAATGAAGCATAGAGCACTCTGGGGATACAGCAAATACGAGGTGGTAAGGGGAGTCTGTAAAGGGGTCATGTACCAGGATTAACTTTCGCTAATTCGGTTCTGTGCATGAAGCCATACATTGAAGCGGGCCTGGAAGTAAATCAGAGGGAGGCAGGCAGACTGGCCCTAGGGGCCCAAAGCAAAACTGCAAATGAAGCGGAACAAGGGGATATGGGCTGGTCGTTTTTCGAGGCAAGAGAGGCGCAGAGCAATATAAAGTTTGAGGAGCGACTTCGTGACATGGAGGACGAAAAATGGACCGCGAGGGTGTTAAAGTACCTGTATATGAGGAGCATGGACACGCGTTGGAGACGGAAGACCAGACAGCTGACCAAGCGGTACGGAAAGTCGGTAGGGGAAAGCGGGGTTTACACAACAGTTAAAAAGCAGGTAAAGGCAGGAGAGACGACGAAGTGGGCACAGAGAATGGAAGCGAAAAAAACCCTGGAGGCCTATAGGGCAGAGAAACGGGAATTTAAGAAGGAGGGATTCTATGGCAATACGAGAGGCAGTGCGTTGCTCTTCCAGGCACGGGCAGGGTGCCTGAGAACCCGGGCATACACGGGCAGCTACAGGCAGTGATGCTGCGGCAGTGATCAGGAAACTATAGACCATATTGTCAGGAGCTGCACAGAGATACAGCCACCGCGGGGTGAGGGGGAAATGACGCTGGCGGAGGCTTTGGGATTTGGGGCGAGTGGGAACCTCAACTTCAAGGCAATAGAGGTGACAAAGAGGCGACTGGAGCGGTGGTTGAGGAAAAGTAGGGAAGGTATGGGTACGCAGGCGGAGTAATCATACGGATGAGAATTTAGAACAGCGAGAGGAGAAAAAAGGGGGGTGATGAAGGAAGCAAATCAATAGGTTAGCTGGGAGTGCGGCAAGTAAACGTAATAAAACTGGCAAGTCGGTTGCTGACAACCGACGCCCCATTCAAAGAAAAAGCCACTAATCATCATCATGATCATCAGTGTGCGCCGCTTTCGATAGATGGCTTACAAAGCTGTGTGTATGGACAACTCCAGACAACTGCAAGGACATTGCGAGGTCCTAAAGGGCTTCGTCGTTTAAAGCCCTTACATAACAAAGGCAAGTTTAAAGCTGTTTACAACTCTGCATTTACACTGTATGCATGGAGGGCTGCCCTGAGCACATGTAAATGTTCAGCACCAGGCGCAGACAAGTTTACATACACTAAGATACAACACTTACATGCAGACACCCTTAAAACGCTCCTTGACTTCTGCAACAAAATAGTTATTTCGGGGAACCTTCCAGGGCCTTGGAGAAAGGTAATCGTAGTGGCTTTTCTGAAGGAGGGGAAGGACCCTTCCTTTCCCAGAAGTTATCGCCCCAGCGAAATTGCCCTGCGAATTGCATCCGAGTGGCCCCAATCCCTCGAAATATGCACGCCAACTACCACATTGGCCGCCGGGCTTCTCCGGCTGGAGCCATTACTGTACGATGCTGCAACGACCCCAGCGCCCTGTACACCGATGCTACCCCCTACCCTGCACGCACCGGTCACGTAGCCTGCGTAGTGGCACATACTGGCCAATGCATCAATGCCGCTACTACTCGAGCAACCTCAATCGATGTCGCTGAAGAAATACCCATTGGCCTGGCCGCCACTTCTCGCTCTCAACCAGTTACTATCCTCACCGATTCACAGACAGCCTCCGACACTTTCACATTCTTCCCCTCGGCGAAATGCGGGGAAATTTTTAGCCCTACTCATCCTCCAAAACTGCTCGACTATTCCCGATATCTGCATCGTCTGGGCTACTGGACACGCCGCCATCCCCGACAATGAAGCGGCACATGCCACGGCTCGCGATTTGATGCACCGAGCGATTGCCGATGGTGGCCAATGTCTACCCCCTCAAGATTAACCCCACCCACTGAGCGGCTACACAGAGATTCCCTCAGATTACAAGCAAACTCGCCGCAGCCTCCCACCACCACACTGGCGCCTCTCCAGAGAGGAGGCTACAACTTGGCGGCGTCACCAAACAAATACCTACCCACATCCCACCCGCCTCCACCTCATCTTCCCCACCCAACAACCTTCCCTGTGCACTTACTGTCCCCAGCCTGGCACCCTCTAGCACATCATACGGGAGTGCCAACAAACTCCAAATTGCCCCCCCTTTCCAACTAAACCTTCGAGCAGTGGAGGGCTTCCCTGGCCAGCCCGGACCGGATATCCAGCTTAAGTTTGTGGCCCTAGCACGGACGGCCGTGAAGGCATCCCGGACTAGGGATCTTCGCCTAGGGTCTTCGCCTTGCGTCGAGTAAACTTCACACTAGTCCCATACTGAGTTAGTATGTGGAATGCGACAAATGGTCGTTGGACCACAAAAGAACATACATGGATCTTTTAAGCTCGTTTAAGGTTTCATCTTTGGGAAAGCATCCTTTTAACCTGTCATCTGTGATACAACTATGTCCCAATTTTTTATACCGCCCGTCTATTCCTGCTCCGTTCTCACACCGTGCTAGAGATAAAGCGTGTAATCTTGGTGTCACCTTTTCAGACACCTGCAAATCATCTTTTTTTTACCTTTTACCACAATGGAAGCTTCGCGCTGTGTCGTGTGAAATGTTGTTTGAAGCTATGGGTAGAAAACGAGTGCCAACAACTGCAATTTGTTATTAACAAGTAACGAAAATACCACCACTAGGCGTAGTTTGTCTCACCTAAGCGTGGACACCGGAACGCCTGCTGGTGTGGGGTGTGTGGGGAATGGAAACAGTTGCACATGAACGAGAGGATAGAGAGAAGGAGAGGATAGATATATGCAGGTTTAACAGGGCATATATGTACAATATATGCAAGCTAAGTTATAAAATCTGTAGGCAGAAAAAGAAAAAAAAAGCACACACACACACAAAATCGGCCACAGTTGAGTTTAGCTGGGGAGAAAGCGAAGAGCCGGGAGGAGTTTTGAGGCAGCCAGGTAGGACCCCAGGGCCTCATGGATTCCGTCCCGCTCTCTGGCACTGCCTGGCGGCCACAGTAACTCTTCGATGGGCCGAGCCCCTTCCTCGAAGGCGCCCAACAGTTCGGTCCTCTTTGCCAGAACCTGGGGGCACTCCAGGACCAGATGCGGCAGTGCCTGGACAGCCACCCAGGAGTGCTGGCCCGACGAGTTGTCGGTGAGCTCGACGCGGTTTTTTCGCTGGGCTGTCCACACGCACGTCACACGGAGGCGCATGACATTCGAGCGTTGCTGTCTGTAGGGGCATCGGGGTGGCCAGTACGGGTGGTGGGCCTTTCGAGTGGCCAACCACGGGTGAGGGTGCTGGGCCCATACATGGCGCTGGCTCAGCAGGCGTTTTATCCGCAGCTGCCTGGGCTGTCCTAGGCGAAGGGTGCAGCTCGTGGGCGTTGGCGGCTAGCTCGTCTGCCCTCTCATTGCCCTCCAGCTCTATGTCGTCTCGCACGTACTGCAGCACATGCGAGCTCCTCGCTGAGCCAGCTGTGCCACCTTGTCCGGCACTGCCCACACCAGGAGGGAGTGCGGGTCGCCCTCCAGGATCCGAAGTAGGGATAATCGAGAATCGCATAGCAGGGCGCAGTGCTTGGGGTGGCTCCAGCTTCAGCAGAAGGTCGAGGCCAAGGCTGACGCCCGGCCTTTCGGCTGTGGCGGATGATGCGGTCTCGTACATTCAGGCCTGCCTGGTGGCCTCCCCCCAGCACTGCCGCCACCGTGGCCGAACCTTGCCGCTGCCACGCGAAGCCGTCTGTGTATACCAGGGTGTGGCCATCCCGGACGCCCCACACGACGCCTCGCGCATGCTGCAGCTGCCCGAAGTGCGACGTCCACCGCTTGCTGCGGAGGCCCGGATGTCAATGTGCACCTCAGCCTCCAGGACACGGGGGTGGCTGGAGGGGGGCCTGCTTCTACGGGGTTCACCACATCCTAGTATAGGGCCAACATGTTCCCCAGGGGCAGCCCGTCGCAGCCGGTCAATGTGGCCGAGGGCGCGCTGGTCCACCGCCATTTTGAGCGTCCATCTCTCCGCCTCGACAAGCGTCTTGGCACACTGGGAGTCTCGAGGCAGGCCCAGGCAGGTGTGGACGCCCCTGCTGTGGTCGCCTTCCAGCTGCCCCAAGCTGGGCTTGCGCACGGTGACCAGTGTTAGCCCATACATTAGCAGTCCCACAGTCGCGGCGTTGTAGAGCCGCAGGGCCCTTCGTTGCGAGCGGCCGCGGTCCCTGGCAGCCATCCTTCGCATGGCTGTGGTGGCCTTGCTGCGGTGGCCTGGCTTGGAGCTCCCTGGTGGCCAGCCGGAACTTGACGCAGTGGTCCAGTGTGAGCCCCAGGTAGTGCACACTGGACTTTCAGCTGATCTCCTCACCTTCGATGTGCAGGCACCTGGCCCTGCGACGGGACTGGGCATCCGGGTGCACCAGCGTTGCTTCTGTCTTGCTGGTTGACAGCTGTAGGCCAACATTGACCATGTTGGCCCGCACCGCGTCCAGGGCCGCCTGCAGCTGCAGCACGTGCTTTGGCAGCTACCCTTGGGGCCCAGCACCCAGAGGGCCACGTCGTCAACGTATACAGACATGAACACCATGTGTGCCCCTGCTCCGGGCACGCAGTGAGGCAGTGCGACCATGACCAGGTTGAAGAGGAAGGGGCTGACGACTGAGCTGTGCGCGTGGCCACGTCCACTGGCCGGTGCGCCGACAGGGCGCTTCCCACATGCACCCGCGGGGTGCGGCCCCTCAGAACGCCTCGACGAAACCCAGCAGCTTGGCCAGGGAGACGACAGGGCCCTGCCGGTTGTCGAAGGCACCCTTGACGTCTAATAGCACCAGTGCTGCCACCTGCCTGGTGGCGTTGCATGCTCCAGTGCTACCACCACGTCAGCAATGTATTGTGTCCTAGCCCTATGCCTCCCGAAGCTAGCGAGCTGCTCCGGGACTAACTCCTCCTCCGACGTCATGGCCTCCATCCTGCCCAGGGCCACTCGCTGCAGCAGCTTGCAGCCACAGCACGTGAGGAAAACGGGGCAGTAGGCCGTAACTGCCCAAATCCACGGCCTTGTTTGGGGAGGAGACGCAGGATGGCCATCAGCCAATTGGGTGGCAGCCACCCTGTCGGTAGATGCGGTTGTAGGCGGCCAGAACCTTCGCGAACCCGAACTCGTATAGGTTGCGCAGCATCTGGTAGGTGAGGCCGTCGGCCCCTGGTGCTGACTTCCACTTGCAGGAGCTCAGCACCCCACGGAGAGCGCCCTCCATGATGCGGGCGTGACTGAGGAGGTGTCGTCCTTCTGACTCCTCTGGCGTTGCAACCACATGCCCAGCCGCTGCCTGGGGTGGTGGGAGGAAGTGCACCGCGAAAATCTCGGGCAGCTCCTCGTAGCTGGTCTTCCTCCTGATGGCCATGGTGGCCAGCGGGTTCCGGTTACCGCAGGGCTTCAGGACCGACTGGAAAATGCCCCACAGGTGGCGGCAGCGTGGGTCGGCATCCGAGCTAACGCACAGGTCGGCCCAACGCTGCTTTCTGAGGCGGTTGGCTTGCTGTAGACAGACAGCGTCCACGTGGCCGTATGCCGTTCAGTCAGTGCTTGCTCCAGTGCGCTGCGCCTTCCTCTCAGCCCGCTTCCGCTCCGCTCGCAGCTGCAGCAACTTTGGGTCGGGCTTGGTGGTGTCCTTGGCAATAGAGCAGCTCCGCGTGGCTCTTTTGCACAGCGAACCAGGCCAGCGGCGAACAGCTGCTCTCCATCCCCCAGGTACTCCTCAGCAAGCAGCGCCCAAAATGGTCCCAGTGGGTGGCGTTGTGCAGTGTAGGTCCCCTGTACGGCTCGGCGGTTGGTGCGATGTGCAGTGGGCAGTGGAACCAGCCCCACGTGCTGGGCTCCCGCTTACAAGTGGCCTGAACCACAGCTGACACCAGGCTGAGGCAAATACCCGTGGCAGTGGTATTGCCTCGCCACTGCAGGGTTGGGGGAGTGTTGGTTGAGGCGCACGTACACACTGCACACAGTCACGTCACCACCCGGCACGAGCCGTATCGTCACTGATAAACACTCCTGCACAGTCGTTGTCACGAAACTCATATGTAGCACCGCGTGCTGCACATCGCTGCGCACAAACAGTGATGCTCGCGAGGAACCTGGTGGGTAGGAGGGGTCGCCGCATACCACTGTTGACCACGGCCTGCTGTCACACGCCGTTGGAATATGGTAGCCCGTGTATCCCAGCAGCATGAACGCAGAGCCACACCCGCACGCACATAGCTCTCTTGCAGAGCCGCCGCAATGGACGCGTGCTGCAGGAGGTACGCGCTAAGTTCCGCACGACGCAGGCGGAGTGCGTTCACATTCCACTGCAGCACATTGGGCACAAGGAGGCTGTTTGCGGCGGCTGCTACAAATGACTGTTCTCGGGGAGTTGTCGTCTCTGCTCGGCCTGGACGCACAGGGGTCGGAGGGGGTTGTTCAGCAAGTAGAAGCTCTTTCACGATTCCAAGCACAAGGTCTAGGTGTTCCCGCTGCTGCCGCAGACTCCAACGCCTTCCTCTCCGCCATGCTGGGGGATCCTGGCTGCTCTGCTGCTGCTGAGCTGGGGCTGCTTATCTGCCCTGCTGCAGCTGCTGTCGTCCAGTGATCTGGCCGCAGCTGCTGCTCTCTGAGTGCCAGGACATCGATTTCGCCGGTGCGACAGGGGGCGGCTTGAACTGCGGGGCCGCCCGCACGGCCACTCGAGCTTCCACGCGATAAGTTGGCGCCTGCGCTCCTGCTAGGGAAGCACACACCCGGTGCTCTTCCTCCCAGCGCGGGCAGGTGCGGTCGAGCACGGCGTCGGAGCCTCCGCTGTTAATGCAGAAAGGATTCGCTGCCTTGCACATTGCCATGGGGTGGGGCCCCCCGCATTGCAAGCACCTCCTATCACGGTTGCAGCTCGCTGTGACGTGGTCAAATCTGCCGCACCTGTCGTATTGCAGCGGTCGTGGTAGGCATGGCCTCACCGGCCGCCGGAGCCTGTGTAGCGCTACCTCCGCAGGGGGATGTGTGCAGAGAAGCGCAGATACACTGCAGACCCCCTGCGAAAGGCCGAGTGTACAGGCACGAGCTTCTCAAGGCCGGAGACGACTGCTTGGGCCGTGATAGCCAAGTCGTCTACCACGAATTACTCCTGTACTGCTCGAGAACGGCTTCCGGGGGCTCACCTCGATACCACAGATGGTAAGGTGGCCAGGAGAGTCCCCATGGCTTCCTTGGGTGGTGGTGGCCGTGGTGGCTTCCGTGGCCGTGCCCGCTGCAATGACGCTCGTCCGGCCGTTCACCCGATCATCCAGCACGCCAGGCAGCTCAGTGAGCTGCCCAGCAATAACGTCGCGAACGTAGCCTTCGGGCGAAAAAGGACTGCGCCGAGGGCTGTGGGGCGTGGGGGAAGCTTCGGTCCCTCCTTCCGAAGCCTTTGTGCCACTTTCTTACTTTTTCAAAGCGGCACCACCTCTTGCCAGGGCGCTTCGGAAGAGTGGTCACCAATGCAGCTTCCAGCGCTGTCCGCTACGGCTGGAGGCTGCGTGGCGAGCACTTCCCCGCCTGGGCAGCTCACCATGCTTGCTGCGTCGGTCGCAGAGCTGGCAGCGCCACTGGAAGCTCCACCTCCGTGCTCTCTTCGCTCGCTACCACTGAAAGCGGCAGCGAGGGGGGGGGGGGTCAAGACGGGCCTTGGCACGCCTGCCACCGTGCCGCGTCGCTCTTTCGGTGTGAACCCCTTCTCGCGAGCGCGCTGACACAGCGTGCCGCGTAATGCCTCGCTGTAACTGCCCGTTGGCTGCTGCTGCTGCTTCCCTACCCGTCCTTCTCCAGAGATTCCGTCCGCAGCTTCCTGTCGACCGCCTCCGCCGCGAGCTGGGCCACCATGGCTGCCGCCGCATTGCCTCGGACGGCCTCACTCCTCGGCTAGTACAAGATGGCGTCGCCGGCTTTCCGGCCACCCCGCGGACTCAGCCGCTGATGGATGACGGGAATGGGGTCCAGCTCGGCTCGCGCGAGCCCCGCCAGCGCCCGGAATAATCGGCTGTGCTCGCTGCAGTCTTGTTGGTGGCTGTCCAGTTCTCTGAGGTGAGCCAGTTGCTCGCGCACCGTCTGGAGCGTTTCGTGGGCGGCCGCACAGGCCGGTTACAGCTCGCTGTCGCTCGACGGGGGCCGCGACTGCTGGATCCCTTCTGCTGGTATCCTCGCGCTCGCAGGAGCTGCTGCTGTTGTCCGCTGCGGTTCCTGTGGTCCGAGGGAGTTGGTCGCGTCTCCCTGACTGGCCCCCACCTCTGCTGGGAATTAAATGTCAGCGTGCTGCTCCCGGGGTACAACACACACTCTGTCGAACTCGCGCACAATACTGCGCGCTTGGTCGAAATCAGGCTCGGAATGCTTGAGCTTATTGCCTGCCTAGCAAGATCCCCGATGGGGCTGGCAAACAATGAGCTGCAGAGAGGGCAAGCACTATCTAACCGAGCTTAGTGGTAGGGAGCTCGGCAGAAACATGTCCTACCCGTTCGGCTGCTGCAGAGAGAGTCGCAATTCTTCAGCAGTTCTTGTTTCTGCGAGATAAATACAGGTGTGCAGAATTTAACAGCGACGCATCAAAAACTGCCCTTACCATGTCGTGTGCCGCGCACAGATGCCATTTGAGGGTCTCTAAGATCCTGATCTCGAAAAGCAGCATTTTTACGGCGGAAGCCCGTGGAGTTTTGCTTCTTTTAAATCGAATAGTCCAACAGGAAATACCAAAGTCAATCATTTTCAGATTCACTGAGTGTCGGACATGAATTATCATCCAACAACTCTTGTAAAAACCATGTTCTTATTCTAAGGTATAAAACAAATATGTGAGTGTATGCATTCAATCTTGAGGTGATCAGGTGTTGGGTTCCACGCAACTCTGCGATCGCTGAAAATGAGAACGCGGATAACAAGGCCAGTGCTGGTGCACTTACAAATGCACCGGACAAAGCAACAGTAGCCTATACTGATCTCAAGCCACGCATCAGAAAACACCTTCGCGAAACACGGCAACCACTCTGGAATCAACAGACGGGCAACAAACCACACATAATAAAGCTACTCTCGGGACAATACACAACTGACACACACAACAGACACACTGAAGTTAGCCTTGCTAGGTTACGAATAGGCCGCACCCATGTAGCACACTCCCACCTGCTCACAGGATCTCCAAGACCTGTTTGTAGAGGGTGTGGAGAGGCCCTATCCATAATCCATGTACTACTCTAATGCAAAGCGCTCGACAGAACACTACACAACCACTTCACCCAAATTTACAGAAAACACATCCCGTTACAACCAGCGTTTTTCCTCTCTGATGATCCTACATTTTCTGTAAATCGCGTTTTTAAATAGTTAGCAGTGGTTAAATTTTTAGACCAAGTTTCATACCATATTATTTATACCATATTACCATACCATATTTTGTTTAACCTCTGCAACTACTTTCAGTGCTATTTCATACTGTATGCAGTCAGTTAAACACACCACAACGTCATAAACTAACTACAACCACATTTCACTTTGGCTTGTAATTGAAAACACATGGATTGCGGCGTGGCGCATCTTCTTTTGTACTACGCAGAGCCGTCGGCCACTAAGGGCGCTGCATGTCCCCAAAACTCCAGCGCAGGAGGCCTATCCCGAGTTTTATCCAAGTTTTCGTGTCAATCAAACACACACAGCCCATTCGTGGGCGCGGCGTAGCGACAGAAGCCCCACCCAATCGTGGCGGCGACTTAGCCGGTGGGGTAACGTCACAGCAACGACGTCACTTCCATATGATGTTCCAGCCACAAAGCTCAGCAAGAGAGACATAACAAAGTCCCCAAGCCACCATCAGTAAAATGCTGCCACCGTCGCGGGCATATCCGGTTCGAACCAGGAGTTCGCTTTAAGTTGAACGATAGGAGCGTCCAAGACGACAAGACTTTCCCATTGAGGCCGTCTTCATACATAGTAAAACACAATTGATAACAGATTATATGATTTCAACGTCTGAAACGCACTTGTCTACTTTCAAACACGCTCGTGGCACGCTGAAGTGAGGCGATTTCTGATACTACGCCCGCCGTCCGCACGGAAAGAAAGTGAGCCAAATTTGACAGAGTGGGGAGGAGAGCCTGTTCCTTTCGCTACAGTGAACTCCTTCGCTTACTTGGTTTGGGCATGCGCCGAGCTCCACTGTAGCCGCCTTAAATAGCGCAGCAACCACAGTTTACTGGCACAACAGAACACCGAGAAAATCGCAGCATCCCGGGCCGCTTTTAGAGATTGGAGCTTTGAAAGAGGCAAGGGTCAGGCTGTAGTTTTGAAGAAAATGGCAGAGTTAACTACTTTATTCGACGGAATGCTTATTGCAACTAGAGTCTACACGGCGCTGCACGCAAACGTTTGCACACGCCGTGCTTTTTCAGCGTGAACGGCCTCTACTGGGCCCGCTTATAAATGCCAAGCTGGCACCGTGCGATTGCACCACTTTTGCTGGAGCTTATCTGATTGTCTACTATCACTACTTTGTTACTCGAGCAGCTGGAAACTCGGGAGCAAGCTATATCGGGCTTTCTGGAATAGCACCCCAGGGCTAGTTGGCGGTACATACTGAATACTTTGAGGCGCTAATCAACAGGGACAACAAAACACGCATACACAGACAAGGCGCCTTGTCTGTGTATACGTTTCTCGATATTTAGCGCCCCAGAATATTTAGCGCTGCAGTGCGCAAGCTTTTGAGTGCTGGCTCCTGCGGTTTGGCAGCGCCGTTGGCCTCTTAGTAACCGAGCAAGGGAGAAGGACAGCGAAGATAGACGATATAAAACGACTAGGAAAGCGGAATGAAGTGTATGGCAAATGTGTGGTTTCGCGAGTGGTACGCCCTGACCGCTCGTAACTTAGCGCGCGGCATGGTGATTTTGATGCCGACAAGACCACTTGCAGAGACAAAGTAAAGACTGCGTCTGCCACAGCAGCTAAACGAGCCGCCGGATTAGAGGCTCAGTGTCGCCAAAATCAGCATCCAGAGGTGCGCACCGGCAAATCAGAGCTTCACTCGTGGCAACAAATACACCTGCACAAAAGTTCCAAAGCTAATTACACTGCTCAGTATCCTAAACCATAAAGTGCTTTTTTTCGCCCAAAAACAAGGTATTTTTGTGGAGTAGTTTTAGATTACTTGAACGTAACATAAAACTGTGAACGTTCCGGGAGAAGGCAGGAAGAAGCAGTAGATAGGTACAGTTTTTCTGCTTTAGTGCATCATATAGATGTGTATGCCGACATAGGGTTTCAGAAGAATTTTGCAATTTGGTCCCTAATTTGTTGGGTAGCGATGCCATATTACTGGATCCATATGCAGACAACTGTTTTGTGCATAATACCATTGTAAAAAGTTGTTGATATAAGCTCCGCCCTTGCGCAGTTTCTTGCCATCAAACATAGTGATATTGCCGCGAACCATGTACGGGTTTGTTTATTTATTGTTTGTGTTTACTGCCCCGCCCGCCCGGCTCTGTTATCTGTGTCCCAAGCGAAGTGCGTATCCATTCTTTAATTTATGCCGAACGGGCTATCTCATTCAGATAAGGAGACTGTTTAGCCCTAACGTCACTAGCGTAGAATAATCTTCCTTTGTCTGCAATGTTGTTAATGTGAATCGACGGTTCGAGAACCACGCTCGCCGAAAGATAAACAGCCGGCAGAGCAGACGCCCCGGTGGTAGACCAACACCCCCTGTATAATCATTGCCTTACGCGTGAGCGAGACAGGTCAAACAGACACTCTCCTGTTGCTCTCCGAGCCTTCCCCGCTATGTAGCTTTCCCGCGTGCTTTCATGACCGCCGGGCAGCGCCGCAAAATATTTGAAAATCTCTTTAGCCTTCCCCAGGCAGCACTCTTACGCCTTCTTCTTTTTCACCATGCCTGTCTGTCTTGGTCTGTCGCTGATAAAACCGACTTTGCTTCGGAGCAAAATACCTTCTGCTGCCGCAGGCTAAAGCCGCCTGTGCGCGCTTATCTACTTATGTCACGGACCCCGGAAATTATCTGAGCGGGGCATACCCATTTCTCGCCTCCGCATTTCGGTCTTGTTTTGTCCCCGCTGTTCACACTCCGCATCGCTACGCACTTTTAAACTTCAGATCTATACTGTAGATGCACCCAGACAGCATAGCGGGAACCTTAGCTGCTTATCCTTTTGTTTTGTATAATCTTCTAAAATTTTGAAGCACGTGATATATTAGGAAAGTAATGGTAGAAGTGGACGGCTGAACAAAACATGTGCTCGCATTTTTTTCTTCTCTAAATCGTCCATAGAGAAAAACAGCAATGGCTGCACCATCCGAAAATACCGCTTTTCAGTTCGTATTTGTATACCCGAAAATAAATTTTCTTAAACTATTTCAGTTCCGTCTCCGTCAGTTATATTTGGAAAAATGCAGCTCGTATGAAGCGAGCGGCACGTTTAACAAAATCCCCCGTGCGCCCCAGAACTATCGCCCCTACGCTGCTAAGATGTGAGGGAAACGGCTCTTGAAACCCAACAGGCAAGCTGGCAGACACACGTCGTAGAAGTGGGTGCAGCGTTCTCGACTAGCCAGCAGGGACTTAAGGCGAGATGTCCGACGGCGCGCCACATAGCGGATGAGTGCCCGAACTAAGCTTTCCTACCCTTCCCATTGAAAAGCGCGCGGCGCGTTAGGCAATGTAATACAGGCGGCGTTGGTTAGACTCACCGACGCTCGTCAGCGCACGTCACTTTGTTTACTGCTGCTTGGGCACCTGTGTGTTATATGAGTTGTTAGGGGAGCACAATTTTGCTCAAATAAACTTCTTTCCCTTGAGGACAACTGCATCGTCTTTGGCTTCGTGACATCTGGTGGAAATTTGGGGTACGCATCCTTTATGCACCCTGCGACCTCTGCAAACCGCCAGGCCAGTTCAACTAGACCCAGCAGCCCACTGCAAGCTTTGCCGCCCGAGGCCGGCGTCCGGCTGAACGACCCTAGACAACGACCGCTTCAACCACCACCATGGTGCAAGGAACAACGTCGCCAATCGTGCAGCAGTCCCGCAAAATGTCAACATTTCGGGAGCCACCGCTGACGACCCGCAGGATTGCTTTAAGAAGCTTGAGCGCTTGCGGATCTTCATTAGGTGGGACGATGAAGAAACCTTCCGGCATGTTTTCTTTTACTTGGAGGATGGAGCTCAAGCTTGGTTTCAAAACCTCGAGAACGGCTTGACCAACTAGGCGTAATTCAAAAGCGAGTTCCTTAAGTCCTTAACGACTGTGGTGAGAAAAGAACGAGCTCGCATTTGCTGGAAACTCGAACGCAACACCCCAACGAAGGAGTCGTAATATTCGTTGAGGAAATGAAGCGACCATTTTGTCGCGCCGGACCCGGAAATTACAGGAGAAAACAAACTGGGGTTTCTGATGCGAGGAGTGAAGCAACAACTTTTTGCTTGCCTTGTCCGCAACCCCCCGAAACGGTGGCCGAATTCGCGTATCAGGCGGCCGCCATAGAGAAGAGATTGGAAATTCGTACGACGCAGTACGACCGTCCCATTAATGCGCTAGTTGCGGACACGATCGATGCCGGGGCTATTAGCTCTGACACACTACGCGAGACAATCCGCGCTGTCGTTAAGGAAGAACTGCAGAAACGCTTCCCAAAAACGCCGCAACCCCAAGTCACCTGTATGAGCGACGTGATCCGGGAAGAAATTCAACTCGCTTTGACGACCTCTACCGCTTCCGACGAAACACGCAAGCCACAAGCTATGGCCTACTCCGCGGCTGTTGTTCGACCCCACCCTGCTCCAATCCGTTGTCCAGAAGTCCCGCCGTACCGCCGTCCACTGTCGCCCACCGGAACCCTGCAGTTCAAAACCAGATGCCGAGGAAGACGGACGCATGGGGAACCGCCGAAAATCGTCCGCTGTGCTACCACTGCGGAAAGGCCGACCACATCTACTGTCACTGCCCTTACAAGAGGCTCGGTTTGCGAGGTTTCTCCGTCGACGCATTTCGCACTCGACCCCGCCAGCGCTCATCTGAGATCGAGGAATACCTTTCAAACTCCAGCCGTGGTCCAGCCGGTTTCAGCCGTTCGCCGTCGCCCTACCGTTACCAATCGCCGAACCACCGTAGCATTGCTGACTTTACCAGTGCAAGGTCCCCCAGCCCGCGCGAGGGGAACTAAAAGCAGCATCTTCCCGAGGTGAAGTTGCTCTACGGCGAAAAACCGGAAACCCTCCCACGACGCAAGGACGCGCGGAAAACAGCCATTCCTACGACCCGACCTAACCCGGACGAGACAACCGAACACGACGACAGCTACACGGCGCGATACGTACCCGACATGACCGACACGGCCGCAGAGAAGACGACGACAACAACGACGTACAGTGCCCGACTGTCAACACCCACAAGCCGAGATGCGACGTCCCGACGCACCCAGAACTCGAGGAAGGTGGCGTCCGATGTCAAGCAGTCCGTGATGGCTTTGGAGTAGTCGCCCTTATCGATACCGGAGCCGATTACTCGGTAATGAGCGGTTCATTCGCCTCTCAGCTGAGGAAAGGTACGACAAGATGGGACGGTCAGCACATACGCACAGCAAGAGGCCATCTCGTAACGCCAAGTGGAACGTGCATATCGCGCGTCACCATAGACGGCACAGCGTACCCTGCTGCGTTCGTCATTTTGCCTTACTCTTCCCTCGACGTAATTCTCGGAATGGATTTTTTGACGGACAACGGCGCAATAATTGAACTGCAGACCGAGTCGATAACTTTTTCCTCAGATCACTCCACGACGCCGCCGCCGAACCACGAACCACGACCACCGTGCTGCTATAAGGATCATCGACGCTCACGTCAACCTGCCACCCCGCGCAAGCTTGATGGTCACCGTATACTGTGAAGGTACTGTTCCTGACGTCACCGCTATCATAGAGAGTGACCAAAGGTTGCTTCGTGACCATGGTGTCTCTGTCGCACAAGGCATCGCGAGCTTTAAGCAACGCCAATCCCGCGTTTTGGTCACTAATTTCACCGAGGAGTACCAGCATTTAAACAAGGCCACGGCGATTGCGTTCCTCGAAGAAACGCAACATTGAAGTGACGTGATCGCAGTCGCCGACTTCCAACGCAGGTCCTAAGACACCTTCAAGCTTCCGCATCCTTTCGACGTGAGTCCGGCGTTACCGCAAGAACAACGGAACAAATTATTGGCTTTGCTGTGTCGCTACGGCAAGTGTTTTTCGTCGAACTCAAAACTACGTCAGACACCTGTAGCGAAGCAGCGAATAATAACCGAAGATGGTTCCCGACCTACCCGGCAGTCACCGTGCTGCGTCTCTTCACACGAGCGGGAAGCCATCGAGACTCAAGCCGACGATATGCTCTTTAACGACATTATACATCCATCGAAAAGACTCTGGGCTGCGCCGGTCATACTAGTGAAGAAGAAAGACGGCACATTAAGGTTTTGCGTTGACTACCGGTGACTGAACGAAATCACTAAAAGGACGTCTACCCCTGCCACGAATTGACGAAGCCGTCGACCACCTCTTCCACGCGAAATACTTCTCATCGATGGATCTGAATACCGGCTACTGGCAAATTGATGTGAACGAGAGAGACCGATAGAAGACTGCATTTATAACCCCAGACGGCCCTATACGACTTCAAGGTGATGCCTTTTGGGCTGTTCATGGTGCCAGCAACGTTTCAAGGAGTCATGGAAACTTTGCTAGCTGGCCTGAAGTGGCACACCTGCCTCGTATACCTCGACGACGTGGTGGTGTTCGCCCGGACGTTTGACGAAGACCTTGCAAGGTTCGAGTCTGTACTCGAGGCTATTGGTACGTCGGTGTTGACGTTGAAGCCTGAAAAGTGCTGCTTCGCGTGCGAGGAACTCAAGGTTTGGGGCCACGTCGTCAACGTCGAGGGAGCCCTACCTGACCTGGCAAAAACGTCAGCCATTGCTTACTTCCCAACGCCGAAAGACAAGAAGGGCGTGCGAAGATTTCTCGGGTCTTGTGTATACTACCGGCGCTTCGTCGCAAACTTCGTACGCATTCAAGAGCCACTGACGCGCTTGACGAAAGACAGCACTTCTTTCATCTGGAAAAACGCGCAGCAAAAAGCATTCTGCGAGCTGCAAGAATGCCTGCAAAACCCGCCCGTGCTCGCTCATTTCGACGAAAACGCCGAAACAGAAATGCACACGGACGCCAGTGATATGGGTTTGGTTGCCGTCCTCGTCCAAAAGCAAAGCAGTTGCGTGAATGTAATCGCCTACGCCAGCCACGGTCTCTCGAAGGAGGAGAGAAAGTACTCAGCCTCTGAAAAAGAGTGCCTCGCTATTATATGGGCGATTTCAAAATTTTGCCCGTACGTGTAAGGCAGACATTCAAGGTTGTGACGGACCACCATGCGCTCTGTTAGCTGGCTAGTTTGAAGGGCCCTTCTGGCCGTCTTCGGTGGTAGAGCGGGAGCCCGCAGGAATTCGACGTAATAATCATCTATAAATCCGTCAGGAAACACTCCGACGCCGACTGTCTGTCCCGCGCCCCCGTCGAACCGCAACCACAAGACTCCGATGAAGACAGCGCATTCTTCGCAATCGTGATGGAGAGTGACCTAGCCGCCCAGCAGCGTGCCGACACCGACTTACGCGTCATGATTGACTACCTCCAAGGAAGGAACTTCGCCGTGCCCACGGCCTTCAAACGCAACTCACAAGCATTTGTCTGAAAACCTCCTTCCTCATAAAGAAGAATTTCAGCCCCGGAACAAAAACGAATTATCTTTATGTCATCCCAACTGATCTTCATGACCAAATTTTGGAAGCGTTCCAAGACGACCCGCCTTCCGGTCATCTCGGAACAGCACGCACAAATGGAAAAATCAAGGCAAAGTACTACTGGCGCCGCCATGCATCCGACGTCACTCACTACGTCAGGAGCTGCCATGACTGCCAGCAACAAAAACAAAACCGCCGCCGACGAGACCCTCCGGACTTCTGCAGCAGATCCATCGAGGACCTTCCAACAGAGTGGAATGGACCTTCTGCGCGCATTTCCTACATCCCGATCCGAGAAAAAGTGGATTGTCGTAGCGACAGACTACAAGGCGCGCTACGCAGAGACCGCCGCTCTTCCGAGGGGGACTGCACAAGAAGTCGCGAAGTTCTTCATAAACTAATTTGCGCTGCGACATGGCCGCCCTGAAGTCCTAATCACGGACCGCGGAAAAACTTTTACTGCGGAGCCTATGCAAGAGATCTTACGCTACAGCAACACAGATCAACGAAGAACGATGGCGTACCACCCCCAAACGAACGGACTGAGGGAATGGCTGAACAAGACAATCGCGGATGAGCTGTCTATGTACTACGACGTCGAACATAACACTTGGGACGAAGTTCTTCCGTATGTCATGTTTGTATACAACCCGGCTATCCAGGAAACTACGCATACGACACCGTTAGAGCTAGTCTACGGAAGCCTACCGACTACCATGCTTGACGCCATGCTTCCGAAGGTTGAAGACGACGAGCTCAACGCCGACGTTCAAGGATACCTTTAGCGTGCGGAGAAGCCCGCCAGCTAGCTCGAGTTCGTACAACGGACCAGCAGTTGGTGGATGCCGCACGACACAACCTGCGACGCCGAGACGCCGAGTACAGCCCAGGTGATCGTGTGTGTGTTTGTACTCGCATTCAACGACGCGGACTCAGTGAGAAGCTTCTGCGACGGTATTTGGGACTCTATCAAGTTCTATGTGTTGGCCAACTAACCAACGAAGTGATCCCTGATGGTGAATCCGGCACGCCACGATGAGGCACGCGACCCGAAGTCGTCCACGGGGTTCGCTTGAAACCTTACTATGCAAGATGACGGACTTTTTTGTTGTTTGTTCCGAGTGTCTTTTATTTTAGCATCGGGTCGATGCACTCTTAGACAACGGGTAATGCCGCGAACCATGCATGGGTTTGTTTATTTATTGTTTGTATTTACTGCCCGACCACGCCCGGCTCTGTTATCTGTGTCCCGAACGAAGCGCGTATTCCATTCTTTATTTTTATGCCGAATGGACAATCTCATTCAGATAAGGAGACTGTTTAGGCCTAATCTCGCTACCGTAGAACAATCTTCTTTGCTCTACAATGTTGTGGATGTTAATCAATGGTTTGAGAACCACGCGCGCCAAAAGATAAAAAGCCTGCAGAGTAGACGCTGCAGTGTTAGACTCGGCGACGCTCGTTAGCGCGCGTCACTTTGTTCACTGCTGCTTCGCTGACTCTGTATTCTTTGAGTTGATAGGGGAGCACAAGTTCGCTCCAATAAACATCTTCCCCTTGAAGACAACTGCATCGTCTTTGGCTTCGTGACAATATGATAGCAAAGGCGCCAGCGAAGCAAAGCTGTTTTTCTATATCCTACGAGCAAGTACCTTTGTAAATAAGGTCGGGCTTTTTTTGCCAATCCAGGTATAGCTACTCAATTAATAATTCTGATGCAAAAAACTCTTTCAGACGGTTTACTTCTTTTCGAATATTAGTAACGTTATGTTGAAATTGCGGGAAAATACATTAGCCTGTGCGAGCGTTAGTGAAAGTTATTTTGGGGAAATCCAAATACGATACGCGGCACTAGTACGCTCATTTGGAGGCTCCTGTGAGCGGCCGCTGGTACTGGCGACAACCCTTCCGTTGCATCCCCTACGTCACATCCGACCGCCGGCAATAACCGCTTTTTCTCGGTTTTGGTTCCGGAAACGCCACTCTTCACGGCCCGTTTGTGTCGAACGCGTTCTAGTTTGAACCTTATTATTTTCCATGTAGTACTAATTTCACGCGTTGTGAGATGTTATTATTTTTACGTTGTCAAATATTTGACTGCAACTTGCCTTTTAGTACTCAGTAGAGTAACAGCTCGTTCATGTGAACTCGACGAAGACCATAAAATAGTGCGAATTCGGCGAAGTTCAAATTATCGGGAGGGTACTAGAACGCATGGAAATTGCTCCACACTCCCTGGGCAGAACAGGAAAAGCCACTTCTGGGCTTGTTATAGCCAACTGGGTGCTACTACACGTTTGTTGCTCACGCTACGTGATCGAAGACTCAGACTAGCGACGGCGGCACAAAGAAAATCTTTTTCGAAATAAGCGCGAAAAACGACGACGCGTAAAAAACGAAGTAAGGATGGCGCGCTACAAGGAACAAGATTTTATTTGGAAAAAACAGGCATTCATAATGTGAAAGCACGCCCGCTCATAGACTTTCTAGCACGAGTACATAGAAACAATAAAACCAAAGAAAAAACAGTAAAAAATTAAAAACAGAACGCAGTATGCAGCATGGTCACTTCACGTGCGGTTCGACAAATTTCAATTCAGCGCTATGCAGTGTCAAAGAACGTTGACTAACGCACACGGAGCCCTCCCGGCTGATATGCTACGTTTCGATTATCTCTGTTTAGGTTCTTCCCTTGTGCCCCTACACTGCTGTCGTCTTTTCAAAAAGAGGCCTCCACCCATCTTTTTCGCACTGCTTACAATGCACTGCTAAGTACGTTTAAGGCCGGCCCTTGAAAGAGCTCTTGCGCTCACGTAGTCGGATTTTGAGTCATCGGCCAGTCTGCCCGACGTAGGCCTTCCCGCAAGCCAGCGGAAGCCGGTACACAACCGTGTGTGTGCAAGGCACATACGGCGTCTCATGTTTTGTCTTGCAGCCTGTGCTGTTGTCTTGTTCCGGTTTTTAGGTGCGGAGCACCTTAGGACCCCAGAATGTCCGTCCGCGTCCATGCGCATAGCGTTTACAATCGCAAAAAATCACACACGCACCGGCGGGATTCGAGCCTGTGTCTGTTAGACAAGGCAGAGTTTGTGGCAGTAGTCTCACCTACTTCGCTACGACCGTCATTCAGTGCACGAGTGTCAAACAGCTTACTCCTTCGCCTGTAATGGTGCGGACTACAGTCGGATCAATTTGAAGGTTACCGCGAGAGCACAGATCAGGCAAGACGACAGCGCCGTTCCGTGGCACTTTTCTCATTCGAAAATACGATAATATGCTACCCTCCCTCACCCCTTGGCTGTTGCATAGAATTCGCTCACCCCCTTCTGCAAAGGCCGATTGCCACATTCTTTTTCTTCATTCCTTTTTGAATGACGTATCCACGTTTCGTTTCTCGGCGATTTGATAACCTCGACACTTTCGGCATTGCGGAAGCAAATTACAATTTTGTATACTAGAAGGCTCTGACATGCCGACATAGTTGCCCTGAGAAGGCTGCGTATCAGTGGGTAGGAAGTATATCGAGGACGGGAGGAAAGAATAAAGAAAAAAGAAACGAGAGTGGCCGTTATCGCTTCTGGTGGTAGTGCGCGCACTGCATGGAACAGCCAAGGGCGAACCAAACGTAGCATAATCTTGTTGTGGCTTATGCTAAAGAGGGTCACATCACAGCACTGTCGTCTCGGTCGTTCGGCGCTCCCGCGATAACCTTCAAATTGATCCCGACTGTATATTAGGACCTCCAAGTGTCCGTCCGCGTCCTTCCGTGCGCACACCACCATCAAGCGAAAATCAAGCGAAATTCTATTTGAGCCGTCAGTTGTAGTTTCATTTAGGGAATAATGAAGGTGCAACTCACGCCTCAAATCGAATGACGGTCTGGGAGAAAATCGGATGTCACTTGGGGCGCAACTTGGATGTCATTTCAAGTCCCCGTACTCCGCACCCTCGCCATCATCCACGGAGTGGAGATGCTGCCATTTTGTAATCTTCTTGTGAACCGCGGAGCAAATCTGGCCAATCTTTCTTTCGGCTGAAAACACGACGTTCACGCCGTATCGGGAATAGACTCTTTTTATGTCATTCGACAGATAACGCACATAAGGGTTTTTTTCCACTCTCCTCGTTTCCTGTTACTAAGACGGGGCAGTCTGATTAGCTCGTTTAACCGCCCGTCTGATTTTTCGCACGTTGCAGAAAGAAAACCCCGCCTCTCGTAGCCTCTTACTCCACGAATTAAAACTGCCACCCATGCAGTTAGTGCACGACATTCCAAGCGCTGAACGCAAACATGCCCCAGCTATGCCATTCTTGACCAGCGGGAAGTGCGGTGAGCAAAAATCCAGTAGCGGCTTGGTAGTTCTTGGTGAGTACATCCAAGAGACGTGGTTGTGGTTGAAATATAACCGCAAATCAAGGAACTGCAGCTGTCTTTCTTGTGGCACTTCACACGTGAAGGACGGCCTGAGCCCATTTTTTTAAAATGCCTCGACCACAAACTTACGCGTCTGATCAAAGGGGGCGGATGAAACCACAATCAAATAATCGTCAACATACCTGTACACTTTGCGCACAAAACCTTTCAATTCCATATCAAGCGTCCTGTCCAACTTTGCAAGGAAAATGCTACTTAGCACGTGTGCCACATTGGAGCCGTTTTTCGCGGTTATTATCAAAATGTATCACCAACTCGCCCAACTTTCAATTGTGTTAAAAGAAAACCTGCAACGGCTTGCGGCCGAAGACTGGAGCCGAAGCGTGGTTCCCGCAGAGGAAGCGAAATAAGCTGTGCCGACAACGTAGCGTGCGTGGTATACTGCTGTTTTCCCATTTTGTTGTTTTGCACATCTAGTAAATTTTAATTTGTTTGGATTTTAAACACCTTGTAATCACTGTGGGCCGAATTCTCCTGCGGAAGCGATGAAAAACAGGTGCATCCCAGTTAGAATTAACCGTTCCTGATACAGACGCGTTCAACGTACCGGGTGTTTTACCTAATTGAAATATACAAGGCTGCGCCGTTACCAGGGAGTCAGTTCGAAATAACTGTAAGTTCGAAGTAACAGAGTTCGTATGAATACGCTTTTAGCGTATGAGCCTTTTCTGACTTGTGTCTTTTAGAACTATTCTCTAAGGGCTCGCAAAATGTGTAACACAACTTTGTTAATATAAATATTTTAGTTCTTTTTTACCAGGGGAGATTCGTATTTTTGTGCCTACTATATTTATAAAGTTACTCTATTTGTTCTTAGAAAAAGCATATTTTCTTTTGATTTCGACTTGAACACGGACTCATCCTTTCCTCTAAAAGAAATTCCAGAGGTGACGCACATAATAGTGTGTTTCTGAATATCCAAAGTAATTTACAAACGCTCCCAACAGGCCGTACCAATAACCTCTAACGTTGGGTCTGCAAACGGCTGCGCCAAAACACCGCAGCTCAAAACGACCGGTCATAGGTATATATGGGGCATACAAAACGTAACAGGTCGCGTTGTAAAAAAAAAAAGGCCGCTCTATAATAGTGACTTAGGCTTCTATGAACACTTATGTCTATGAACTGGCTCGCAAAAAAAACTTACCCAATATAAAAATTATAAATATTCTGTGTACATTCTCACGCGATGTTTTAATTATAACTACTTACCGCTATGGCTTCAATGGAAGCGGACAAACGTTTACCAAATTACAATTGACCCCTATAAACCTTCGATAGAGCCCCGTGAGGTCTGATAGATCAACAGGCACATGCAATTGCAAGCGGCCGCCCCTATGATATTTTCACCGTAATAGCGGCGCTATTTATAAACAAAGCACTAATTATTACTACTAATGAAGACCTGATCAGGTTAACTGAAACATGACTGACATGCAATGGAAAAGATTCACAACTTTCCTATTCTATCGGAGATTTGCGAATTAGCTTGAACAATAGAAAAAAATTACACATGAATTACTGGATTACGTTGATAAATACTATACATTCAGAATTGCTATAGGAACTTTTCTTGACCCGTACTGTCCGAGCTCGAATCTCTGTGTTATAGAATAGCGATGAACCCAGCGAATGCCTACTTGCGGTATTTTATCGTTCAGCGTCTGTGGGTACACCATTTATGAAATTTTATACGCTTCTGATACCGCATCACTCACAAATCTCGAGGTGTTCCAAATCTATTTTTAGCTAACTTCTATCTGCGGGGCTATAATTTGTCTTATACGTTGTCGTTCGGTCGCCATGCCAGTGTAGCCGCTGAAACGGTCATCAAACTTTGCACCTACTCTGGCCTTTCTCAGCTTCCAATTTTACCACACGTGACACACAGCATTCGTCATCTGTTTCAGATGTTTGCTTTACGGTATTCATGAGAGCCTGCATTTCTCAATACACACTATGGGCTACAATCTGAAAAGCACTTCAAAGTCACCACACATTACATCAAAGGCAGTTACAAGGTGAACGTTTTTAGATACAGGACTATTGAAGTCATACATACCTTAATTTACCTTCCTCACGTTTACTCTAATAATCGCATAGTCGGGAGTACCGAACTTTTAAATCGGCTTTCAAATAAAACCTGATTTCGGAGATTTCCGTACTAGGGTCAGCATATAAAAAGACTCAATCAAAATACCTAGGAGGTTAATAACTACAAAGTCAACGTTCTTTGTAACTTCTTTTCTTAACTTATCAAAGACCAGTTCTAAACATTTCTGGAACACGTAAAACCATCCACTTGTAACCAACTGTCAATAGAGGCCCCCAGTGGCTACTAAGTGCTTTTGAAAAGTTTTTTTTTTGCATCATGTAATACATCTACTGCTCCAAAACTCGAGCAATGTCAATATACTACTTCTCTTCACTTTACTACATATAAAGAGCACATCAGTGTGCACTTTATTATATTTAAAGAGAAGAAAAAATTTCAAATACAAAAACCAACAATTCGAGATACATTGACGAAACACCACCGAAATATTTGAAAAACACCTGAAAATATAAAGTTCATTTTTCACTGCACATTACGCAGTTCTATTTCTGCGTCGCTTAACCACTAGCGTTATTGAAGGCGCTACACGCTGCCGGCAAATTAAACAGCAGTGCAACAAACAAAGATCGCACACATATGAATTACATAATCATGGTCCAAAATACTCAACCAATGCGTATTTCAGTGGAAACAAAGTTCAACATATGCATGAGTAAGGCATATAAAAAAATTTGACATAAGCATGAATTTTGTGAAATTATCTACACCAGTGAACAAGACCAAAAATATATCACAAGAGCGCTTAGTGTTCGTCGATACTCTTTCTGAGAAAGAATAATGTGTCATCGGTACCTTTCGGGCTTTTTGTATAATAAAACATCTAACTTGTAACCAAAATTGCTGTTGTAATTCCATACACTGTTCATAGTCTCCCTTCGAGTCACTTTGAAACAAAGAACGCGTACATACAGCGAGTACATTTCATATTGTATCAAGGCATACATTTGTTAACATATGCTTTGCTTGGTCAAAGATGGAATATAGAATGATTTGGTGCGCAGCCTATTAAAAAGGGAAGGCACATAATATACTCCGCACCTTTTCCCGCAATTGGTACAAGTTTGTTCTAGCCCTTATTACTCCCATTTTTTAAAAACCAAATGCGCCTTTCAATTTTACTGCTTTAAAGAGAATTATCATATATTGCTTTGCATAAATTACGCAATCTCACAACTGTACAACTAGTACAAGATATAACTCTTTCAAGTGGCCTTTATTGTCGAGATTATTCGGATTTTTACCGTAAAGTCTACTGCAAGAACAATTTACGATAATTTAATTTATTTGTTTCCTTATAGCGCAAACACAAACATATACAGCGAAACTCCGTGTAGTAAATCTTAGCGAAGTGTTCGATAAACAATCCTGAAAACGTGAATACTGTGGTGGTTTTATTTAAAATGGCTGAGCGGAAACATAAAATAACTTCTTATAAAATCCATCACAGTAATACTAAGTGCTAGTGCAACACACGAACAGCTTTTGTTATTTTGGGAATGCAGTAGCACAGGAGTCCGCAAATTGACTTTTTTTGTGATTCTTAAAAAAACGAGTTTTGTTTTGAACCGTTTGTAAATATGTAATTTTTGTGCATAGAATGATCCAGTTTATTTAGGTTGTAGCGTAATTTGCTGCAAACTCTACTTGCCTATTTCCTGCCATAAGACCAGTGTCATCAGCGAATTGGAATATTTTGGATTTAAGAGTCATGACGGCGAGGCCCTTCCTTCGCAAATGACGGTAACAAGGGTACCAAAGGCGAAATTTTCGATACTTTGTATTTTGTCCATCTTAATTTGCTGCAATGATATAAATGATGTCGCGGCAATGATGCCAAAAAACTGTGTCGATGTATAGAATAGGGGTAGGACGTCTGAAACTGGGACATTTTGGCGAATGTGATTCCTGTAATGCCATGCACCTTCTTGTCGGGGAGTTACCGAGAATGCAGCCCCCTACTACTGTCGTTTGAAAACCACAGATTGAAGCTGTTAATGTCTATTTCAGCATTGGTTTGTCCGGAACTATGCAAAAAACTATGCAAGTGAAGCTAAACCACATGTTTCAAAGAATTTCCACACTAGATTGGACGCCCTTACCAGGCAGCCCAAACATCAAGGATTGTTTTTGACATCTGTGTTCATCAGAGATGCATGAATACTGTTTCACCCTTGGCTGCAGCCGTTCTCGTGCTGAATTAGTGGCTCCAACTCATGAGTGGGCTTTTCTACGAGCTTTTGTCAGGAGTAGTCTTCGGTAGTGTTGCATAGTCAGCGTCCGCTGCATTAGGGGTTGGGGACTAACTAGCCTGACCTGTGGAGCTTTAAGGGCAATAATTACCATTTTATATGCACGTCGGCCTGTTCGATGTGAATGAAAGCACGCGCTCTTTACGGTGTTGGAAGCCCAGTGTCTCCTATTTTTATCTTATAGAAAGAAGATAAAATCATGAAGAAAAGTGCAAGATTGTGTTATTAATTGGACGATGTCATCCGGCTGGCTGATTCCATATATTCTACACAACCCTCTACATATTGATCAGTCGTTTTATTTTTACATGATTTGTGCTTGCGCTGTTAAATTCTGTCTCTAGTTACCCCCAACAAATTATTGTGGTCCCCCTCGTACCTGCTGAATATTTGGTGACTGGTAAAGGGCGCAGTGTTTTTTTATATTTAACATTAGTTAGATAATGTAGTTGTTGTGCATGGTGATTTTTACGTTCATAGACTGCCGATGGTGAATTGCTGGAGAAGCTTGGCAGCCTTCGCTTTTACGAAAATATGCTGAGTGAAAGCAATGAGAACCGAAATAAAACACAAATATTCTATTACGTCGTGTTCACGACCTGTGCAGTCCTGAAAAATATTTTAATTTGCGGTGCTGGCTCTTTAGTTCGGTTGCTATGCTTGACACATGTAGTAGGTACATGCAGTAGTAGGCAAGTATGCATGTATATACGTATGTATTATGCACGCTTATATATGTATGTGTGTATGTATGTATGTTTGTATGCGTGTATACATGTATGTATGTATGTATGTATGTATGTATGTATGTATGTATGTATGTATGTATGTATGTATGTATATATGTATGAATGTATGTATGCATGTATGTATCTATGTGCTCGCGCGAAAACCTGTGTTTGGCTCGTAACAAAACCTTAGAAATATATCTATAAAACTATACGTATGAAACAATATCTGCTTATTTTGAGGGGTTTTATTCACGTTCACCATTCAGCGAGTGAAAACACACGGCAAAGCGAGAGAAGAGGGAGATAGAGAGAGGAATTTAAATGACTCGACAAAAAACAGAGAGCGGCCCGCCTGATCTCATATCATGTGGCCTGGTACACTGTACGTGGATGAAAATGTGTGTAGAGGGTTCCAGTTATGATGATTGTGAGATAACAGTGAGGGTATATATTTATACAAAGAAGAAAAGAGGTAAGAATGAACAGAAATATACCTGTTACACTCGAACTCTATGAGTGAGTGCAAGTGAGGGGGGAGCGGATAGATGAGGGAATTGAAACAATTAAATTAATTTTTTTTCCTGCTGCAAACGGTGTTTCATGCGACAATTTTCCGCACAAAGAGACAGAGACTAGTAAAAAGAGAAAACTAAGAAACCAAAACGAAAGTGTCATGTAAATGTGATAACAACCAGAACCCTTCTAAAGAACGAACCGTCTCAACTCGCTGCCATTGTTTTACAAAGCTCCATCCCCACTATGGTGGATTGTTATGTGTTTGATTTTGCAAACGAATGTAGGAAATTGCAGTTAGCAAAGCGTTGCATTTGTGGTGGGTTTCAAGCAGTGGTGCATGTCATCTTTACACAACGCTGAACCTCTACAAGTGTCATCGAATGGGGTGTTACGCACTTAAGGGTCCCTTTTTTACAGAAAGTGGAAAGGTTTGGACGAAGCCGTAAATATCCGGACGTGGCAGCAAGGCACAGATCCCAGCTCACTCCCTGGTTGCTGCAAGCAATTACACGGGGCACATTACTGCTTCGGAGTGTATCCCCAACCCTCCAACGGCTACATCATCGCTATTAGCTCTCAAGAGCCTTCCTTCCAAAACCGCATTCTCGTCTTTGTATTTGACCCCATCAGCATCGAAAGTACAAGAGGACGAGTGCACGAGGACGAGCGCCTTACCACGAGTATTGATTTCATCCCTTTATTCTCCGAATTTACAGGGAAAAATCTTCGTGAATAAGATTTAACTCTGCCGATATTTCAGATACCACCCACCAATGGACACATCCGCAATAAGACAGTCCCCTGAATGTCCCTTTGTAAGTCGTACGGTAACACTAACCTTTATCATCTAATATGAGCATACTCATCATTTTACCGGGATCAAGATTTATTGCTCGGTTCCAACGCCCTCCGGAATAATAAACAAGGACACTAACAAAGACTTATCAGTAACACATCCCTACGCGGAGGAATTCTAAACTATGTTTAGAAAATGGTCTCCTATAGTTTTGGATACGCGAAGGATGACCCTCTTCTTCACCCTGTTCTGTGCAAGACCTGAAAGTAAAAGGAGCCATCTCGACAAAGACGATAGTGCCCCTCAGTGTATTTTAAATAAAGGGATGGGCACATACTGTAGCACAGTTAATGAGTTCCTCAATGTGTTTTATGAACTCATGTGCAGTATACAAGAACAAAATGTGACGTTTTAATGGTCCATAGGGTCTTTCTCTCATTCCGAGTTGGCCCACATTTACGCGTCTTGCATTTTCTCATTAAAGTTACAATTCAATCAAATGTGTCGCGTATCAATCCACTCTTTCCTTGTTTTGCTCGGCTGCCATTCTGCTTTTGAAGATAAAAAATCCTCTTGTATCTGGAAAAAAATGATCTCCTTAAAGGGGCCCTGAAAGGGGTTTTGAGCACACTAAATGAACTAGCGCAATCGTTAGATTGGGTCGTCAAGGTCATCTGTGCCAAGTATTACTCTTTTACGCGCAGCGGAAAGCTCACACTTTTGTTGCAAAGTTTGTCGCTTTTTTCTCACCCTTTCATTCGTGTTTTTGGACGCCGCCATCTTCACATGTCTACATCATCGATTCCCAGATGTTCGTCATGAGCTAGACATCCTGCTATTGGGCGGCTTTTTGACGCACTTCCGGCAAAGACATGAGTCGTCTGCTCAGCGTCGGCTCGCCGGCTGATCTGCCAGCGGAGTGCCGGAGTGCTTGGACATTTTACGACAAACGAAACAAGTGTAAACAAACGCTTAACCGTTCGTATTGAATGCAACACGGCCATAACACGACATGGATATTCTCTTACCTGAGTACGTTCCATAAAGAAAGCGTTGAAGCCCCGTGGCACTTCTTTCGTGCAATCGCAGAGAACGCCCTGAGCCGAATGCCCGGGTTTGACGGATACATTTATTCCACTTCAAAACAATCCAGAGATGCGTTTCGAACGAACACAACGTCACAACATGCGTTGCAAGTCTGAACCGCGATTGACAGACGATGGGTTGCCTCCTCCCGCCCGTCGTAAATTCGGCACTCACCTCGCGCGCGGTTGCGGGGACCAACAGCAAGTCACTTAACTCCGGCGCGCAAGCCGAGATGGCTTTTAGCCACGCACACTGCACATACCCCATGCGAGGTTGAGTCGTACGTCGCTCGAGAAAGATAATCCAGACCATGGGAAGCACTATCCACCCGCAGAAGCACAACGTCGCATTTCATCGCGAAACAAAGGCGTCCACAACACACACACCATCGCCTCCTGTAATGCCAAACGCATCTCACACTTCCCAATGGGAGTGAGTGGTACGCCTGATGTGCCCAGATGTCGCGAGGTGGGGCCCCGAGCTGATCCGGGATCACGCAACCGTAACTGACTTCTGGGGCGGTTTGCGCCTTGTTGCTAAGGCAACCGATGTTTGAGATTGTCAAAGAAATGGCGCTCGCTCCAGCGCATGGAGGAGCTTTTTTTTCCTCCATGGTCCAGCGCTAGAAAGCTCTGAGCCGCGCCGGAGCATGTTTTGCCAACGTTGCCGCTCTCCACCACGCGTGGCCCCAAGCTGAACTGGTCACATGATTATAGCGTTTTGTGCACGGGTTCTGTATCGGTTTAAAATGTCTTTTTCACATGCCGCCGGCAGAAATTACCACCACCGCAAAATAGGACCTGGCACCAGCGGGGCCACATCTGAGTGCTTTTTGGATAAACAGTGCGCGGTGCATGAGGGGCATGAGGGACCGAGCCCACGATCCTCCCCGAGCCGCTGCGAGTTCGCCGCCGATTAAAAGTCATGTGCTGCCCTGCAGCAACGCACACCGCGAAAGGGCAAGGCCAGACCACCGCACAAATGCGGCCAGATTTTTCGTTCGCTTTTCCAGCCTTGAGCGGAGTGAGGTATTCAAGGTGTCAACAAAGCTTGCCCGTAGCAGACGGCAGTATGTGCAGTGCGATAGCGGACGTACGACACCGCCGAGGAGCGCAGCATCACGGGAGGGAAGGCTGGCGCGCCGTCAACAGCGGAGAGTAAGTTTGAAAGGAGGAGGAAACGCGGCGCGACGATAATGCGCGGTTTTTGATTTACGATTTCTCAGCTAATACTCATCGCTTTAACAAAATTCTTGCGGGAGGAGATTGCTAATACATTGTCTTATTTGGTTACAACTACATCCATGCATCGGCGGAAGGTATTTCAGGACCCCTTTAATGAATAGCATAATAAGGGATTAAAAGTGTAATAAAATCAAGAAGTTCAATACCTCGTTGCCCCCAGTAGTCACTGGTGCAACTGTCTCATCCCCCCTTGTGGAACAGACCTCCCCAGTAGACTTGCTCGCTGGGAAGAGGTTTTGCTGCGCAGACTTCGCGTTGGAGTGGCACTTTCACCTGCTGTGACCCGGGTGTGGCCACCACGCTACCATGCCCCGTTCGACGACACCTACCCCTTCTGCACAGCTCCGGCCGCACAAGCTGACGCGGACCATCTCATATGGGCGTGTCTTTCACTGGCTTCAGCCAGAAAGCGACACCTGAGAGGCAGAGCCCTCCATCCTGGAAGACCCCCCGACCTTCAGCGGTGGCTCTGGGTACCCCACCACCGCTCCCTTCTTCACTTCCTTCGAGAGACGGGGACCCATGTATATCTGTAAATAAGTTATTTTTATGCCAACGGCATTCTATCGCACAAAAAAAACTTTGGAGCAAAGTGTATGTCCGAAAAATGCCGCATATCCCAAAGCGCGCCTATGTGGCTCGTGCTTCTACGGCAGGTACATAACCTCATTTATCCGAAAAGCAAAAAATTTATTTTAAAAGATTGTATTCTCACCTTGCGAAATTGTCCTTCGATTGAGGGGCGTTGCCTGGGATCGGCGTTGCCAGCCGAGCCTCGCGCAAACTCGGTAATTCTGGAATAGCACACCTTATTTTTTACCGGCGACGTTTGCTAAATCAGCTCAGGCCTGCCTTCCCAGGCAGCGTGAGCATGTGCGGCCAATGTTTTCCCAAAGAATACTGGCCAGACCTTTTCCTCCTGGCCAATCTTCGGCACACGTGTTTGGCCCTTACTCAAAAATGGTCCTTGGCCCTGTAAGGCTGCAGCTTGGCTGTCATTGAATGGCCAATCTGCTTTGGCAGCTAATATCATTCAAAGTATGGCCTAGAAGTGGCCAAAGTACGTCCTACTATTGGCCAGGCATGTATGGCCTACTATTGACCACAGGTGCATGGCCTACTATTGGCCAGATTCAGATTATTCTATGCAGGTCAGAGGAAGCACGCACAAGGATGCTGCCAATAATGCCCCACAGCAGGTCTTTAAGCTTGGCCCTGTTAATGGCAAACAGGTGTTAGATAATGAAGCACAAACAATTGTCGGTTTCATATATTTATTTGTCGTCATGCAATGCATGCAATTTCTATTTGTTGGCTTTCAGTGCATCAAGGTTGCATTCGCAGAGTATATCTATCAATTTCTTCATACTCAGCATCATTTAGCGTCGTGCTAGTGTTTACATTGCCTTTCTATCTCTGTCTTCGTGTTTTTTTGCGTTGTTTCCCCCATGAATTCTTCATATAGGCTACCACAATTCCCTTGTCAGCTTCTTGATCTGGCTTTATTAGTCCGGGAAATAAAAAATGAAATAATTATGAAACAAACAAATAAAATCTCAGCAACAAGCCAACCTGCCAACTGTCTCGGACTGTCCAGGGGCCCTTGAATTTTAACCCCATCACCGTTGTTCAAATGGTATCTATTATTTCCCAAAAGTGGCCGCCACAGAACTGAGGTTGTTTTTTTTTTATGCGTGCACGTTAGTGTTTGCTGCTGCGACAGTTGGGGTGCCTGGATGAGCACTACATTGTAACCATATTGTAAAGTACCACTAAGTGCAACTAGGTGCTGCTCAAATGGCGTTTATGGCTTGGAAAAAGTGCCCGAGGGACGTCCTCACAACAGTACCCACTAAAAGCGTTAATATAGGTACAACAACGGCCGGGTCTATCTGTCGTAGCTAACGTAGAACGCATATTATCGGCAGCAAGCATTGATTGGAGTTCGGTGGGGGTAGGGCGCACATGCGCTATAGGGGCGGTGCCGATCGAGGCGGCCTTGTGTGTGTAAATGTGTGCTTTACTTAAGGTGAAAAGTCACTCAACCGGACTATGTCTTGAGCGCATGCATTCCGAGCAGTTTTGAAAGCATGCAAATCTCGCCGCTGCTGCAAAAGTTCGAGCACGTCCTCCCCTGCAGGCAAGTCGAGATCAGCGACGAAGTTGGCAGAGAGCGCTATCCCGAAACACCAAAATTCGAGATGGCAGAAACAATCCCTAACCTGGAAAAAAATATAGGATTCACATGCACTTAACATTTCGCCAATGATAGTCATCGCTTTCAATACCAACGAGGCAGTTTCACCGACTAAGTATCAAAGAAAAATTCACAGAATTGCACTTGAAGTCCGCCCCAGGATCCTAATGCCCTGACAGTAAACCATGCAGGCTGTGTTCCTCCGAACCATTCAATGTATTCCTAATGCCACCGCTACCAAACGATCATACAAGAGCATCTTCGGGTACAGTGGTCCATTTCTCGGCAACAAATTCGAGCGCACGCTTCCGCCTAAATAAACCGACACCACCCAAGAAAAAACGGCCAATTGCACGTAGTTATCGGGCTATAAGGGCGCTAACGACGATTGAATTGGATTATGGAATGGCTGTTGCACACCAGTGTTGCCTGGGTGTCGTGGAGTTAAGGGTGTGGACAGTGTGGAGAGAAGGAGAGGTCCCTATTGCAGAAAGGTGCAGAAATTTGAAATTAGCCGTAAATTTAGGGGGGGCCCTTCTACGAGTGGAGAGCTGCTGAATTTTTTAGTATGTACCTTCACAAACAAAGGCGTTTCGTGCTCTCCGCAGCAAGAATCAGGAGTAGAGTGTGTCATGATGAAAGAACAAATCAGTTTAAAATAAACACCTTTACCCTTCTTGTTATCTTCTTCTTCTTCTTGTCATCCCCGCCCACCTTCGTGAAGAAATTTTGGAAGCGTGCCATGATGACCCGTCTTCCGGACATCTCGGCACAGCCCGCGCAATTGTAAAAATCAAGGCCAAGTACTGCTGGCCCCGCCTTACATCCGACGTCACCCACTACGTCCGGAGCTGCCGTGACTGCCAGCGACGAAAAACGCCCCTGACGAGACCCGCAAGACTTCTGCAGCCGATCACCGTCCCATTGAGGCCCTTCCCACAAATTGGAATGAGCCTTCTGGGCCCATTTCCTACATACCGATCCGAGAAAAAGTGGATTGTCGTAGCGACAGACTACAAGACTCGCTACGCAGGGACCGCCGCTCTTCCGAGGGGGACTGCACAACAAGTCGCAAAGTTCTTCATAAGACAAGTTCTGCTGCGACATGGAGCCCCGGAAGTCCTAATCACGGACCTCGGAACGGTTTAAGCTACAGCAACACGGATCGCCGAAGAACGACGGCCTACCACCCCCAAACGAACGTACTAACAGAACGTCTGAACAAGACAATCGCAGATATGCTGTCAATGTTGTCGACGTTGAACATAAGACTTGGGACGAAGTGCTCAAGGATGCCAAGTTTGCGTACAACACGGTTATCCAGGAAACTACGCAGTTGACACCGTTCGAGCTTCTCTACGCAAGCCTACCGACTACGATGCTTGACGCCACGCTTCGCATGTAGAAGACGACGACCTCAACCCCGACGTCGAAGAATACCTTCAGCGTGTGGAGGAGGCCCGCCAGCTCGCTCGAGTTCGTACAACGGACCAGCGGCTGGTGGATGACGGGCGCTACAACCTCCGACGCCGAGACGCCGAGTACCACCCAGGGGATCGTGTTTTGGGGTTTGGACTCCTATCCGACTACGCGGACTCAGGGAGAAGCTTCTGCGACAGTATTTCAGACGCTACGAGATTCTATGACGTGTCGGCCAAATTACCTAGGAGGTAATCCCCGAGAGTGATTCCGAAACATAACGACGAGACACGCGGCCCGAAGTCATCCACGTGGCTCTCTTGAAACCTTACTATGCAAGATGACGGAATTGTTTTGTTGTTTGTTCGGATTGTCTTTTGTTTTAGCATCGGGTTGATGCACTCTTAGTGGGAGCGTACTGCCGCGAACTATGCATTGGTTTGTTTATTTATTGTTTGTTTTTACTGCCCGGGCATGCCCGGCTCTCTTATCTGCGTCCCAATCGAAGAAAGTCTTCCATTCTTTTTTTTTATGCCGCAGGGGCTGTCTTATTTAGATAAGCAGACTCTTTCGCCCTAAAGTTACTTGCGCAGCATATTCTCCTGTGATATACAATGTTCTGGATGTAGATCGACGGTTACATAAATACTCTTGCCGAAAGATAAAAGCCAGCATAGCAGACACCGCGGCATTTGAACTGCCGACGCTCGCTTGAGCACGTCACTTTATTGACTACTGCTTCGCCGCCTGTGTATTTTATAAGTTGTTGGGGAAGCAGAAATTTGCTAAAATAAACTTGCTCTTCCTTCAAGACAACCGCTACGTCTTTGGCCACTTGACAGTATTGCAGAAAAAAGTATGTTGACAGCCTTGATTCATTGGAAGAAAAACTAAACGTAAGAAAAACTAAGAAAAATCCGTAAGCATCTTGAAGCATGCGTAAGAGCCTAGACACTTGCTTTGCTTGATTGTGAGGTCAATTTTCGGATACAGCCTGATAATGCCTACTTTTCACTTTCTTCTTTACAATTTTTTTGTAATGTGCCTATGGTGCGCGTGCATCTGTGTATTTTCTGTTTTTCTGTTTGAAGGTTTAGCGCACAGAAACGGGGACAAAGAAAGGAACACATAGACAAGCGCCTAATATCAACGGAGTGATTTAATAAAAAAACACAGACTTTTCAATCCTACAACACTCTCACACCAGTACAGGAACCCATTGACGGCGCATATAGCAAAAAACGTGTACACTCAACCATTCACACCAACGAGGATAGTCGCGAAAGTTCCTTATCTAACAATGTTACCGTCGGTTGGCTAACACAATCTTCTTTTTAATGGGCGTATTGAGTGCCTCAACGTTGTCTCTTTAAATTTATTGTAGTGGTTGAACAAAATGACAGTGTTGTCGAAGCAGGGTGTACATCCACACGTGTTGCAATGTAAGGCCAAACGCGTGCACGGGCGTCCATTTAAACTTGAGAAGTGCTCTCTCAGTCTTATATATATACACCGGCCGGTGTGCCAGGAATATAGTTGACCACACGTCATAGGTATCCGATACACGACATCTTTTATACAATAAACAAATTGCTTTCCATGCCTCACAGTACATTCATTCATTCCTTTTTTTATATACTTTTGTTTGACCATGTACCACACCTATTTTGTTCTTTGCTGAGAACACCAGCTTTAAATCGTAATGTTCAGCCGCATTCTTAATTTTATGGGATACTGCATGCACGTGAGATATTACAGAAGCCTTGAAACGTTCCTCTCTGGGCCTGCTTCCTTTCTTGTTTTAACTTTCGTAGCAACTGGCAGCCCGATGCCAGCAAAACATTTTGCGGATAACCAGAGTCCCGGAAACGGCGTATTTGTTGTCCAAATGCGTTGTTCATTGCATGGCAATATGACTCAAACAAGGCAGATCTTAAGCAGGCGTCAGCAATACCATTCTTGACCAACCTCAAAGGGTGTAAGGCATAGCTAAGCATGGGCTTTCCAGCACGAGGGGAATGCGACCAGCGTACAATATCCGATTGAGAGGCCAATTTTGTATCTACATACAGCAGCATATTATTGGCGGGTAAGTTTAAGAAATAAAGTTTGCATCTTGCTCGCGTTTGTTGGACTTAAAAAGATTAAGTTTGCAAGTTGTGACTGTTCCAGTATAGCGCTACTTTTATCTTCATCGACCTCCAAAATGCACACCTTGCTTTGATGAAATGCCTATTGAGATTGCCATTTCGGCTGATTCTACCCGTCTACCGTTCAAGCGAGCAACATGCGGCTGCCTGCTCTTTCTTCGCTCGTTATCACATTCACTGTTTACCATAGCTTTTTTGAACAATAACAATATCCTCAAAGAGGCTTTCATAGTATCTGGGCTTGGCACTTTACAGGTCGCTGTACAGTTCGTTTCGATATTTTTTTTTAATTCTAGAACCCGGATAGGGTCGCAGTTTCGCATAAAATAGTGATACATTCAGTTTTTACTTTTAATTCGTTTACGAAGTTGTTGATCTATCCAGGGCTTTCGCACCTTTAGGGAATTTCTTGGTTGTGCAACTGGTTGAAAGGCGCAATCGCAGCCCGCTAGTATGTACCTAAAATAGGCCATAAGCTTTGTTTGCGTCGTTTTGAGTGAAAACGTCCTCCCAATTGAAACCTCTGACAGGGTCTTTAAACTTCTCCCGCCCCCAACTGGTTATTCTACGCCGAAAAAGTCTTCCACACCTATTGTGGCTTGCAGCAACTTTCGTGTTGCCAAAACAAAACACTGGTAAATGATCACTAAGATCAACGGAAAGCAAGCCATCCTGAATCTCATCGATGTTGATATTAGAAAAACGGATATCTATAGGGCTAGCACTAGAAGAAGATACCTTAGTCGGTAGTTCTACGAGATTTGTGTATGCATGGAATGCCAATACGTTTTTTTTTTATTTCTAGAGACCATTTATCTGCTGAACTCATGTCGATATCAATATCTCCCATAATAATACAAGAGCATTTATTACTGCTACCAAACTGAAGTTGTTGTTCAAGAAAAATACTAATTTTGCCTGTCACCATTTATAGGTCTATAGACCACTGACGCTGTGGTCTTTCCCAAGTGAACTGTTAAGCACTCAACATCGTTATTACTCGTAGAAAAGTCGTCAATGACCGTGTGCGGTATGTATTCTTTAAGGTAAATTACAACTCTACCCCCCTCTCGACCAGTCTGAAAAGGTGTTTCTATCGGAATTCGTTAAAGAATGGAATCACATCATTTTTAGTCAACCAGGTTTCCGAAAAACACACCCGATCAACTTCAGGGTTATTGTTTCAAAGAAGGTAATAATGTCACCCAGCTTGTTTCTCAGGCTCCCAGGATTTATATGCATCACAGCTAGTTTATGACAACCGGTAAACATTGTGAAAAAGCTGTCACTGTCATAAGATTTAAGGCTTTCTATAACTGTCGTAATGAGAGGGAATTTTTCCGGTTGCCTCTAATACTGCAGTGGTTACTTTCACGAGCAGATCCCCAAATACCACTTTCCCGTCATATTTCGCGTATTGTGCTTTCGCTCTGTCCTTTTCGATCGTTCAAAGTTCGAAGATATAGTCACTGCGGAAATAGCACGTACATATATGCACAGATGGAAGCTCTTGTATAGCAGTTCGAAAATTTCCAACTATGAGCCTACTCACACATTGACAAGAAGATGCGTTCTGCCTCCTCCGAGAAGCGCCGGAGGTAAGTCGGGCCATCGCGGGAGGTGGAGGCATGGCGCGTGTCAATTTCCTCGCCGCTGTCGTAGTTGTGCTTATTGCACACCCAGAAGGAGGGAGGCCTGGTGCAGCTTCCGTAGTGGTGGTCGTCAGAACACCTGGAGCCCTTTCAATCTGATAAACTGCAGTATTTCTCCAGGTGGCCGTAGGGTGAACAATTGCGGCAACGTGGGAGGAGTGTGTTATCAAACAAACGACGTCGTGTCCACGAAATGATCACATAAGTTTTCCCCAGCAGGGCATTGTATGTTTTTTCTTGATGTGCAGGACGTCTTTCTGCATGTCCCCTGGATGTCCCCCATGTTTTCCTTTGCACGATTCCTTGACCTTGATATGCTCCTCCGAGCAGTCGAGATGATTTTAGATGCGGCGCATCTCTTGCTCTGAGGCATGTCCCTCCTGCGTCATCGGCGCCTGTCCGCACACCACGTGCGCATGGGCGACTCTCCTCTGTTCATCTCTCCCAAAGCTGTGCGCAACACTCTCACTCCGGCGCATTAGCATAACGACAGCTTGCGCGCTTGGTTGGCGCGCTTCGCTTCGTTAGCGCTCAGTTAACAGCTGCTCCGGTGCGCATGTGCGCGCCTGCGCGCCTCTCTCCCGCGTCTCCTCTCCTTCAAGCGCTGTGAATATAAAACGGGTATCGCTCCGCGGCGGTTCAGTCGGCGCTCGCTCTCGTTCTTCTCGAACATCGACGACAACCGCTGCAACCGCTGCAACAACTGCGACAACCGCTTTACTGTGCACTTTACTGACCATAAAGTCATCATTCTTAAATGTATTTAAAGAGCTGGGTGGTGGTGGGTAAAGCACGTATACTCTCTCATTTCGCGTATGCATGCGCCGCATCACACCGGGGTTCCCTAGCGGGGTGATGGGGCAATGTTTGTTTGATGAGACGTTGTGGGATGGAGTCTGTCTCGATGTCCTCTTCTATGCCGACTATTTTGATTTGCGTGAGCTTCTTTGCCTTCGGGAGTTTTTTAGTGAACTCTTTTTTCAAGCTATCATGTGTCTTTATAATTTTGTTAGGTCTGCCAATTCCTGTTTTACAAGTGGAAGCGATGACTACCCCTTCTCCGGATGGCCTGATATAAACATCCCTAAGGTATATGTCAGCGGTGTCAATTGTTTTCTTGATTTCCTTCATTACCTTCACGATAGGAAGGCTTGACTGCACTACAAGTGCAGTTTTTGTTTTCTGTTTTTTTACAGGTTCGTCTTGCACAGACTTTGGAAATTGTTTCTTGGGCCATACGGGAGCTCCTCGGACAATGGCATACGCCCCCTTGAGACCCTTGACCTCCCCTTGAAGAACTTTCAGTTCTTGGTTTGCTTCAAGCACAATCGTCTTTACTCTGGTGTACTCTGTTAGTAGAATGTCCAAGTCTTTGCGGACATCTTGTTCGTGGCACTTGTTTGAAATCGACATCAAGCACTTAAAGAATCTGCGATCGCTCTTGGTCAGCTTGGCCTGAAGAGAATCATCTTTGCCTTGATAACTTGTGTGGGCTTGTTGGAGGCTAGGCCAGTCATACTCACAGTCTTCAGCGCTTTTACCTATTGTCGACTATTGTTCTGGGCAGCCGCATTCCGTTGCGGAGTCCTCTGTTGAGTTTGCGCTCGTGAAGGGAAGTGTTCATACTTTGTTGTATCCCTGCACTTGCTCCAGTTTTTCTGCATATTCTGCCTCGGAAAGAACCACTTCTTCCTAAACCTCTGCAGTGTCCGAGGCCGGATCTCACGGATATTCACTCGTTGTGCCTTCCCTTTTCTTTTTGTGAAGTTTTTTCTTCGTCTTAATACCTGTTTTCTTTGCGTTTTACCTTCGGTCGTGTAATCGTTCAGCAGGCTTACTCGGCCCAGTACCGACCGTTAGCACGTTCCAAGTTTACAGCCATATTTGGTGGTTCCGTTTTGTTGGAACCCTTGGCTTTTAACATTAATTTGACTACTATATATGCTCCTCAAAATTTAAATAAAGTTTTGAAACGTTTGTGGCAAAATACGCTAAATTTTCGGCATTCCGTTTTTTTTTTGGTCTGTAACGCCTGGGCTGCTGTCATTATAAAATGACTGCCTGAATACACGGGCCAAGTCCTTAGGTAGTTTTCACGGTTTTTTTTCGTTCGCTTTGCAACTACTACGAGCAAGGTCAGAACAGCAGTTGCCTAGGTGTTAGGTGGAACTTTTTCGAGCTACATGAATACATTTTGAGGTGGACTCACCTATATTCTGTCCACTGTTTTTAATTTTCATGAATGACTTTGCGTTGAGAGACAGTGGTACTTTAGCAGGTTTCGACCAGCTGAAAAAAAGTGTTGTCTTGAGAGGGAGAGTTTCATCACCGGAGCTGCCTTGGGTGTCAGTTGTCTTCGGTGAACTCAAGATTTCCACGTTTTTCACGGCTCGCGGGCGCACAGGATGCTCTGACTGTTTTAGTGACGCACACCTAGGGGAATTACTCTAGGGTAGAGTCCATTTAGGATTGGCTGATTGGATTTTCATGGCTTGTAGGTAATGATATTTTACTCGAGTCGCCTCCAGGTGTTGTGACAGCCCCGTCGGGAATACGAAGTCTGCAATCTTTGGAAAAAACTCCCTCACGAGGTTCTCTCCAGTATCCCCAGATGCCCCTCGGAGAAAATCATCACTTGCAGGTATTCCTGATGGTGTGCGGTGGATTATTCCCATTTCCAGGCATGAAAAAACTGGAGCCTGTACTTCACCTGTTCTACTGTTTGGCCCCCTCGCGGCCCCAGAACTTCGGTTCAACCTTTGAGCTAATTTCAACTGTAAACCCCATTTCCATAAAATGTCACTATATCTAACTCAAGAAAGCTACCTCTCTTACACTCCCTCCCTCTATCAGCTAAAAATGAAAACTTTCAGTCTCTGCCCAACCGTTGAGAATTAACGCTTTTATTTAATGACACTGTCGCCTTTTCGATCACACTGACGGTAGTATGGTGCGAGAAACTAAGAAATAAAAAAAGAAAAGGCTGAGCACAAGGTGTCGCCGCATACAACTCAACCAGTAGCCGGCCGAATGTCCGGGAGAAAAGAAGGCAAGGAGGAAGAAGAAGCTCGCGTTGGAGAAGAAGCTCCACGGCGGTACTTCCAGTGCTTGTCTTCGGGACGGCCAAGTGAACTGCGACCATCGTAAGGACACCCGGGCACCACGTCCGCGGCAACGCTGGGCTGCAGCGGTATTTTCATTGCCACCACCCTCCATTATCTTCGTTGTCCGGCTCACTTTGTCCTACCCAACGCCTCTTAAACCAACTGGCGGCATCAGCCCTGCTGCTTGTGAGACGCTTGCCCTGCATCGCCCTAAGCTCTCGACGTCGTTTACCGAGCCTAAACTACCGGCTCTATGCTGTGAGAGGCGTGGTTTCTTTCTACTTTCTGTGGGACTAATTTTCCCATTCCCATTTTTGTTGCGCTCAATGGCCTAGCTGTGCATTTCCCTGTCCCCGAGTTGTTTAACATCACGTCCTTGCCTGTCGTCCGTCATAAATGTACCCATCCTCACTACTACCAAAACTCGTTTTGCGATGCCTCATTCCTGCGTCCCTGCAACTTGAACCTGTGTCTTCAGAACCTCACCATCATCACACTGGCCAACCCGTCGGAGCCACAATCTTTAACGCCCACATCTTAAGCAAGGCGTAGTTGCCTGTATCTTTCCTGTGCCACGGCAATTAAACGCAGCTGCGGTCGGTCTTGCTCTTTTCTTTCGAATTATGTCAAAGATCCCCTTTGTTGTCGCCGTAATGCTACCACGTGGTACAGCTTAGTACCTAAAGGTGGATGTCATCTGCAACGTTCTTTTTCTACATAAAATTTCATTAGTGACAGCAGATTTTCTCTGTGTAGGAACTGCTCAAAACTGTTCTCAGCAGGGACATAGCAGAGACAGTTTCTTCCATAAGAAAACCCGTAACCAGGCCGTCTCTTACAAACGCCCTTCTTGTTTCTTCGAGGGTGTTGACTAGGGCACCCTCGTCTGTATAATATTGTTTCTATTCCTTTTTATGAAATAAACTTTCACTATCAAACTTTCAAACTTTAAAAAAGATTTGCAACCTAAAAATTGACAAGTAGACACCGTTACATTCTATTCTCGGACGCACGACTGTTCACAATATTTCAGATTCATCCTTGGACGCCGGTGTCTTCTTCTAAATTCGGAGCTCATCTTTTCCCAACGACCTAACTTAAAAACAAATTTGCCTTTCTTTCATAATCGGCAATCAGCCTTTCTTTGCTGCAGGGCATTGCCTTCGCATGTATGTAACACACGTTACATTCCCTGCAATCCTGCAAAGCCCCAAAACCAGAGGCAAATTCAACGCCACCAAGGTCAGCGAACTGAGTTTGCTCGTTGAAAAAGAAAACCTACATCTAAAGGCACTTTTCAGGGACTCCAGAAACAGCATATCCAAGTTGCCTGTTTGACAAGGCTTTCACGAACGCGTTGCGACGATAGGATTTGTACTGCGGTCATCTGAACTTGTGCGTTAGTGTTCATGCCTGAAAAGTGTCGCTTTCGGTGCGCTCAGACAAAGTACTTCACTGCGTAGGTAATGCGGAGAGGGCATCACCTAACGCTGAAAAAATTGCTACTTCAGTGACCTTCGATGGTCCATCACAATAAAGGCGCATAAAGATTCCCGTCTGCTACCCGAGCTTCCCCAAACCTACATGAATACACAATACATTCACGCGCCTCATAACATACCACATCCGTTTTTAGGACTGAAGATCCGGCGTGGGGCATTCCATGAAATGTAAGTAATCCAACAATCGCTGTCTGTTTTCACCCATTTCAACAATGATTCAGAAACAGAAATGCGGGCTGACAATAGAACAGATCACTTAAATGTCTTAAACAACACTCAATGAACGGTATTACATTTTCGTTTATTTTTAATGCATTTTGATGGCATTCGTCTTGTTATTAGGTGCTGTTTAATGGCTCATTACGCCGATATTGGGAAGTGCTCTTACTTCGAACATCACCGGATGATCACTTCTTGCGGCAAAAAGAGACATAAATGGAAGCCGGACATGGTGTGAGAATATTTATACGATCTGATCTCAACCCCGCATTTATAATATGCTGTGGTGTAGATGCAGAACACATAATATGATCTGTGGTTGAAGGTGAAATAATCTGTCTACAAGAAGGTGTCATCAAGGTATTTGCGATTGTACTCGGCTGCTTAACCGATCTCGGGAGAAAAAGGCCCCAGCACATCTTTGTCTTCAAGGTCTGTCGGGAGTCATTGCGTTGTGAAGCCTTGCTAGCCATCTTGATCAAAACCTCCACAAGGTGAGGATTGTGATGCTGATGAGCAATGTTTTGAGAATCATCATTATCAGCCTATCTACGCCCACTTCACGGCAAAGGCTGCTCCCCTAGATATCCAATTACCCCGGTCCTGTGCTTACTTCGACCAATTTAATCCTGCAAACTTCTTAATATCATCTGCCCTTACAAATTTTTACTGGCCCATAATGCACTTGCCTTCTTTAGGGAACCAATATGTTACCATGAAGGGCCAACGGTTACTTTGCCTTCGTGTTACAGGCTCTGCCCACACCCATTGCGCCTCATTTTTACTACTTATATGGCCTTAACACCCTGACCTCCTCCGATATTATGTTCTTTATGTTATACCTATTATCTTCCTTTCTATTGCTCGCTGAGTTTTCCTTAGTTTAGGTTGAACCCTTTTAGAGTGCCTCCACGTTTCTGCCACGTAGGTTACTACCCGTAAGATGCAGCTCTCACTTTGTCCTTCAGGGACAATGGTAGGCTGTAATTCATTACCTCAGAATGCCTGTCGAATGCCCTCCACCCAACTCTTATCCTTCTAATTACCTCTGCCTAATGATTGATACCCGGGGCCAATACTTTGCCTCATTAGATACATTCGCTTGCCATTTCCACTGCCTCGCTACCTAACTCAGGCGTCTGTGCTCTCCCGAGCCTATTGAGTATTACGTTAGTTTTCTGCATATGTATTTCAGGCCCACGATACTACTCTGCTTGGCCAGCGCGTTAATCAAGCTTTGCCATTCGTCCCCCCCCAGTTACTTAGCAATCAACTTCACCAGCAAATTCGAGGTTACTGAGGCATTCCTCATTAACCATCAAGCCCACCTGTCCGGAACACAATGTTTTAAATACCTCTTGTAAACATGCTGTGAATAACATTGGAGCGATTGTGTCTCCTTGTCTGACACCCTTCCTTATGGGTATTTTACTGCTTTGCTTATGGAGGACGATGGAAGCTGTGAACCCATTGCAGATTTTCTCTAGTATTCATACGTAATGCTCGTCTTTACCCTGATTCCGCAATGCCTGAATGACTGCTGAGGTTTCGACAGAGTCAAATGCTTTCTCGTACTCTATGAAGACTATATAAAGGGGTTGAGGGCACTCCGTGCATTTATCTATCGCCTTATTGATCGTGTGAATAATGTCTGTTGTTCAATAACATTACGAAACCCTGATTGTTCATTAGATTGACTGAAATGTAAGGTGGCAGCAATTCTGTTAGTGAAAACCTAGGCAATTACCTTGTAGACGAATGACAGTAAGCTGATCGGGCTGAAATTTTTTAAGTCTTTCATGTCACCTTTCTTATTTATTAGGATGATGATTGTGTCCTTTAAAGATTCCTGTACACTCGCGGTCATTAGGCACTGCGTATCCAGGTTTGTGAGTTTTCTAGTGCAATATTCCCGCCATCCTTCAAGAGATCTGCTGTTATCTAAACCTCACCAGGTGCGCTGCCCCCTCGCATTTTTTTAGAGCCTTTTTTACTTCTTTTATTGTTAGTGGAGGGATGCCTCCTTCCTCTGAACTACTTCCTCGTTCGGTGTTATCCTGGATGTTCCGGATACTGTACAGTACTCTATAGAACTCCTCGGCTACGATAACTATTTTGTATATGTTTGTGATGACATTGGCTTGCTTTCCTTTAGTACATACATCTGATTTTGCCCCATGCCTGGTTGCCTCTTCACTCCTTCGAGACTGCCTCCGTTCTTTACAGCATGCTGGATCCTCTCCACATTATACACTGTATCTCAGCTGTATTAGTCATAATAACAACGAAAGCTCCGTTAGTCCTATTCTTTCAGCGGGGGTGAAGGCTGTAACGCTTTGCCCTTTTACTAATTAAATCTTTGGTGTCATGCGAACGTTTAGCAGTATCCTGTCTACCGATCACACCTTCGTCTTCTAGTGCAGACCCCGTGATAATTAGTGCAACATTGTCTCTCGCTTCCTGTGTCGTAAGCTCTGCGGCGGACGTTCTAAACAAAAAACTCCAACTCTTTGTCCAACTAGCATTGAGTGCATGTACATGCGGGTACGCTTTCGTGAGTGTGCCTGCATGCCTGCGCATGTGTGCGTACCAGTGTGTGTGTGTGTGCGCGCGCCGTGAGTGTGCATGTGTGATACGGCCGCAACATGTTATGGCGGCGCGCCTGATGGAATCCGACTAGCACCAGCTTCTCTCCGTATAGGCCTCCTGTGCTGCCCAGGGGTCGCTGCGCAAGCGGCTTCCGGGCAGTACTTCCGGGTAGTACAAAGCTGCGCGGACCCCATAGGATCCCGTGTTGACAGAAGCAAAATGAGCTGGATGCTCCCGATTGTTTTGCCGCATGGCCACCTGCCCATCCCCGACGAGTCTGATCTCTTCTGGTGATCAACTTGGCATTAGAGGTAAAAACTTTGCAGCGCTGAATACGTTTACAGGGCCGACGAAAGTGCCGGGACGGTGACGGCGCTCTGCCACTCGCAGGTTCAATGATCGATGGTTGTATGAAGTGAAATTTGAAGTGAAACTTCTAGTTTAAGCTACTTAATACTCCAGGTGACAAGGACGTTTCAACAACAGCCGATCAAAAAAGAAGAGCGACGCAATCCACAATGATGGCGCTTTAAATGCAAGCGAGTCCGGCGGACCGCTGGCTCACCTACTGCGGTGCGCAGCTCTTCTGCGTACCTGCGCACTATGCGTGCGCTTTCATCAAATAGAGCTCGTTTGCGTCGCCGTTACGAATAGATGAAGCAGCGTTAGCTTGCTGTTTTGTTGCGTGTCTCAGTGACAAAATTCAGCGAGCGTAAGACGCGTAAAATCTGTTTTGCGATTCCGAAATTAGTGGCCGTAAAAAAAAGTGGTCGGCGAACCGAGAGGCCGGTCGCTTTCCTTCTTTGCTCTCACTTTACTTAATTACGCTCTTGCATCGTATATTCCCAGTTCGCTCTTAATAGGCTAGAATGAGGGTCAGCAACGTTCTGAAGTGTAAGGCCGCGTTGCATGGAGCCGACACGGCGGAGGTCTGGACGGCAAATTGGGTGGGAGGAGAAGGGGGGCTTCAAATGCAAAGCCAAAAAATTCAGCGAATTGCCAATAATATTTGGCAATAATCTGGCGAAGTGTAAACATGGGGGACAATTAAACTGGAAGCGACCAATTTTCTGTTCTTGTCTCGCTGTCTAACTCCATTTGAGGACAAAACTGGTGTGTCGGCGTTCAGATTGTCAGCGACGAAGAAACCAACACAGTCAGTGATGATCGCATGTAAATATTCGGGGCAGCGCGCCGTGAATGCGTCGGTGTTATGTTATGTTATGCAGATATAGAAGTACACATTTCTGCAGGCAGCGGGCGTGCGATTTGGTGATTGTTTTGCGTCCTTTTATAGCACCTAATTTGTTTATTTGACGCAATGCCTAACCTACTCCCTAGTATACATGGACCCTGCCGTTCGTAAATCGTGCAGCGTAAAACGTTACGCAAGAATAATTTAGTTTGCGAAAATACAAAACAAAATTTCCACTCGTTTTCATGGCGGTGCCAGGCCAGCAGTGTCAGCTGAGTAGGCTGCTCAATTCTTGTGTTCGCTTGCATGCTCCCGCTGAAGCAACCTTTTGCAGTTATGCTACTCGTGAACTTTCCTTTGTCGAACGCACGAAAGAAGAAAAAACGGTAATTGCCGTCAGGAAGTTGTACCACCCGACCCAGAGATACTGTCCCACGCCGCTACGACCGCGACAGCTCGCTCAAAAGAAAGCCGATAAATTGGCTAGATTGAGCGGATATTATTTTGTTTAGCCTCTACAACTACTTTAAGGGCTATTTCATACAGTATGCAGTAATTTAAACGCGCCAAAAAGAAATTAAACTAAGTACAACCAAGTTTCACTTTGCCTAGTAATTGAAAACGCATGGAGGGCGGCGAGGGTCATCTGCTTTTGTACTACCCAGAGACGTCGGCCACTAGGGGCGCTGCATGTCGCCAAAACTTAGGGAGCCTACATACCACGGCATGTAGGCTCCCTACCAAAACTCCAGCGCGGGAGGCCTATTGACATTTTTTAAGGGAGAAAATGAGTAATGAGAAACGGGTATGTCATTCCAAAGTCTCTATTATTTCGTTTACACCTGCAAATATAAGACAAGGATGAGACCACGAATAATTTGTGTGTGAAGCGGTTATGGCGCCGTGTCCAGTACACGAGCGCCGCCTCCCAACTTGAAGCGACCACGTTACTGGCAACGTCCTCATTTGCCAACTTTTTCCTTAATAAGCCCCCAGAATCGTTAGAAGCCTTATATAAAACAATCACGTACCTGTAAACCCAGTAGGTTATATAGAACTGAACTTATATTGTTTTTGCGGCCAATAGTGCATGTAGGCATAGTTTCATGCCATGAGAACGTAACGGGATGTGATACTATGCGTTTGATCATTCGAAAGGTTGCAAAAACTGTTTTACAATCTTCTTACATACGATGGTCGGAAATCGTAATGCGTTCTGCCAAATCCAACCGCCCCCGAAAGCTTGGAATCTATATTGTCTTGCATTTTCGCTGTTGTAGGTTATTATTAGGTGACTGTTCTTTTTCTTTGAAAGATTGCTGAATACCCTAGCTGACGCGTGGTTCCGACTCTTCGCGCTCCGCAGAGGAACGGCTTCGCAAGGAATGGAGCGGCGCTGGCAGTGGTTCTTCCGCAACAGTTTTAAAAAACTATACTTCAAATGAGGCTCTTACCTAGTGTATGCGATTTTAAGTCGTTTATTATGATAAAAATTAGGCACACGAGGAATCTGGTTTGGACAAGTATGAAAACTCGACCGAGTGCAAAGAAACAGCAGGGATATTAAGGCCGAGTAACGCAGACGTCAAATGCGAGAATACCTAAGCAGACGTCACGGAGACGTTCTTCGCAGCACCGCCCGTTTTCGCCCCCCCTCCTCCAATTGAATGGAAATTTGATGAAAGACTCCGCTCCTCCCCTCAGTTACAAAATCAAAAAGGTGGCACACCTATCGAACCTCATGCAAATACGCAAAACAATGCCAGGAATTAACCGTAAAATCGCGACTAATAACCTGTTAGGTGAACTGATAAAACTAGTATACCAAAACGCCACAGCACAACACGACCGGTCATGCTAAAATTCGCTTAATACGCAACCTAAGAGGTGGTGATGTTTAAACTAAAGCCGCTCAAGTAATGTGACTGAAGTTTCTCTGATGATTCATGTCTACCAACTCACACCGTAAAAAACTTAATATTAATTAGTAAACATCATCAAAGGTCCCGCATACATTCACATGGAATCTCCCGAAAATGAGTAGTGACCGCTATTTCTTCGATGCAGCTGTATTAATTTTTGACGCCCTTTTATATCGTCTTCCCTTTCCGTTCGATTTAGAGGCAAATGACACAAGTGGCAGCCGTACCTGTGCTATTTTGTTGTATTTCACAGGGTTATTTCAAACAAAGATGGTTTACGTTCACTACTTAATAATTCCAGTGGGTATATCATCAACCCGCCGCGGTGGCTCATTGGCTAAGGCGTTGCGCTGCTGAGCACGAGGTCGCGGGTTCGATTCCCGCCCGCGGCGGCTGCTTTTCTGATGGAGGCGAGAAGCAAAAACGCCCGTGTGTACGAGATTTCAGCGCACGTTAAAGATCCCCAGGTGGTCAAAATTAATCCGGAGCCCTCCACTACGGCGCGCCTCATCGCCTGCGTTGCGTCGGCGCGTTAAACCCTATAATCAATCAATCAAGTAAATGAAACATTACAAGCAAACTAAGCATTTCACAACTTTTGTAGGATGAGAAAAATTCCTGAACTTTCACAACCAGCGAATAAGAAATTAGAGAAAATGTGGTTATTGCCCTTATGGACGCTGGGAGCTGTTTTCCGCACTCATATATTCGAGCTGGAATTAGTGTGGTGTGGAATAATGGTGAACTCGAAAAAATCTTACTTGCCCGCTGTTATCCTTCACTGTCAACGGCCACATCAGTGATCCAAAGTTTAGACGACTTCTGATATCGCATTACAGTCAAATTTCGAGGTGTCCCATATCTTTTGATTGGTGATTTTAGTTTTCGTAAAAAAATAATTTGTCACATTTTTTCGTCACCCAGCATGTGGGGACGCTCAAAATGTCACCACTTTGCACCTAACTCGGCCATTCGCATTTTCTGAATTTGTTCATGCGCGTCGTACTGCATTCGTCATCAGGTTTAAAGGTTCCCTTGATGTCATCACCCGAAGTATTCAATGTGCCGGTGCACTTACCCGGCCTCAGCATTAATTACGGCCTGCATTTATGAATAACACTCTGCCGTCTACCATACAGAAAGAACTTCCAAGTCATCAAAAAATATACCAAAGGCAGCCACTTGGTGAACTATTTTATAATCTAATAAACGATGCTATCCAACCTACGTATAACCTCATTTGCCGTCGTCATGATTCTATTTATAACGACACAGTGTGGTGGAATTGGAAGATATGTCGACTCAATATTTGAGGCATCCTACCAGACAGTCTGCATGCAAAAAACTGCGCCGACATAGGTAGTAAAAAAAGTTGCAAAATGAACGTTCCTTTTAACTAGGCCTTCTAACATGGCAAACACCAATCTCTAGCAGTTCTGAAACCCGTGTAAACATACCACTTGTAGCCGACTGTCATTAGTGGCACCTAGTGGGGACCAAATGCTTTTGTAAGGTATTTTCTGCTTCGCATATTCTTATATGGCTTCAACCTCACCGAAGTCGTGTTAGCCGAATTCGCTTCAAATACTTATGCTAAGGAAATAAAAAAAAATATTGCAATGGGTAAAACTACCGACTTCATGCGGCGCTCATCAAATCCTCCTGAAATAAGGCACAAACTCAGAGACGCCCCATCGCAAGTGAAACTATTAGCATAGAACACTTTAATACGTCCAAAGCTAGAATACGCTTGTATTGTGTGGGATCCGCTAACTAAGTCTAACATATATTCCCTCGAAAAGATTCAAAGGTGAACAGTCCGTTTGATTAGATGCGACGCATCTCTCTGACTCGCCTTGTCCGTCCATCCATCCGTAGTCCACACACCTCTCCCCCATTCTCTTCGCCATGACAGCTGCGCGGTAACGCCGCTCTCACCGCAGCCCCATCTTGCGTTAGCGCTCGCTCCCCTCGCTATGCCAGCTGTGCGTCAGCAAGCGTTAGCTTTCGGTTAACACATGCGCATGCGCTACTCTCTCTCATTCCCCTCACCGTTAACGCGCGGTAGATATAAACGCGATAACTGGGCCGCTCCGCTCAGTCGCTCCACCGCCGCCGCTCCGATGACATCCGCTGACCACCAATGATTTGAATGGAGACTAAGAGGTCTTCTACCGCGATGGTCGGCGCAACCGTAACAAGCACCCCCCAGATGCGTCGCATGACCCCATGGTTTGCCCCCGCGGAAAGATGTGGTCAATTTTTTTCTTGAAGTATGGTCGTGGTACATCAGTTACTAAGCTAATGCGAGATAAGGAATTCCTGACACTGCAATCGCGACGCCAGCATCTGCGTCTAAACTTCTTGTACTCACTAATTAACAACAAACTTGGGCTAGACCCATCACATTACGTTACCCCAGTTTCGACCAGGCAAAGGCGTCATTCTCATGACCTATCCTTAACTCCGTATTTTTTTGGGATAGATTTATTTAAGTTTTTCTTTTTTCCGAGAACTGTCACAGAATGAAACAACTTGCCTTCTGATTACCACCAAACCTTAGATCTTGATCAACCAAATGTTTTATTCTGTGAATTCTGACACCCCCCCCTCTACGATTATTGCTTGCTTTCTTAGTTGTGATGTTTCTCTTGTACTCGCTATCCTCTTACGCAGGTGCATTTTAGTCAAGCTGTGTCACTCATGCACTGATGTCGTGATTGTGTTTGTGCCCCTCCTGCTTGGGCCTTTTTGGCCTGCAGTATTCCACAAATAATAATATTAAACAAATAAAATAAAAAAAACACTACGGAATAGCACTAAATGTATTTATGCACTGCCATTACAGGCAGTTTTCTTTTTGCGCCGCCAAATCACTGACGTGTGTGAGTGTAGTTGAGGGGGAAGGCAAAATAATGGAAGTGTGCAACAAAGAAGACTTTCCCACTTATATTATCGTTGTTACATAAAAGAAGTTCAAAGCTTGCGTCTAAACAAATATTGATAGGCAAAAAAACTTACATATGTCACAATAGCGCATATAGAAAACAACTCGACACAAATGGTAATTGTGAAAAATTACCTGCAGTGGCAAACACCAAAAGTATCTCGCAACTTTACATAATGTAGGTCAGTGAGCTATTGACAAATAAATAACGGGCACTTACACACGGTTAAACTTTTGGCATTATTAAAACATAAAAACTGAGGACGAAAATCACTGTTAACATTTCCGTACGCTGTTTATAATATTTGTTCGAGTAACGTTAGAACAAAAACTCGTACAGAAAGTGAGTAACTTTGATATTGTTTACAGGTACACATTTTTCAACGTATGATTTGCTAGTGGCAACTATGAAACATTGAATGCTTCGAGTGTCATCTTATTGCACAAAAAAATCACATCATAAACTGGGTGCCTTCTCCCGTAATGGATGAAAATTCCTGACACGGTGTCACATTCGGCTGTTCGCCAACCAACTGGTTCCGATGGTACAGAAACAGAGCAAACCGTGGCAGAGATAATATGGTTGATCACTCCAAGGATGAATATATTGCCGCAGCTTGCGCTATAAGATTCAAGGCTGGAGATACAGCAGAGTTGGGCTTCAACCTATCTTCTCTCCAAACTGACAGCGGATCCAAGGAAAGAGGGAGCAGAATTAAAAAGTCTATACACCTCCTGGTACGGCGATCGGCAACCTGAGACTGTCTCTCTCGACATCAATGGGCCTCAAGATATTTTCAACGCCGACCTAGTCAAGGCTGCTTACGTCACCGCCCTCCGACTCACCCAGGGCTTACCCGTCTGAACGAACCCCCCCTCCCCCCCCCCCTGGATTCCCCTTGCTCCACCAACCAAAAACGTCAGGTATGCACCACAACGACCTCCCGCTTCTCTACGTGAGGGAGCCCTGTCGCTACCAGCGCGCCCCGGGTCCGCCGGGAGCCGAAGCCGGGAGCTCCTCATGTGGCGCCAGCACACAAGCAAGCTTGGATGACACACGGGCTCACCTCGAAAGGGGCACGCTCGGGTGCGCTCGGAATTTTTTGATGAAACAACTGCGCGAAGGTCCCGCCGGCCGTCTCGCTCCGGGGTGGTTATTTTTCGTGGTATTTTGTAACGTCCCGCCTCGTAAGGCTAAGCGTTATCCATCCCTCGCTCCAGAAAATCTCGCGAAGGGATGACGTCACCTGGCGTTTTCTGGTGTCCCCTGGCGCAGCAGTCCATAGCTTCGCGTTGTGAGAATCGGGTGTTTATTTCTTCTTGTTTTTGGATGGACGACAGGATGGATTCGAGTTCAGTTTGCTTTTGTTGAAGGATGCAATTTTCCCTCTTTATCTCTTGTACGGATCCAGTGAGGGTCTCTATAGCGGACTGGATGGAAACAATGGCTTTCTGAATGGAATCTAGCATTGGGGAAGTCATGTCTTGCGTAGGCTCTTCCCGTGTTCGCTTCTGCGATATGTGCTCTGTGTCCATCGGAGTGATGTGCTGGCTGTACGCAGAGCTTTCATATATTGGTGGCGCTTGAGATGTTGGTACATTTTCGGTTTGTGGATGCATCGGACAGGGTACTTGCGGTGGGTTGGGCGCACTTGGTGATAGTGATGGCGTGCGGGGCTTCTTAGCAGGTGGAGGAAGATGCGAAAAATGTTCTGCTGTATAGGGCGGTGGTGTTTGTTCCTGCGTTTTTGTTAGGGGTTCGAAGTGGTTGTGTAGTTTTGTGAATGCTGCCGGTCGAATAACTTGTGCGTAGCTAAGTCCATTGTGGCGCTTCGAGGAGTTAGGTGTAGAGTTTTGTCTACTGTCAGCATTGTTGTGCCGTTCGGCCTGCGCTTGCTGGAACTTTCGGGTGGCTAATCGTTTTGCATACTCTTGTTTTCGAGTAACTTTGCTTGACTCGATACGAGCCGGGCATAACGTATCAATAACCAAGAATCAAAGACGGATTCCATTCTACGCATTCTTCAGCAACAACATGGTGGCACAACCGCCTAGAGCGCTACAATGGAATTGCCGAGGCCTATCGAAGAAAAAAGGAGAGCTCACCGCATGGCTTCACACACAAGATAGAACACCGGACATAATCGCCCTTCAAGAACCAGGCAAAACACCGAACATCATAGAACACGTAACGCATCAATACTACCCCAACATTGCAATGTTGACGAGCCAGCAGCTCTTAGCTCACATCCCTCATCATGACGAGCATGTGCTCACATTATAAATCGGCCCTCCCAAGCAGATGCTAATAATTACGAATGTCTACAGCCCCCCTAAACACCAACTGCAAGACATCTCCTCCCATCTCCTCCCATCAGGAAGCCCCCATACACATGTATTTCTCGGCGACTTCAACGCGCCCCACACCTCCTGGGGATACATCAGAGATACGAAGAAAGGAGTACTACTGGTGAAACACACCACTGCCAATCAGTACATGCTGCACAACGACCTCCATGAGCCCACACGTCACGGGAACTCGGTAGAGCGTGATACGTCCCCTGACCTGACGTTCTGCACTGCAGGACTACACATCCGATGGTACAACACACAAGAACATCTCGGTAGTGATCATAACATGATCCTAATAGGCATTGACTTTGCACCACCTCGTATCAAGTGGAGACGACAACAACTCACCGACTGGGACAAAGTCAGAGCCACCCGCTCACACGTCTCACCAAAAGACATCCCAGAGTGGACCGGTCAGATCAAACGGGCGTGGAAAAAATTTACGCAATATCCAGTACAACACGAAGGGGAACCCGCTGCAGACAAACATTTACTTCACTGCTGGCAAGCTCGGCATAGCTTAACTAAACGCTGGAAAAGGAACAAAACGAATCGCTCACTCCGTATTCGTATCAACAAACTGAACAATTACATTCATCAATATACTTCAAAATTATTAGCGCAGTAATGGTCGGATCTATGCGACAGCCTTCAAGGAACGCTTAGTATGAAGAAGACATGGCAGCTACTTAGACACCTGCTCAATCCAGCAATTTCCAAGAGAGTGGGCACTCAGAAAATAGCCCAACTGGTCAATGAACACGAAGAGCCGCAAAAACTCTTTACAGAAATCCGGCAAAAACATATTCCACCAATGCCTCCCCCAAGTATGTAGACTATCAAGGTCCTGAAAACGAATACATGGGCGCACCCTTCATAATGAATGAACTCAAAGCGGCCATCAAAACCTGCAAAGGCTTCAAAACCCTGGGGCCTGATCAGATCACCACTCCAGCCCTCCGCAACCTTAGTGATGCCGATCAGGAATTTCTCCTGGAAAAAATTAATGACATTTGGGCCGGAAAAATTCCGCTCCCTGAGGAGTGGAAAACGGGCCAGATGATCTTCATACCAAAGCCCGGAAAACCCATCACCACCACAAACCTCAGACCCATCACTCTAACCTCCAATGCGGGAAAACTATTAGAGATGATGGCTCTTAGACGACTTCAGGACCACATGGAAGACGCTCACCACCTCCCATACAATTTACTTGGCTTTCGGCCCAAACTGTCGACCCAGGACGCCCTGCTGGTCCGATATGAAGACGTCACAAAGGATCCCAGCTCGGCGCAACTCAAAGCCATCGTGGCAGTGGACCTACAGAAAGCCTTCGATAACATAGCCCACGACGCAATTCTACGCGAATTGGAGGCTACAAAATGTGGGCCAAAGATGTATAACTACATCCGGGACTTCCTCAGGGAACGCAAACTGACCCTACGGGTAGGATACCACCAAACGCCTACTATCCCACACCCACAACGAGGAATTCCCCAAGGAGCAGTGAGCTACCCGACACTGTTCACGTTGGCCACGGTAAGAACACACAGGGCCTTGAAGAATATACCCGACCTCCAACACCTCATATATGCGGACGACATCACGATTTGGACCTCGAAAGGCTCCCCAGGACAAATTCAAGACACTCTACAAACAGCCCTTCTCGCCATCAGCTCAGCCGCCAAAGAAATCGGTCTCAATGCAGCCCTGAAAAGTCCCAACTCCTCCCAGTTCACTACCCACGATGGAATCCTCCAAGTATTCAACTGCACTTACACAACCAACCCATCCAAACCAGCAAGGAGATTAAGATACTGGGACTCCACATCCAAAGCAATGGCAAAGCAGACGCGGCGCTAGCGCGTATATTAAGACAAGGAGCGCAATTACTCAGTGTCTGCAGAAGAATTGCAAATCAAAACCATGGCCTGAAGGAAGCTGATCTACTAAAACTACAGGATGCTCTTATTATCTCCCGAATTAGATACGCGCTACAGTACTGCACTCTCACAAATCAACATCACGAGAGGATTAACGCTCTCATTCGAAAGACGACTAAATTTGCTTTAGGTGTTCCTATCTGCACGGCGAACACCCACATAGAGAACACGGGGCTCTGTGTTACGTGCAAGGAAATCATCGCGGCCCATCGGCACAATCAACTAATACGGCTTCGGAACACCCAACCAGGCAGGGAATTATTAGGTTCTTTGGGATTTTCCGCTCATCAGGCAATCATGGAAAACCTACTCATTCCCCGCGAAGACCATACCCGCATCACTGTAGCACCAATACCTAGGCACATGGCGGCTCGCAAGAACGACGAAAGACGACAAATCCGAGCCAAATATTTTTCGAAAAAGATCACTAGAGCCCTTGATGAAAAACATGTTTTCACGGACGCGGCATGCCACCCTACTAAGAACATCTGGGCCTGGGAAGTAAGTACGTGCGAGGCTCGCTTCTCCTCCTCCAACGTATGCCCCTGCCTTAGTAGCACAGAAGCAGAAACCTACGCTATCGGAACAGCCATTTTTCACCATGCATCCCCACACAGTCCCCTTAACATCTAAACTGACTCACAAGAAGCATGCACCCGCATACTACACAATAACATTCCACTTAGCGCACACAGCCTCTTTCAAAAGATGAAAGGAGACGTAAGGATTTACTGGGTGCCTGGTCATGCCGGGCTGCAGGGCAATGAAGGAGTCAACCAGCTCGCCCGTGACACCGCTCTCCGGGCTCCCTGCAGCCGCAGCCAACCCCAGGAACTTACGCCCCCGAGACCCATTACTCTTCAAGACCTCCGCCATCACCCTAACCCGTACGTTCGCCCACATCCACAACTATCGAAACACGAACAAGTACTTTTTAGGCAAGCGCAAATGGGTGCCCTCTTAACCCCAGCCAGAGTGGCCCTCTACAACGGAACGCCGGCCCCCACCTGCCCAAAGTGCTTGAAGGCCCTCAACCAGGGCCATATCTTCGAAGGATGCAGCCCGTTCCCCGGAGAGAGAGCAGCACTCCAATCACCAGCCCTAAACGACCAACGCCGCCTTGCAGATTTTGTAAAAAAATTTGTTAGAGGTGCCCTGAACTGAGGGTACCTAACCCGGCTGGTAGTTTCGTAATAACGCTTTATTCATTCATACATAGCTTCGCGCCCGCTTCGCTAGGATAGGCATGCATCTGCCGATCCCCACAGGCTTCCGACAAGCCGTGTGGTCACTGAAAAGCAGATGGTATAAGGGCTCGTGTATAGCGACGTTGTCCAGGCTTGCTCATGTGTTGCGCCACGTGAGGCACTTCAAAAAATACACACGAAAAGTACCAAGCCCATGTGTGCGTCCACCTCGTAAGGAGCGCCCAACGCAGGCCATGGGTCGACCTGCCAGAACACTATGCCCAGCGTTCGCGGCGCGATCGGTCGCGTCCTCTGCTACTCTCCAGTTCACGTGAGTTCGCGCCTAAAGTGGGGAGCACAGGCAGCGAGTTCGCGCTGCAAACGTCGAGTTCGTGAACTCCGTTGCCGCGGATTCTAGTGCGCGCTAACGCTGTCCACTTCTGATGCGGACAATACGAACCGGGCATGCCAATCGTCGTGAACTTTTATCGGCAAGTTTGGAAGTCCATGTGAGATGCAATAGCTTGGTCTCCGACGAAGTGAGAAGGGCCGCCAGCTCTGATATCTCTCCAGCCCTACGCCACTAGTGCGAACTGCGCCATTAACACTAACCAACTATTCTGTTAAAATGAGTCAGCAAGTGCTCAATACTGCGCCACATTTCTTAGGAAAGCTAAATTTTCTACCAATTACCACATTTGAAAGGAAATTAGGTGAAATTTGCATTGCGTCACTTTTAACCAGTGTTCCCCTGTAACTCTTGTTCTCGTGGTTGCTGGTTCCCCGGATCAGCGACACCTGGGTGAATTCCGCCGACTAAAGGTCAATTGCATTCTTCGCTTGTGATTTCCAACTTCGATACATGTGTTCGAGCCATGGGCTCAGTACTACAGGTGAAAATATAGCAGGGTAAATAATTACACAAGTATGAATTAAGTGAGTAGCCAAACGACTTCGCGCTAATAGTGTGTGTATTCGAAGCTAACAATGCTAATTGGCGAATCCTCTCATTCATAGTAAGCGAAAAAAGAAGAATACGTCGCAATGGGAAACGAGTGATGATATTAATTAGGGAACGAATCATGATAATATTTCGTCCTGCACACAACTGGACGAAAGCCACAGTGGCCATCAAGTCATCACAGTGCATAAACTGAACGCCCTGTCCTATGTTCGACAATTGTTCAAAAGATTTTCTACCTGTGATGTATAGGGCAATTAAGTGTTCATAGGCTAGAGCAACAACACCTGTCAACACGGCGGCGCTAGCAACTAGTACCGGCATATACGCGTCATAATTCATCGCAATAACATTACAGTACCTTGTGAGAATTACTTACGTGTTCTGGACATTTTTCCTTTTCCAAAAAGAGCGATATCATTTGTGCAGTGTTTTATGTATGCGGTAAAATATAGCGCCCTTTATATCGCATATTTGTAGGCCCACTTCTACCTGAGCCCTGGCACTAAAGTGGGAATTACAAAAACGAAGCGCGTTTACTATTACACTGCACTTCAGATCCAAAGGGGCACTATTATTTATTCTAAACACTTCATAGCTAAGCAAATATCCACTCTTGATGATCATTTATATGGTCAGTTCCTGAAGATAATATTGCTCTGAAACAATTTTCGTAATTTAGAAAGCTATTTTCATAGGCTACTCATATAAATCTCCTTCGAGGTGAGTAGAAACGCTCTCACGTTTAGATAAACCTATTATTTATTGAAAGTTTTTTTCATTTCGGATTACAAATTTATCTCTTACTTTTGGACATACGACCCTTCCAAGCATAGCGGAGAGCACACATGATAGTGGAACAGCATGGGTATAAATGTATCCAGAGTTTTGGAGCGCAAGCTTCTAAGTGGCGGCTACTATAACTGCGGATCTCACCTGTGTACCTACATCCACTCCTTCCTCTCTAACCGTACCACTTCTTTCTCTATTCTGGGCTCTACCTCCCCTACATTCTATCTATCAGATGGTAGCCGTCAAGGCTCCATTTTGTCACCCACCCTGTTTAACACCACTTTAGCTTCGCTTCCTCAACTATTAGATGTCATCCCCTTTCTCTGCTACTCTATATACGCGGATGACATCATGTTCTGGTCAACCAAGGGCAGTCCCGGCACTCTGGAGGAAACTCTTCAGCAAGCGTGTGACGTCATCGAAGGCTATGTCACGTCTGTAGGTCTCTCTATTTCGCATTCAAAATCCGCTCTACTCGTAATCAGTAACAAGCGTGGGGTGGCAACGGACCCCTTTCTTCCTAGGAACAAATTTTTGGCAGGCGTATACCGCATGTTGACACCCTTCTGATCCTCGGTCTCAACTTACATTATGCGGGCAGCTCTGTACGGACTCTGCGGACACATCACAATCAGATAAATCAGCTTTCCCATCTCCTCCGGCGGGTCGCCAACCGAAGAGCTGGACTGCACGAACATCACCTGCTCCACGTCATCGATGCTTTAGTTATGCCCCGTATACTATACACCATTCAATACTTGTAACCCTCGCCACGTCAACTCTCGTCTTTCGAGGCCTCCCTCCGAACACTTTACCACATCGCTGTGGGAGTACCCTCCTACGTCCCCAGCACTACCCCTCTGGAACTCAGGATATATAATGCTGCCACGAAGCCACAGAGGACGCAGTTGTCTTGAAGTAAAAAACGTTTATTTGAGCGAACTTCTTCTCCCCTAACAACTCAAAGAATACACAGGCAGCGAAGCAGAAGTCAACAAAGTGACGCGTGTGGGTGGGTGTCAGTGAGTCTAATCCCACTGCGTCTGCTCTGCAGGCTTTTATCTTTCGGCGCGAGTGTTTCCAGAACCGTCGATGTACATCCAGAACATTGTAGATCAAAGAAGATTATTCGAGGCTAGTGACTTTAGGGCGAATTGCTTTCCGTATTAAAATGAGATAGTCTTGCGGCATAAAAATAAAGAATTGAACACGCGCTTCGCTTGTGACACAGATCACACAGCCGGGCGCGGCCGGGCAGTAAAAATAAAACATAAAGAAACAAGCCCAATGCATGGTTCGCGGCATTATTCCCCCTCTAACAGTGCATCCGCCCGATGCTAAAATAAAACGACAGTCCGAACAAGCAACAACAAAAAAGTCCGTCATCTTGCCCAGTAGGGTTTGAGGCGAACCACGTGGACGACTTCGGGTCGCGTGCACCGTCGTGATGTGCCGGAATCACCACCGGCGATCACTTCGTAGGTTAGCTGGCCAACACGTAGTAGAACCTGGTACGGTCCCAAATACCGTCGTAGAAGCTTCTCACTGAATCCGCGTCGCCGGATAGGAGTCCAAACCCACGCACGATCCTCTGGGTGGTACTCGGCGTCTCGGCGTCAGAGCTTGTAGCGTCCCCCATCCACCTGCTGGTGGTCCGTTCTACAAACTGGAGCGAGCTGGCGTGTCTCTTTCGCACCCTGAAGATATTCTTGGACGTCAGCGTTGAGTTCTTTGTCTTCTACGTGCGGGAGCATGGCGTCAAGCATCGTGGTCGGCCATCTTCCATAGAAAAGCTCGAACGGTATCATCTGCAGTTTCCTGGATCGCTGTGTTGTACAAAAACGTGCCATACGGGAAGACGTCATCCCAAGTCTTATGTTCAACGTCGAAATACATAGAAACCATATCCGCGACCGTTTCGTTCAGACGTTTCGTCAGTCCGCTAGTTTGGGGTTGGTACGCCGTCGTTTTTCGGTGATCTTTGTTGCTGTAGCGTAAGATTCCTTGCATAAGCTACGCAGTAAAGGCCGTTCGGCGGTCCATGATTAGGACTTCAGGGGCGCCGTGTTGCAGCACAACTTGGTTTATGAAGAACTTCGCGAATTCTTGTGCAGTCCGCCTCGGCAGAGCGGCGGCCTCTACCTAGCGCGTCATGTAGGCTGTCGCTACAAAAACCCACTTGTTCTCGGATTGTGACGTAGATGACGCTCCCAAAAGGTCCATTACAAATGTGTTGCAAGGGCCTCGATGGGACGGCGATCGGTTGCAGAAGACCGGCCGGTCTTGTCGGCAGCGTTTTTCGTCGCTTGCAGTCACGGCAGATCCGGACGTAGTGGGTGACGTCGGATGTAAGGCTGGACCAGCAGTACTTCGCCTTGATTTTTCCAATCGTGTCAGCTGCGCCGAAATGTCCGGAAGACGGGTCGTCGTGCCACGCTTCCATAATTTCGTCATGAAGATCTGCCGGAATGACTAGAAGATATTTCATTCTCGTTCCGGGGCGGAAATGTTTCTTCAAGAGGACGGAGTTTTTCAGTCTGAATGCAGGTAAGTTGCGTTTGATGGCCCTGGGCACATCGACGTTGCGTCTTTGGAGGTAGTCGACCACGAAGCGCAGGTCAGGGTTGGCACGCTGCTGGGCGGCTAGGTCACTCTCAGTCACAGCTCCGAAGAACGCGCTGTCTTCGTTGGTGTCTTGTGGTGGTGGGTCGACAGGGGCGCGGGGTAGGCTGTTGGCGCCGGAGTGTTTCCTGCCGTATTTATAGACGATTGAAACGTCGAATTCTTGCAGGCGCAAGCTCCTCCACCCAAAACGCCCAGAGGGATCCTTCAAATTGGCGAGCCAACAGAGCGCATGGTTGTCTGTCACAACCTTGAATGGTCTACCATACACGTGTGGGCGAAATTTTGAAATCGTCCATATAATAGCAAGGCACTCTTTCTCAGAGAATTAGTATTTTTTTTTGTATTCCTTCGACAAACCACGGCTGGCAGAGGCGATTATTTTCTCGCAAACGCTTTTCTTTTGGATGAGGACGGCACCCAAGCCTATATCACTGGAGTCCGTGTGCATTTCCGTTTGGGCACTTTTGTCGAAATGAGCGAGCACGGGCGGGCTTTGCACGCGTTGTTGCAGCTCACAGAACGCTTTTTCGCGGGTGTTTTTTCAGGTGAAATGGGTGCTCTCCTTCGTGAAGCGCGTGAGTGGCTCTGCCATTCGTCCGAAGTTTGCGACGAAGCGCCGGTAGTATGCGCACAGTTCGAGAAATTTTCGCCCGCCCTTCTTGTCTTTGGTTGTTGGAAAGGTTGCTGAGGCGTAAGTTTTTGCCGGGTCAGGCAGGAACCCTGCGGCGTTGATGACGTGTCCCAAAAACCCCGACCTACGAATGACCTCGAATACAGACTCCAACCTTGAAAGGTGTTCGTCGAAATTCCGGGCGAATACCACAACGTCATCGAGGTATACGCGCAGTTGTGCCACATCAGGCCAGCTAACACCAGGTCCATAAATGTTTGAAACGTTGCTGTCACCGTGAACAACCCAAACGGCATCACCTTGAAGTCATATTCCGTCCGGGGTTATAAATGCAGTCTCCTCTCGGTCTCTCTCATACACTTCAATTTGCCAGTAGTCGGTCTTCAGATCCCTCGATGAGAATTACTTCCCGTTGCAGAGGTGGTCGAGAGCATCGCCGATTAGCGGCAGGGGGTACACGTCCTTTTTGGTAATTGCATGTTCAGTCGCCGGTAGTCAACGCAGAACTTTAATGTGCCGCCTTTTTTTCTTCAGGAGTATTACCGTCGCAGCCCAGGGGCTTTTCGATTGCTGTATAATGTCGTCACTGAGCATGTCGTTGAAGAGACGCGGTACGGTGACGGTCGGGTAGGTCGGGCTCCCTCGTCGGTTAATATTCGGTGTTTCGCTAGAGGTGTCTGACGTAGTTTGGAGTTCAATGAAAAACGCTCTCTGTAGCGATGCAGAAAATTAAACAATTTCTTCCGTCATTTTTTAGGTAAAGCCGGATTCATGTAGAAGGGATTCGGAAGCTTGAAGGTATCTTCGAGTGCGCGTTCAAAGTCGGAAACTGGGATCATGCCACTTGGTTCTTTCGTTTCTTCGAGGAACGCCACGGCAGCACCCCTGTTTATATGCTGGTACTGATTACTCGCGGAAATTAGTGACCAAAACTTGGGGATGGCGTTGCTTAAAGAGAGCAATGCCTCTTGCGACGGAGACAACGCGGTCGAGAAGCAACCTTTGGTCACTGTCTACGATAGCGTCGACGTCAGGAACAGCATCTTCTAAGTACATGGTGATCATCAATCTTTCGCGGGGTGGCAGGGTGGCAATATCATCGGCCATCCTTACAACAGCACGGTGTTCGTGGTTCGGTTCAGGCGTCATGGAGTTATCAGAGGAAAATATACACTTGGCCTGTAGATCAATTATTGCACCTCTGTCCGTCAGATAGCCCATTCCAAGAATTACGTCGCGCGAGAAGTTAGGCAAAAAAGACAAAGGCCGCAGGGTACGTTGCGCCGTCTCTGGTGACGCGCGATGTGCACGTTCCACTTGGCTTCACGAGGTGGCCTCCTGCAGTGCGAATGTGCGGACCGTCCCATCTGGTTTCTTCAGCTGGTATCCCATCTGGTATCCCATCTGGTTCCCATCTGATATCCCATCTGGTATCCCATCTGGTCCCATCTGGTTTCTTCGGCTGGTATCCCATCTGGTATCCCATCTGGTTCCCATCTGGTATCCCATCTGGTATCCCATCTCCAGATGGTATCCCATCTGGTTCTTCAGCTTAGACGCAAATGGTTCGCTCATTACTGAGTTGTCGGCTCCCGTGTCTATGAGGGCCACAACATCAAAGCCGTCGATGGACATCTAAACGTCTGACGCCGCCTTCTTCGTGTTTCAGGTGCGTAGTGGCATCGTATCTTGGCTTGTCATGTTGCCGGAGGGGCCCTGTGCGTCGTGGTCCTCGTCGTATTCTCATCTGCGGTTTTGGCCATGTGGGGTACGCATCGTGCGGTTTTGCTTTCGTCGTGTTCGGTAGTCACGTCAGGGTTCAATCGTGTCGTCGGGCTCGAGAAATGTCGTCAATCATGGTCTTCAGTGAGTCACTGCGTCATTGGGGGGATTCCATTGTTCCGCCGTGGTGAAACTTTACCTCTCGACGTTGCTGCTTTTAGTTTTGCCTGCGTGGGCTGGGGGACCTTCCACGTGCGTAGTCAGCATTGCTACGGTGGTTCAGCGACTTGTATGGGTAGGGCGACGACGAACGGTTGAAGCGAGTTGGGCTACCGCTGCTTTGAGATAGATACTCGTCGATATCACGTGGTCGTTGGCCAGGGAGAGGGCGAGGTGCGTCGACGGAGAAGCTACAAAGTCCGAGTATCTTGGATGGGCAGCGACGATAGATGTGGTCGGCCTCACCGCAGTGGCCGACTTCTTCTCTTATCTGCTTCCATTATAACTTCTTATCACGTCGGTCAGGGAGGCGACTTGAGGTTGCAGCGTGGTTGGGAAAAGTTTACTCAGTTCTTTACGGACGACGGCGCGGCGTGGTTCTTACTGCGTTGAACGCATGTCCAGGGTGCTCTCGATCATCGAAGCCTCGGTCACGAACTCAACGACTGTTTTGGGCGGTTGCGAATGAGTCCAGCGAAGAGCTTTTGTTCAACTGCCCGCATCAGAAACCGCACCTTCTCGTCTGCCAATTCAAGGTCAGCTCGTCGGAACAACGTCTCCTCAACGAACACTACAACACCTTCGTTGGGGTGTTGTGTTCGCGTATGCAACAAACGCTCAGCTCGTTCGTTCCACACGACAGTCATGGACGTTTTCAAAAATTCTGTTTTGGACACGCTCCATGATGTTAGAGAACTCTTGTGATTTTCAAACCAAATTTGAGCCCAGTCTCCGAGGTAGAAAAACACATCCTAAGAGTCTCTTCATAATCTCATTCGGTAAAACTTCGGACGCAATCCAGCTCCTCCAGCCACTCTTCCGGGTTCTTCTCCAGGCGATCCTCGGAGTGATATAACCCGATGTTGCTGCAGTACGACGAGAGAATTGGCTTAGTTTACCATGGTGCTAGCCGTGACGTCTTCCTTCGCCTTCTCCGGTAATACACCGAGCTCTTGGTGGAGGCCTTGCTCTCGGCGGCTGGTACGAGTGGTGCTTGCTTGGCGAGTTGCAGAGGGTTGTGGGTATATGTACCCCGCATCTAACAGGGGCCGAATTCTCTACAACGACGGGGCGTAACTTCGGAGCTAGGTAACCCATATATGCTGCGTAATATTATGTTTCCCCTAACAACGCCTAAACCTGAATTCACTATTTCTACCCCAACCGATTCGCAGACTTGTACTTTGAGCTGAAGGTCATGTCTAGGTTTATATCTAATGCTTGATAACACAAAAATAGCAGAACCACCATGAGTTGATGTTTGACGGTGACAAAATTTAGGAGTACACGATTGAAAACTGTAAATATTTTTATCGCGGTCCCTGAGCCACGTTTGTTATTCGCAGAGAACCAAAAAGCTAGGAGACGGAAGATAGCAATGCTTGAAATTCGTCGTGGTGCTTCCTGAGGTTGATTACAGAGAGGAAGTTTTTAGTTCATAAGGACGGAAGCTGTTTTCTATTGATGCATGCACTTATTGTTATTGTGAAGTCACAACTCATCACCGGTCGTTGGTCTACGAAGATACCTGTTCATTTGGCGTCAGACCCATGGCGGGCGCACACCGGCGGAAAATTTCGAGATCGGCTTCGTCCCTAATTCTGAACACTCTCCTTTACGTTGTCTGACGAGCCTTGATGACACAGTCATCTGTCTAGAAGAATTACCTTCCTTTTTATTTTTTCAATGCAAGAGCTTTGGTAAACAGCTGTTTGTTCCCTTCAGTGAAGTGATCGTTACATATACGGCATGGGCGTCAGTTCCCTGAAAGCCGATGTCGTTTGTTGGCAGGCCGGTCTTTCGCGCTTTAGCGATGAATTCCGCTTTTTTGGGTGGGAAGTGAAGCGACCTATAATGTGTTTTGAAGCCGATTTGGGCGGCACTTGATGGACAACATCAAGGTCGTCTTTTGCGACAGGACACTCAATTTTCCCCCGATTGTTTACACTAGGCTGACGCTATCTTCACCTTTGGTGCACGGAACAACGTTGTTTTTGCTTCAGTATTTGGCCAAGTACGCAACCTTTTTTTTCTATGGTTTCATTGCGTGCTGCCAAGGCTTTGTTTTCCGGTTTGAGCCTCACTTGCCCTTCCTTCAAACTTTCGACCGTTTTGTTGAAGAACAATATTGCAATCTTGAAGTCCGCAATTTCTTTGTTGATGCCTTCTACAGCAAGACCAGGATTTGTTTCCAGCTTAGTTTTGATGCTTTTCAAGACAAGACCAGCAACCTCATCTAATTTCCCGCTTAACGCACGTTCAACGGAGTCAAACCGCTTGGCAAGCTCGACGTTTCTAGGCTTGGTACAAGACAACACAAGCAACAGCAGCAGTGCAGAAGCAGTCGTCCACAGAAGGCTTAAAACTACAGACTGATCAAGAAATGAATGCTTACCTGTGGAAGAAAAAAAAACTGCTTAGCGCATGCTCCAATGTCGCAGCTGTTGCTGCAAAGTGTCGATGCGTTGTTTCCGTCGGCTGCTTTTAGTCCGGCTGATGGTGCGGTAGATCCGGTTTTGCTCGCCATGTCGCTCCGGCGTGGCGAGCAACACCGGCGTGGCTCAGGCGCAGGATCTTCTAATGTAGCACCCGTGGAGACAACACCACAGCTCTCCGAACCAAATCAGGCGCAGCTATCAGGATTCCAGGAACTGTGGAAAAAAAAGAAACTGCTAAGACAATGCTCCAATGCCACGACTGCTGCTTTGACGGTGTTATTCCTAACGGCGTTATTTCTAAACAAGGTGGTTTATATGCACTACCAATTACTGATTAAGAAGACATGATTACATTAACTGAAACATGGCTGTCTTGCAAGGTAAAATATTCACAACTTTCTTATTCTATCGGAGATTCCGAATTATCCTCAAAGAGAGAAAAAACCACATGATATGCTAGATTACATTGACGAATTCTATACATTGAGGAATGCTATAAGTTTTTTTATTTCCCGTAGTATCCGAGCTGAAATCTCTGCGGTGTAGAATAACGATCAACCCAGCAAATGCTTACTTGCGGCATGTTATCGTTCACCATTCGTGGGTACACTATTTATGAAATTTTTTACATTTCTTATACCGCCACACTCTCAAATCTCGAGGTTTTTCAAAGCTATTTCCGAGTGATTTCTATATGCGCAGCAATAATTTGTCGTATATATTATCTTTTAGTCGCCATGCCAGTGCAGCTGCTGAAAATGTCATCAAACTTTGAACCTACTCTTGCCTTTTGCAGCTTTTAATTTGACCACACGTGTCACACAGCATTCGTCATCTGTTTCAAATGTTTACTTTACGTCACCACCTGAATTATTCTTACCGCTTACGCACTTACCCGGCCTCAGTGTTCATGACAGTCTGCATTTCTCAATGCACCCTATGGGCTATAATCTAAAAAGCACTTCGAAGTCATCAGACATTACATCGAAGCCAGTTACAAGGCGAAATTTTTTTTTTAAACAGGTCTATTAAACCGATACATAACTCTTTTTACATTCCTCACGTTTACTCTACCAACCGCATAGTTGGGACTAACGAACTTTTAAATATGCTCACAAATAAAACATTATTTCGATGATTTGCGTATCGGGTCAGCATACAAAAAAACTGAATCGAAATACGTAGGTAGTATAATACCGCAGCATAAACGTTCTTTTTAAATTATTTTCTTAACTTTTCGAAGACCAGTTTCAAACAGTTCTGGAACACATTAAAACGAGCCACTTGTAATCAACTGCCAATAGAGGCGGGCAGTGGCTACCAAATGCTGTTAAAAAGTTATTGTTTGCATCGCGTAATAAATCTACGTGTCCAAAATTTGAGCAAAGACAACAAACTACTTCTCTTCACTTCAGTGAATTTAAAGTGCTCATCATTGCACTTCACTATATATAAAGCTAACAAAAATAAAAATATTTCAAATGCGAAAGCTAACAACCGCGAGATACATTTACGAAATACTCCCGGAATACTTGAAAAGCACCTGAAAACAGAACGTTTAGTTTTCCACGGTCCATAACGCAGTCTTGATTCTGCGTCACTTAACCACTAGCGTGCCTGAAAGTGCCACACACAGCCGGCAAATTTAACGGCAGTGCAACAAACAACGATCGAATACATATACCATATTACGTAATCATGGTTCAAGATGCTCAACCAATAAGTATTTAGTGCAAACTAAGTTCAACATATGCTCGAGTAAGCATTTAAAATAAGTGAACATAAGCCGGAATATTGTGAAATTATCCACACCAGTGAACAACACCAAAAATATACCGCAACAGTCCTTAATGTGCGTCAATAGACTTTCCGAGAAAGAAATAACGTGTCACCGATATCTTTCTTTTTTTGTGTGTAATAAAACGTGGCACTTATAACCAATATTGCTGTTGTAATTCTTTACACAGTTCATATTCTTCCTTCGAGTCCCTTTGCAACAAAGAACGCGTACACAGAGCGAGTACATTTTATATTGTATCCAGGCACACATTTCATTTAGTGGCTCAGATTCATGAGTAGCCTCTGCTACAAGCTTTCGTCAGGAGCAGTCTTCAGTAGTGTTACATAGTCAGCGTCCGCTGGATTATGGGTTGGGGACCAACTAGCCTTACCTGTGGAGCTTTAAGGGTAATAACTTCGTTTTAGATGCACGTTGGCCTGTTCGATGTGAATGAAAGCATACATTCTTACCTGTTTTTGAAGTTCAGTGTCTCGTATTATTTCGTACAGAAGAAAAATAAAATCTCAGGAAAAGTGTAAGATTGTGTTATCAATAGGACTATGTGAGGCGGCAGGCTGATCACATATATTTTACACAAACCTCTACATATCGATCAGTTGTTTCATTTTTAAATATTTTGTAAGTGTTTCTATTGTTAAATTTCGTCCTGAGTTACGCCCAAAAAATTAATGTGATCGCCCTCGTACCTGCTTAATATTTGGTGAGTTCCAAAGATTGCAGTGTTGGTCTTACATCTTTAGCATTAGTGAGACAATGTAATTGCTGTGCATGGCCTTTGTTACATTTATCGCCTGCCGATGGTTAATGGATGGAGAAGTGTGCAGCCTGAAGAGTGCACGGTTTTACGAAAAGATGCTGAGTGAAAGAACCAAAACAGAAATAAAACAACAAAATATCGTAACAAAATATCCGACTACAACATCTTGACTTCCTGTGCAGTAAAGAAAAATGTTTTAAATTGTGGTGCTGGCTCTTTTGTTAGGTTGCTATGCTTGACAGATTTAGTAGGCATATGCAGTGGTATGCATGTATGTATGTACGTATGTATGTATGCATGTATGTATGTATGTATGTTGTATGTAGTATGTATGTATGTATGTATGTGTATGTATGTATGTATGTATGTAAAGTATGTATGTATGTATGTATGTATGATGTGATGTATGCATGTATGTATGTGTGTATGTATGCATGCATGCATGCATGTATGTATGTATGTATGCATCTTTGGATGTATCCATCTACACGCGCGAAGACGCATATGTTTGGCTCTTACCAAAACAAGAGGAATATACCAAACTATACTTATGAGGCAATCTACCTATTTTTAGGGATTTTATTCACGTTCACCGTTCTCAGAGTGAAAGCGCCGGGAAAAGTGAGAGAAGAGGAGGATAAAGAGAGGAATTAAAATGACTGGACAAAAAACAGACAGAGGCTAGCCTGATCTCATAACCTGTGGGCTGGTACCCTGTGTGCGGATAAATGTATGTGAAGAGGGTGTCCGTTTTGATGATCGCGAGATGACAGTGAGAGTATATATTTACACAACGAAGAAAAGAGGCAACCATGAACAGAAATTTGCGTGTTACATTCCAACTCAATGAGGGAGCGATTTGACGAGGAAATTGAAACGGTTAAATTTAATTTTTTCTTGAAGCACGCGTTGTTTCATGCGACAGTTTTGCCGACAGAGAAACAGAGACGGGTAAATATAGTACTAAGAAACCAAAACGAAAACGGCATAAAATGTGATAACAACCAATTGCAACCTTTGCAACCTTCTATTGCAAAAACTTTACTGTTGTGGGTTTCGAGGGCCAGCATTGGACTTTTTCCGCAGCTACATGGCGCACCGCAAAAAGTTCGTGCCGATAGCATACAGAAAATGATACTTAAAACTGTGAAAGCTGGGTTTCCGCAGGGGTTTGTACTCAGTCGCATAAAATTTTCTCTACTTATCAATCACTTCCCAAATTCGCTAAAACACGCCGATACCACTATCTAAGCCGATGATAAAGCTTTACTCATCTCTGATCGCAATTTGAAAGAAGCCTAAACGTTAGCAAACCTAGAATTACGTAATATATTAGAATGGTTTACCAGTAATAAGTTACCTCGTAACATTACAAAACGAAATTTTATAGTCTTTTGCTCTAATCGAAAAAATGTAAAAGTAGATTGCAAATTATTCTTGGAAAATACCGCACTTAGTAATGTTGAGCAACATAAATATCTAAGAGTAATAATTGACAAATTACCAAACTAGCCATCCCATAAAGATGTACTTAGCAAAAAGTCGTGGTTTGGTTGCTACACAATAATTCAAGCACAGAAACACGTTCAGAGTAAAACACTACGATTATTGTACTATAGTATTTTCCACTCTCACCTTACGTTCTGTATAGAGTTTGGGGGTTCACATATGCGTCATATAGAGAAATTATTGCAAAACTCCAAAAGAGCGCGGTTAGAATATATACACTGCACCGTCATCCCCGATTTTTTCAGAACTTAAAATCATGCAATTTATTGTGGCAAGACTTCAAGACAACATTACTAGCCCAAAAAATGCCACATACGCCTAACCGGTCATCCAATTTTATACAAACCGAATTAAATACCAGACACGCCCACCAATAAAACTTAAATTTACCAAACATACAGAATGTATAAGGTTTGCGCACCGTTTCCTTCTGGGGAGTCAAAATTTAAATAATATACCAGTCGAATTAAAACAAAACAAGCATAGCACTCATTCGATAAAAAATACTTTATGTCTGCGCTTTATCCTTTACAGTGTTAAATTTGCACAAGACATTTTTCTCGTGCACGTTCGGTTTTATCTTTGTCTTATTTTGTTCGATTGTTTTTTGTGTATAATATGCTATGCATTCATTACTAGCCATGTCGACTATGGACCCAGATGATTTTTCACCTATTTTTGTAGCTGAATTTTTTAAAATCCACATTTCTGATTGTGACTCTGAACCCTTCTGCAGATCGCGCCGGCTCAACTCGATGCCGTTGTTTTACAAAGCTCCACAGCCACTGGGGCGGATTTTTGTGTTTGATTTTGCAAACGAATGTATCAACTTGCCAGTCAGGAAAGCGTTGAATTTGTAGCGGGTCTCAAGCAGTGGTTCACGCCATCTTTTACACCACACTGACGCTGTACAGGTACCATGGAACGCGGTGTTACGCACGTAACGCTCCTTTTTTAGAGAAAAATTTGGAGGGTTTTGACGAAGCCGCAAATATTTGGACTTGGCTGCATGGAATGGATCCCGGCTCACGCCTTGTTTGCTGGAGGTAACCACATGGCGCGCATTACTGCCAGGGAGTGTATCCCAACCCTCACACGGCTACCTTGATGGTATCAAGAATCCAGAGCCTTCCCTCCAAAACCGCATACTGGTCTTTTTTTTTGGACCCAGTGGTATCGAAAGTACAAGTGGACACGTAGGAGCGGCTTACTGGCCCCTTACCACGAGGATTGAAATCTACGTGAATAAAATGAAACTCAGCCGATACTTCAGATATCACCCATCAATGGACACATCCGCCTTAGGACACTTCCCTTAATTTTCCTTCTGTAAGTTGTACGGTAACACTAACCTTTATCATCTAATATGAACATGCCCAGATTTTGCCTGGGATTGAGATCTATTGCTCGGTTCCACGCCCTCCAGAGTAATTTACAGGAGCTTGACACGTCGCTACGCGAAGGATGACCCCTACTTCACTCTGTTCGGTGGAAGAACCCAAAGTGAAAGGACCCATCTAGACAATGACAGTAGTAGCCCTCAGTGTATTCTAATTAAAGGAATGGCACATATTGTACAGCAGTTATTGAGTTCTTCAATGTGTTTTATGAACTCGTGTGCAGTAGACAGGAACGGTATGTGACGTTTCAATGATCCGTAGGGACTTTCTCTCGTTCCCACTTTGTCCACATTTACGCGTCTTGCCATTTTCTTATTAAAGCCTCTAAGTTAATCAAATTTGTCGCGTATCAATCTACGCTTTCTTTTTTTTGCTTGTCTGCCAGTGACACTTCAATACGCGTTCTACGATCTACTACACGTACGGTGGAAACTGCTTTTGAAGAGGAAAAATGCTAAGAGAAAGGCTATGTTAGCAATTAAAAAAAAACAATCATCTCCCTAATAAATTGCGCAATTAGGGATTAAAAGTGTAATAAAATCAAGACGTTCGATACCTGGTTGCCCAGTAGCCACTGGTGCAACCGTGGAGCAAAAAGTATGCCCGAAAAATGCCGCAAATCCCAAAGCGCGCCAATGTGGCTCGAGCTTGCACGGCCGGTTACATAACCTCACATATCCGAATAGCATAAATTTTATTTGAAAGCATTTATTTCTCGCCATAAAAAATGGTCATTCGGTTGCGGGGCGATGCCTGTGCTCGGCGTTCCCCGCCGAGCTTTGCGCAAGCTCGGCATTTCTGGAATATCACCCCTGATCTTTGTAACGGCAATGTTTGCTAAATCAGCTGAGGCATGCCTCGTCCCACCCCCCCTGACATGTTGTCATGGCATGCCTGCGTACGCATGAAACGTAAAACCTTTCTCCCAGTGCACTGTTGTCAGTGATAATCGGTCGGGCGCCACAAGTCACCGCGGCCCGCGTGAGCATTGGGCCCTTTCACGCGTTTGCAGAGAGCTTGAGGTGTGTCTTCCTACTGGGGAGCAGATTAGATTTGCCGGCCGGACTGAGGTGCGGAGTGAATTTTGGAAAGAGCTTTACTCTCGAGCGTTATCACAAGGTTTATACGGTGTGAATCCGATTAGGGGCTGGGGCTTTTGGGTCTCCTGTCGTCGTCGTGGTCTGAATCGTCGCTATCCTCATGTATTCCGGTACTTAAACACCAGAAACCTCGTTTACACCTCGGGTTAGAACTTACTTCGAACTAAAAAAAACACCGGAACACTCCTTTATGCTTCCCGCTAGAGAGCTTTGTGCTTCAAATGCAAGAGACTTTTACAGCACAGCTGTGTACCTGTTATCTCTGACGGTTTTGTCGCCATTGGCCGAAACGCCAAGGCGCCAAGGATACACTGATACACTGCATGGCTCGCCACTCATCAGGGTTCAGGTTATTGGAAATGTTTAAGTTGAAATTTTGAAGATTTGTTTAAAGCGCCGAAGGGGCTTGCAGCGCTTAGAACAAACGTTTGCAAGCTGCATACTCAGACAAAAGGAAGAAACACTGGGACCAAACACAGCCGTTAGAATCTGCGGGAAACCGCTCATCTTCAAGTGAAGCAACTGTGGCTGAGTGTGGGCAGTGTGCACAAATGAGAACTAAGTGTTCACCCGCTCAGATCTGTAAACAGTGATGACAAGCCGGGACGCAAGAGTTATTCTTATTGGTGCGTCGCCATTATCTGCAAAGCATCGCCGTTGCCATCTGCCCCGTATGTCTTTGGAAACTTTTAGATTTATAAACACAAGTCATTGCAATAAATGGGTCTTTTGTATTGTCGAATGAAAGAAAAAATTTAGTGCCATTCCGTTTTGTGAAGAAGGATGACCTGCAAAGCAGCACGCCCTCGATCGAGTGCACGACACAAAACACGTTTGTTTGTATTTTACGACTGACCATACTTCCCAGCCAATTACCTGAATAAAATTCGGAAAAGAGACGAGCTTTGTCCAAGCGGACAAACTTAGAGCTGTCACTTTCGCTCCAGCGTCGTAGGCATCTTGTAGTTTGCTTAGCACGCCAACCCAATTACTCTACCACCGATGACAACGGACTGGTCGCATTGGGCTGTTTGAGGACCACGTTGAACCTCTGGCCAACACAACACACATGTGATCAGTAAGGGTATGAAACCTATATCAGCGCCCCCCCCCTTACCACTTTGCTCTCCCACCCAGTGCACACAAAAACAGGCAACTGGTAATGAGCGGGTGCTTAGAAGGGAAAGATACTGTCGAAGGTCGCTCTGAAAGCCCGTTAAGATAAACGAGTGATACTGGCTCACGTCGGCGTTTCAAGCGGGCCAGTTGCTGTTCATTCGGCAAGGACTCGCAGCTACACGCACAGCTGGACCTTGAGGTGGCAACGGCGGCGGCCACCACCTTCCGTGGTTTTCGCGCCCATCCACGCTTCTGTTCGGGCTGACGCTTAGTAAATTTCGGGCCTTCTTTCTCCAAGCGAGCGACATATGTCCGTCTTATAGCGATTCAGAGTCACCAGATCCAACGCGTCAGTAGATCCAACGAGTCATTACATCCATTCCTGGATCTACTGACTCGGTGGATCTAGTGACGCGTTGGATCTAGTGACTCGGTTGGATCTACTGACCTTTTGGATCTAGTGACGCGTTGGATCTAATGACTCGGATGGATGTACTGACCCTCTGGATCTTATGACTCGTTGGATCTGGTGACTCGGTGGGGCGGGCGGGAGAGGAGGATAGTTTGGGCAGAAACCTTTTTGCCTCCACGGCGTATTCTTCGCGCTTTATAAAATGAACAAAAGGGGTGCCCCTCAGCTTGCTCCTTTGGTAGCAGGTATGCTTTTAGCTCTGCACGTCTTTATTTATTCTTTTTCCACATGTGGTGTGTTCGTAAGTGCACAATACACTTTCAAAAGAAAGGGGCAAAGACTTTTGCTACTGATCATGCTGCGAGCGCTCAGCTATCAGTCAGGGAGTAAGGAAAATGTACAAAAATTAGGAAAAAGGGGCGCTTCTTCCACTTTAGGTTTGTCTCTGGAAAGAGCGCCTTGCTACCGTGACATTCATGTGAAAGGTATGGGGGGGGCGGTGCGTGGCACTGCGGGAAAGGGATATTTTGTGCACAGGTTCTGGGAAAGCAAGACTAAGTTTAAGGGGAAGGGTGCCTTACTGCTAATTTCAGTTCGCCGTGGCAGCCGCTAAAGAGGACTGGTGCTGGAAAAAGGTCCATTCAGCCTTATAACGCAGTAGTCGTCGGTTTTCTCTCTCTTTTTTCTTTTGCATTTTCAGATATGGTTATAATTTTCACAGCTTAGGTTAGTTTTCGGTGTCCTAACTTTTTTTTAATTCGTTAGGTTGTGTTAGAGTCGTTTAATTAACGTTACTTTAATGGAAGGCGATGCAGTGCCAGACTTTTTCATCAAAGCAACGCCGGTGGGCGTCGTTTCAGCGGAGGGCTTATAATACTGTCGGACCGCATATAGACACTGCCTCATATAAATGAGTAAAATATGGTGTTGGGCTAGTTGGTTCATTGCTTAAGGAAAAATGAGCGCTACAAACGAGGACAGAAAAACCAAGAGCGACGAGACAGATGCGCTACTTTTTCTTGTGAAATGCACTTTTCTCTTGTGAAATGAACTCGAATTCCATGATACGATTTTTTGTGTAATTATTTGTTGAGAATCGTTCCTCCATCACGTTTTATTCTTTTTTTTTGGTATCTCCGATTTCATTGGGAAAAAAATGTATTGATCCTGCAGTAAAGTCTGCATGCAGACTTCACACGTGGCCTACGCCGTCTTCTTGACCACAACCGCGGCCTGAGCCCCGCTACCCGTTCCCGGTCCGCCGGGCTTTTGATATATTTCTCTGGAGCAGGGGTCTTCAACACGCTGCCCCATGGTCGCACGCGACCCTCTGACCTCTTGATTCGAACCTATTTATTACAAGTGTTCTTGTTCGCAATTCTGCGTTATTTTAGGCTAGCGGATGGTTATGCCGCCTGGTCAAAAACTTTTGTTTATTTGTTGAATATTTGCCGGAATATTTGAACCGTCCGGAAGCTTCGCTATAAAAACGCAGAAAGCCATAACGAACAACTTCCGCAGCGATGCGCACAGTTGGTAGCAAAAAACAAAAGCTTCCTATAAAAACTGACCATCAGTCCTGCTCAGCTGATTAGACGGTGAAGTTGTTAGATAGCAATGAAAATGATGTTACGAAATGAGTTACAAAAGCGCTCTGAATTGCAATTGCGCAATACAGTTGACTATAATTAATATGAACTCCATGGGGACAGCAAAAAGCTTCGAAGTAACACAACTTTAAAATAAGCATAATCCCGCCGTGGTGGTTCAGTGGCTGTGGCGTTGTGCCGCTGAGCCCAAGGACGCGGGTTTGATTCCCGGCCGCGGCGGCCGCTCTTTCGATGGAAGCGAAAAGCGAAAAGGCCGGTGTGTTCGGATTTCGGTGCATGTTAAAGATTTTAATGTCTAATTTAATCCGGAGCCCTCACTACGGCGCGCCTCATCACCTGCATAGCGTCGGTGCGCTATACCCCACAATCAATCAATCAATCAATCAATCAATCAAAAAATCAATCAATCCATCAAACATAAAGTACCATGAGAGCATTGCCATAACTACGCTACACGTCTGCCTCCTTGATTTTGGTCACAACCTCGACATTCCTCGCCAATTCAAGCGCACGACATTGTTTTTCTGGAGTGTTAAGGCTCATCGCTAAAGTTGAAGCCTGAAGCGCCCAGCGCGCAAAGTGCTTACACGGAGTTGTGTGCAGCGAAGAACGTACAAAAAACGGGGGGATGCGTACGTTCGCGCGAGTTTCAACGGAACTGGCTCCACGCGGCCTCGGTTGTCATGGCGCCGACATAACACAGTGCATGGCGCAGCGCACATAACACGGCGCCGAAAAATCTAAATTTCATCGAAAAATGACGGCCACCTGTATGTTTTTATTCAAAATACCTTCCAATTAACCGACACAATTGGTTTTGGCTTCGAATTATCGGGTAATTTTTTAATTGACTTGCACGTATAATTGCCGAGAATAGCTAGAACATCCCTTCAAGTTAACCTAAAGTTCTAATTATGCGACTTTTAATTATTCAGAGTCGATTGTATCTTGTTTACGAGCGTATTCACCGCACGTAGTTCGAACGAGCCCAAGGAACACAATACGATTGTTCTTTGCGATTTAAGCTATTTCTCAGTTCAATACAGTAATCAAATTTGAAATGGCTGCAGTTTTATTCTAACAGACAAGCACAAGGTTGCCTGCTTTACGCTGTTTTCGAGACGCTAATGGAATGTCTTAGGACCAGCGGCTTTAGGTTCGTTCTATCACAACTGCGACTGGTAATTACCCGTGATATCGCCTAAGCTAAAACTCCCAATGATCATGTAGCCGCATCAGCAGTCAGACTTCATTTATATGTTTCGGGGTCTCCTTACCAAAATAAGAGCTACAGCGATTTTCTATAACCATTCTCATCCCGCAGATGTTCACATGTTTACAGCAAAAGAGAATTCCTCAACGCTTACCATTTTACTGTAGACCGCCTAATGACGAAAAGTAAATGAACTCGCGGTGTTGAAAGATCTGTCAGGCGGCACCACGATATTTCCGGAGATGTCTACGCTGGATTTAGAGCTACAGCAGTTTCCCGAATAAGTTGGGGTTTTGTCGCAAAGCGTAATCTGCTGAACGATCCTGTTGACATAACAGGGCAAAGTAGAAATGCACAGGACGAGCGACTTATAGAAAAATAACTTCAATGCCACCTAATCGCCAACAATTTGGGTATAACAAAGAGTTAAATAAAGGAAGACAAGGTGCAGCTTTCCGACTTACCGCAATTCTTCCAGATGTGATTACTATAAAGTTAATGAGCGCAGTGCAATGACTTCTCGCACAGCCAATGATGAGGGCAAAAGCTTGCTTTGTGCGCAGTTTCAAGTGTATAACTTTGTTCTCCCAGGCTTCATGGCCTTTAGAATATCCTTTTTAAAATGTTTGAGCAGTAACTTTAGATATTTAATGACACGCAAGCTATTCGGATTTTCATATCCAAGTCCACTCCTTGGTCAGTGCGAAATATCACTTTTCTCTTTTGAATTAACTAGGTTCCCGTCCAGTTATATTTCCAGCAGGAAAGATGGGGAGCAATCAATAGAGAGTTATAGCAGAGCGAAGAACCGGTTCCGGTACGGCACCCGGTACACCTGCGCATGCGCACAGCCAGTTTTTCGCCTCTGCGCACGCGCAGTAGCGCCGGTCGCCTAACGGGTACGTACCGGGACGGTTCTCCGCTCTGCTATAACTCTCTATTAATAACAGAGTGATTGTTCTTTGATATTCCGTCTTGCACTCAAACTGTAGGTTGGGATGGCTTTGCGCTCTCCGAGGGACTTATCGTTGTCAAAGTAAAATGAGGGCCATGAAGACGAAGTTTGCAACATGACAACGAAGTTTATGCACGCATATTTACATTTCTGCAAGATAGTAAAACAAGGGAAAGCATCCATATTGACTACCTGGGATCAAATTCATGTTCGGCGAATCCGAAACTGCAGAGCGCCGTACACAAAAATACCAGAATACTGAAATATTCGTCCACTCGCGGGGAAGGATTTTTCACCTCCACCCTCGCGTCTCTCATCCCCCATCGTCCGCTTCGGCGCGTTCTTGGAAAGCCGTGCCTTGAGCTCCTGAATGGGTTGCCTTGGCTAGCGGACACTGCAGCGCGTACTAAGCGACACGAATGATAGCGGTGTCCTGATCCAAGTGCAAGAGTTTTAGGCGCCGGCGCCATGCACGCCCCTTCCCCCGTTCCCATGTGGCGAGAGAAATTGGGGCATGACTTAAGCCAAAGTGAAAAAATATGTAACAAAAAAGAAAAAAATATGCCCATGCACTCTGTACATATGCTTATAAGGTGAAGAAAGGTGACAAAAAAGAATGTGCCCATGCACTTTCTACAAGTGGTTAACCAGCTGTACCAGACAGGCAGCTAGTGTTTAACACACTTAAACTTAAATTTAACTTAAACTAAACTTAACTAAACTTAAACAGTTTTAAACTTAACACATAATGAGTCCAGGCGGAAGCAGCAGGGACTGTGCTGTTTGTAGTGATAGCGAAACAAAAGGAAGCAGGAGCGAAACTTTTTCTGCAAAAGCTGCAGTAAAACCCCTGGCCTGCATCCACCCAGGAGAATGTTTCGATCAGTTTCACACACTCCCAAATATATGTAAAGAAGTTGCAAGCACAGAATACCAGAGAAAAAAAAATATCCTCAGTTTTTCTTGCGCAGTTTGTGTTTTTCTTTGTGGCGCCGGAAACTTGCAAAACAGTTTCAGACCAGAGCGGCGGGAAAGTGGGTAAAAGTTTTGGACCGGAAAGGGTTAGTCCCGCCACCTGCTGCAATGGCTCAGTGGCTAACGTGTTGTGCGGCTGAGCCCAAGGATGCGGGTTCAATTTCCAGCAGTGGTGGCCCCTTTCTGATGGAAGCGAAAAGCAAAGATGCCAGTGTGTTGATATTTCAGCGCACGTTCAAGATCACCAGGTGGTCAAAGTTAATCTGAAGCCCTCCACTATGCGTGCCTTGTAGCCCAGGTGTAACTTCGGCCCGTTAAACTCCCCAATCACAATTACCCAATCCTAATCCCGCTCAACTTGATTGGGCAGGGCAACAATTAGAAAACTTTCAGGAGGACACTCCATGGCAACACATTTTTTCTTCAAGGACTGGGACTGCATGCCACTATGACGGCTGTTCGTCTCCTTTCTCGCACAGCTAGAAAAGAAATTCCCAGTTGCAGGTCTCTGAATGGGACCGTGCGCACCAGCACCAGCTTCTCTACTAGCACCAAGAGCTGTGGTGTGCTCCGAAAGGAAGCCAGAACTTGTATAACTCCAACTGTGCCATCCTCGAGCTCAGCAACACAATTGACCCTCTTGGGCATGTTGTATGTTTCCGAGTGCCAGAAAATGCCATTGCACTGGAATATACTGTAGTACGTTATCTGTATTGGTAGGAGCCCCAGGTGGTTCTCCAGAGCAACTTCAAGCCTAATATCTGGGCTAGAACAACTCTGACGCTGGTAACCAACTACGTCCCCAGGGAGCACAACACCAGTCCTGCCAATCGTTTGCCGGCCAATCATCCTCTCAAAGAAGGACCTTTCTTCTTCCTCCTCGATTTTGTCGGCCCAGAGACACAGGTGCTACCACCAAACGAAAGTGCGAGCAATCTGCTCTCCAACGTGCTGCGTTCCCGAAAAATAGCCCAGCAGAACTGCATTTCGTCCCTCAAAGGGAAAGCATGAGGTAGCCCACAACGGGCCCCAGGTTTCCACCGAGTCTGCCGGGTGGAACAGCTGGTGTACATTATATGACACATTTCTGGCTGTGTACAGTACGCCCATTTGCACCACAAACTTCTCCAATAGGGTCCGTGCTTCCCGTATGTCGTGCTGGGCGATCTCTGCTTTCAGGAGCAGGTACACACCATAACAGAAAAGAGTAAAATGTTTGAAGTATACGAGCGGCAAGACTGGCTTCAAAACAACATAGCCATAAAACAGCAACATGGCCCGCATTTCCGACGCCTTCCAATACAACATGTCTTCAAACTTTCTTGGGGTGCCGGTAATTTCCGTTGGAGGAGTTATTGCAAGCATCAAGCTATTAAGCTCTTCCTTACGTGTGCCAATATACCAGTCACACTTATGGTGTTTACTCTTAAACCACAGCTTTAGCAGTTGCCGCATCACTCCCAGGCAGGCAGAATGCTGGTAGTCGGGGATAAACCCGTCAACCACGTCAAAACAGGGAAGGGTCATGGCAAGGCAGGGACCAGTCACTCCTTTACGAGGTGCAGTAAGTGTGCCCTTAATGGCATCTGCTACATGTTTGCGAGCCGTTCGACGCTCTGGGGCAGTGTCCAAGAACTCGTACGACTTTCCCCCCCGATGGTAACACCAACTACACCCCTGAAAACCATTAAAGTTTTTACAGTTTCGGACTGCAGAACGAGCTGCTGCATCCACTGAGCATGCGGCAGCAAAAACTCTCACGTTAACCTCATTTCCACCTTTCATACAGGAGAAACCAGTGGAAAGCTGCTGAAGATCTTCTGTGAAAGGCGTTAGGAGTGTACTCATGTTTGGTTTGGAAAAACCAAACCACAGGGCAGGCATCAGCATGTTCTGCTTATGTGCAGCAGTTTCCAGTTGAACTATCTCACACTAAACCGGCCCAATCTCAAATGTCGATTTTTCAAACACTCTTATCCCATCTGTGTTCCAAATTAGAGATATGTCGTCATCTGAAAAATCTGCACACAATCTCGCATGCTAAATGCCATCAAACACATCCTGGATTGTGTCTCCTCGAGCTCTTTGTGGAAGCCACTTCAGGTTTTTCTGAGCAAGAATCCTTTGTATCTGCTCTTTGAGAGGCATCACTAAAAAACCACAAACAGAAGGCAAGATCTACATCCCGATTGCAGTTTTCACAGAAAACCTGCTTCGTGCAAGTTTCTTGCCCCAGGTACCCCTTAAAATACAAGCAGTAAAAATGCTTTTTAGGTTCTCGCACATCAGCACCAAAAGCCTTCTTCAGCAGGTACTTAGATCGTGGTGCTATGCCTGGGTCAATTTCATTCAGCATGTTAAGCAAGTCTGTGGTGCCCTCGTCGCTAATTCTGTGACGCATCACATAGGACATTAGCACAGCTGACACCTGCAGTGCTTTTTCGGGAAACGGAGCATTTTCGCACCTTCCTCAGAATCTTGGTCCTAAAAGAAGAATAGGGCAAGTCACATAAACTGCACACAAAAATTCTGCCCATGGCAAAAAACATCCAGCCAGCTCTTCAAATTACTTACTTGGTCACCTCCTGTCCCTTCAGAAGCTCCGGTGTCCACACCAAGTGCTGCAGATGAGACCCTTAGGACTTTTTCCTAGTATGATAAAAGTAAAACCTGTTAGTTTAGTGACTCTTCATTCGTTTTAAAGAGGCCATGAAAATAAAGCACGTTTGTTTTATCTGAAAGATCTTGAGTTTCATAATACCATCAATGATTGCCCGGCAACAAACAATGCTTTCTTCACTACGACATTAGGCTGAAATTTCTATTCACCCGCTAAATTGTGTCTTTCGTGGCATTACCTATGACTTATTCAGAGAATGTGCTTTATGCAAACATTAGTATGTTGACTACGGCCACCGATAATGGTAAAGCATCTAAATGGTTGCCTTGTTTCCTGTCTGCCTTCCTAGATGGTGTGACAATGCCACTCACGAACCGCTGTCCTTATGGTTGATAGTAATCACTTGTGAAAATTTGGGCATGATCGACAAACAGGGCCACGTAAGTGGTGACATCGGTTATGCCAGTTGGCCAGTGTCAGGTGAGACAAGCCAGATGCACCTGATGGTTGTGCAGCTTCAATTAGCATAGTGCACACAGTATGCACTGGCGTTTCTATGTCTACTGTTAATAATTTTGATTATTTACCTCACCATTCTTACTGCTATAAAAAAATTGGCACTAAATTTAAGCCCAAATAGCTTGTTCTGCAAGCTTATAATGCCTGTTTAATTTACATTGGATTTTGCCGGCCTCAGACAATTGCAATGAGGGTCCCATAATACATCATAAGTGTAGTTTAAAAACGTAGCTAGGGTGTCGCACGTTTATTCTGTATTTTCCTCATTGTAAAGCTTATTATAGCAAAGTTCGTGTTAAAAGTGGGCCAGAGTTGTTTTAAAGCGGCACTCTTTTGAACGACCAAAGATTCATTTTGTTTTCACAGCCCCTTTCAAAAATAAAATGAACAAATTAGCCTTCGAATACCTAGTATAAAAATCTGCTTAAACAACCTGTATAGATCTGAAATTTTTGAAATATTTAAGTCAAGCGTAGCTCCTATGATTTAAAAGACCCTTTTAAAATGCACGCCTTTTATATGACACTGTCGGCTGATGGTACTAACAGTCGTTCCTTTTTTTTTCCTTGGCACTCTTTGGCCAAGTAGCCCTTGTGCTACGAAACAACACAAATCAGCAAATCACTGGCACTACTGGACCAAAAGTCAGGAACTTCCAACAGTTCAATGCACATTAATTTTTTTTGAATATATAATAAAGCAGAGCATTAATAATTGATTGCCTAAGTTTTCCAACCACATGACTAGTGACATCACAGATCCAGTTGCCTGGTAGGCATGGCCATACAATTTCCAAGCTTTAGCGTGTAAATTTACCTTTGTTGTTTGCATTCTTTGACTCATTTGCTTTTAATTAGTTTTTTTATCACACCAGGTGAAAAACAGCTTAGAAGGAAAAATACCTAATTAGGAATTGAAATCATTTGCAACCACAGGGACGGCAAACAAGAAAAGGGAAAATTTTTGGAATTTACCAAGCGGAATAGTGTTAAATGCCTGCAAACAAGGTATAAATACCCTCAGTCAAGGTCAGTATTGAGGTTTCTTATTTTTATTACTCCCAGAACTTTATTTAGGAGACATGGAGGCATAGCGACTGAAAGCGCAGGAAAACCCAGGACAAAGGGAGGAACTACAGAGGACGAGCGCTTGTTTAATAATGCTTCTGCAGTAACGACTAGCAAGCATATTCAACTACCACTCAGTGCAGGGAAACAATTGAATCGCGGTTTAATTGTCTCCAACTTTGAAAAACTGGTTTCACACTGAGTGCACTAAAAATATTATCCATAAAATTAGATAAATATGCAGAAACAAAAATGTTAGGAAGGCCAGAAGTGAATGAGGCCTTCAGCCTAAGTAACAAAATGCAGATCGATGAATTTACCTATTCTGGGCGAGTTCTCCGCTTTGGTCCTTACTACGAGAAAGAAATAAGGTGCACAACTAGTATAGGGTGGGTTACATTCGGTAAATGCTCTCAAGTTATCAATAGTAGATTACTTTTTTTACTACAAAGAATGGTGTACTCCAGTGCTAAATGACTGCTGAAGCTTGACATCTTACTTAGCACCTCGAAAAAAAGCTTGGGTTAACTGCGTAAGCTATGAAAAGAAGGATGATAAGAGTAATGTTTTTGAGATAGGAAACAAACGCCATAGGTTAGAGAGCGAACTTCAGTAAGACATTCTAGTGCAAATAAGGAGCTAAAATTATTTTCAGGGCACTTTTTGCTTACGCCCTTTAAGGTGGAAGCTTTATTTGTTCCCCTTTAGTGCTATCGTGCTTGCGACTCTACCTTAATTTCTTTGTCTTTGGCACTAATTACATCGATAGGCAAACTGGTGACACTGCACGTTAGATTCCCCAAAATCCGAGTTCTTTTGGCTCATTTGCTTGTCCTCATGTGCTGTCACGTTCACCTGTCACGTGGCACGCACTAGGCTAACTCTTAATCTCCCGCTGACAACGTGCGAAGGTAGCATAGTGCTAACCCACATGTCTCTTACTTTAGAGTGCAGTGTCCCATTTGAACTCAAGTGTATTTTAAAGCAAAGCTTCACTACTTTGGTCCAGTGGTATCGCGGAGTTAACCTTTTGACCGGAGACACACCCCCGGCAACACATCCCTCGAAGCGCATCACGCGATTTTCCAGGCCCACTGTCGGCGCTGTGCACAAGGCCCTATTTTAAGTCCTTCTGCTCACATCTCGGCCACTGCTATCACGGCGGCGACGCAGCGGACAGCCGAAGAAACCCGCAGCCTCCAACACATGCTCCCCTGGGACGTCTCGGAAGATGTGACTCATCTTGTGCCGCGTTCGCCGTGAAAGAGAAACGCCGCGTTCGCCGAGAATAAAACTGAGGCCAGGCCTCCTTCTGTGAGCGTTCCAGATCACCGAAAGTCTTTGGGCCGTGGTCGGCAATAGAGCTATATCAAACGCTAACCAAGCGAATTAAAGTCTCAACCAGACTAAGCCGCAACCATTTTTTATTTACTCTTGGCAGTGATGCTTATTTTGTGCCCCAAACAACAATGATTTTTCACAGGCTAAGCACCTTAAGAAAGAGGCTGGCCATCCTTGAACCCTTGATATACGAACAGAAAGGACCCCTAGAGTGCCCTAACAAAAATGAGGTGAAAAATTGGAGAAGACTTTACAAAACCTCCAGGGAAAGCACGGATTCAAATCACAGAATAGGACTAGCTAGAGGTATGGCACACACCTAATTCTGCAGTGGGCATCAATTACTCTGTGATGTGAATTATGACATGTAAATATGGTTTTATTCCTATTTTTTATAAAGCAGGTTGCTGCAGTAAATGTGTTTCATTCATTAGGATCTTACTTAGGCTCCTAGGTTATGTCCCAAAATTGGCATGTCAGTGTAAAATACATCGGCAAGCTTCATTTACAAAGCTTGCCGATTTATTTAGAACTGGCATAAAGCAATCGATCAATTCTGAAGCAACCACAGTTACAGTAAACAATGGTTATACCTGCCTGTACAAAGCTGCCCATGTACAGGGGGATGAAAAGAAATACGAACCCCAGAGCGCACAGCCTCGACACATGCCGCACCGGCTGGCTGCAGTCAGTAAACTGCGCGCATGCCGTGGTTCTTTCAGAGCGTTTGAGGTGTGCCTACTCTTAGGGGAAATGCTTGATACAAACGCGACGGATCCCATTTATTTGGAGGTGTATTTTCTTGCTCTGTCGCCACTGAACATACTGTTATCTACTACATTCGGGAGACAAGCGCGCAGCATGCTGATTCCAACTAGTATGATGCCCTTCAAAGATCATCCTGCTCAGCGGCGACGCAGCGTGAAAAGGCGCCTCAAAATAAACGAGCGGCGTAGCTTCTTGATCAAGCATTTCCCATAAATGAAGGCCACACTCTCAAACGCTCTCAAAGAAGTGCGCATGCGCGCAGTTTACTGACTTTGCAGCCAGATGGTGCAGCATGCGTTGGAGGCTGTGCGCTCTGTTCATATTTCTTTTAATACTCCCTGTACAGTAGAAACTGCACTAAGAGGTGATGCAAACATTGTATTGTAGACACTGAGTGTGGCCATGTTAATCAGACGTACCAGATGTCAGACCCATTCAAGCAGTATGCAGCATGTCCTTATGGTGCTAAGACTGACTCAGTACCTGACTCGGTACCAGACAGTTTGTAAGCCTGTCCTTTACTGGCCACAGCAGCCTACAAAAATGTACTTTTGCACCAAAAGTTGCCCAGATTCACAACACCAGTGATAGCATGACACAATCAAGACTACACTAATGAAATTACAAATGGGGCAAGATGTTCCGAGGGCTTTAATAAGGCCGATCTTGTAATAACTAGCCGTTCAGGGCAAACTATTGTCAGTCCTGATAAAAGCGGGAGACAATGAAACATAACAAAAGTACCATTAAAACCTTTGGTAGAAGAATTTTCTTTCCTTAGTTTTCATTCATACTCATGACGAAGTTTGCTAAATTTGTGTCAGTATTACAAGCCTCAAAGGCTGAAACCTCACCTGAGGATTTCTTAGCTCTTCCACGAAAGGCTGGTCCTTATCTGTACTCAGTTCCGAGCTCGAGGAGTCGTCCAGTCCCACCTATTTTGATAAACAGAGCTTATCAGCTTGTTACCTTCTTTTTGAAGGTTACATAACCATGCAATGACTTTAATTCCGCTATCCCTGCCCAAAGTACACAGTTTCATTAGCCACACCACTGATTGATTGATTGATTGATGATTGATTGATTGATTGATTGATTGATTGATTCATTGATTGATTGATTGATTGATTGATTGATTGATTGATTGATTGATTGATTGATTGATTGATTGATTGATTGATTGATTGATTGATTGATTGATTGATTGATTGATTGATTGATTGATTGATTGATTGATTGATTGATTGATTGTACGGTTTAACGCGCCGATGCAACGCAAGCGATGAGGCGCACCGTAGTGAAGGGCTCGGGATTAATTTTGACCACCTTGGGATCTTAACGTGCGCCGAAATCTTGCTTTTCGCCTCCATCAGAAAAGCGGCCGTCGCGGCCGGGAATCGAACCCGCATCCTCATGCTCAGCAGCACAACGCCATAGCCACTGAGCCAACACAGCGGGCAGCCACACTGCTGCCAATGTGCAAAGTTTATTTAAAGTGAATGCTGGCAGAATCAATTACTCAGCTACTGACCGAAGCGCAGTGTTTGTGTGCTTCCTAAATGCAGTGAACTTTTTATGTTTTGTAAACCTTTATCACAGATAGCAAGGAGTAAAATGAATTAATAACTGGGAGACAGGGGGTAGAGGAGGGGTCTCAATTCCGTTGTCTAAAAAAATTGCAATGCAAACCAACTTTGTTCTTTCTTTGTCGTTGGCTCCAACAGAGAGCTTACTCAATCTACACACCGCCTGCCAAAACCGTTGACTCGTATTAGCTCAAATCGAAAATTTTAAGCATATGAACATGGGGGAGGGGGTATTTGTTCGTCCTAACTAATTCACATGCAATTTATTAAATCCACAACATATTTGTCATTTTGTCCCAAAAGTGAAAACCCAGTTTATCTACACATGATAAACAACATTCACATTGTACTTGTATTTGAAAAACTGGCAAATTATAGCCCGAAACACATTTATCTCTACCGGTTGGTTGAAACAGCACAGGGATGGCCAAAGGGGGCGGACAAACTTGAGCCCCATAAAATGCTCTTAGTGCCTCAGAGGTCATAATCTTACCTCTGCTGTGTTGACTCTCCTCCTCTTCCCTGATGTGCCTGATATCAGGTGTACTCAGTACCAAGGGGCAGTTTGGTTGAACCTAGTGTGATAGAATGAGAGTTCATCAGCTCGACATTCCCTTCATTGCAAAGTGTGATGTATGCCCAGTCCAGCAAGAAAATTGTCTACATAAGTGCATACACCCGAAAGTTCCCCAAACACAACTTTATCTGAGCCCTCTACCCTCTGTAGGCAGGGATGCTGCGGTCGAGGTCTACAAGCTGCCGCCTACGCTTGAAAAATCATGCACTCCTCCATCTAACGACGATGATGGTCTATCGCAATGCTTTCTCGTGTGGGTTTCCTTGATTGCCTTTCAGATTTAAACTTTGACTACTTAAGCTTTGAATTTTACCAGCCCGCAGTTTGGCCTTTTCTCCACAGCGTCTTGAATTTGACCCTTCCCCATCCTATTTCGCATGAAGAAAGCTTTGCGTTCAACCATCGTCGTCATTAGACGGAGGACTGGATGATTTTGCTGTTCAATTTTGCCCATCTATGCACCCCTCCCCAAACCCTAACTGCTTCCAGCGTGTCGGAGATGCGTCTGCACTGGAGGACTCGGTCTGATGCACCCCTATTTGAGGCAACCAGTCGCGCGATTTTGGTTTCTTCACAAAGTAATACACAATTTTTTTAGGTGCTCGGAAAAGAATACTTAAGCATTAAAAACCACAGGCTGACGTTAACGCTGCCCCAATTTTTACCTGTCGGTGCCAGCCTTTATTCCACGCAGGTCGTAAAATGGGAAGGGAAGGGGGGATTGTTTGTAGCTTGGGCTGTTGGGTGGTTGAATAACTTTGGCTATTTATAAAATAACCAGTACAAACGTGTGGGAGTTCCGCTTCGGCTCTCAGGCTCCCATGCTGTCACAGTGTCACTCACCAAAACCGAAGGCACAAAGCTCACGGTTACAAAGAAAGTGCGACCTGCCGTGACGTTTCCACGGCTACACAATAATCAATCTCGTGCATAAGGGCCTTTCTCTTCAAAGCACACGGATCAAGATATCCTACCGTTAAGGCTGGCATGAAAACTGTAGTCATTGAAACCAGTGAAATAATTTAAAGTGGTAGAAATGAATATTAATAGTTTTATTCCTAAAGCCAAGCGCAGAGCGCTGCAAAACGCGCTGACGTCAACACAGCCCATTGCCAACCTTAGAAGCGTACAATAAGTTTGCTTAGCCATTAGTGCATTTAAGAAGAAATGAATATATAGTTTTATTCATACCCAGATCGGGTAGAGCCAAGAGTAGAACGCTGCAAAAAGCACTCGTTGTTGTAGCCAATACCTAACTTTTGAAGCGTCCGACAAGTTTACGTAGCCGTTACTGCGTCTAAGAACCCAACACACTTGTCTAGACTTTGTTTTACCGCACATATCCGCTCACAATACCACCGAAACATTTAAAGCACCGAAGCAAACACGGCAAAAACCACGGGAGGCTGTGTAGTCCAATGCACCAACTCATTCCACTGATGAAGAGAGTGCCGAGTGGTGGTGCCACCCGTCCGGCCGCCCGGCCCCTATACACACAACATACATCTTGACATCATCATGAGTGCCTCATTAACTGAGGAATGACCAGCACCTTACTGAAGTGAAGCTATGGAATGGTGAATTTTATTAATATTACACCATGAGACCATTACACCATGCGTCCCGTAGCCATGGGTGATGGGGCTCATGTGCACAGTGAACATGGGTTGACTGATTGATTGATATGGGGATTTTTAATGCGCCGACGCAACGCAAGCGATGAGGCGCGCCGTAGCGGAAAGCTCCGGATTAATTTTCACCACCTGGGGATATATAACGTGCGCCGAAATCTCGTACGCACGGGCGTTTTTGTTTTCCGCCTCCATCAGGGGAAGCGGCCGGCGCGGCCGGGAATCGAACCCGCGGCCCCGTGCTCGGCAGCGCAACGCCACAGCCAGTGAGCCACCGCGGCGGGTAGAGCACTAGGGTTATAAAGCACAAAAACCCCAGTGAGGAACTCTACCTCTCCAATTTTCACATATTTGTGAGGCGGTTAAAGTCGCGGCAAAGTAACTGGGGCTCTTCGATCTACACTCTCCGACTCGCCGCGGATAGTCGGCGGGAGACCGAGGATTCCGCGAAGGATACATGGGAAAAACCAATGCCGGACTGCTTCTCTGGGAGTCTGCGGCGAGTCCGAAAATCGAAGAGCCCCATTATGTCGCTGAATTAGGAGTGTCACCACAACTGTACATTTGCCTAAATGTCCACTGCCTTTTCCTGTTACTTTTTTTTTTCGCTCACTCCTTTTCCTTTTTTTCTTTTTTTCCTTTTTTCTTTCTTTTCTCCTTTTTTTTCGTTTCCATCGCTTCTTCGCTTGTGATTATCTTACTCTGCATGTGGTGCGCGCGAGCTCAGGATTTTTTTTCAGAATGGGCCTTAAATGAACATTACTGGCACTTGCACGTAATAGTAGTAGTATAGTAGTAATAATATAAATAATAATAATAATGAAATTTACCTGTTGAGAGCAAATTTCTTGCACGCCGTTTTCTCCAGAAAACGTCACCGCGCTACGGCTGCAGCTGTTGTCATCAGTGGCCCAGCTTGTCGAGGCCCCATCAGCACACCAACCCTTCTTTTTTTCGCCTATTCAGCTCTTTCGTGCACAGGCACATCCTCCTCGAGGTAGCGATTATACTTCGAAAGCATGCCGGCAAGTACTTGCCCTCCGCCGCTGGGCAACAGGTATTGGAAGGCTACTACAAGTAAAGTTATCAATTAAGTAACGCTCACTCGCAAATAAAGCCTGCTCGCGACGGAGTAAGTTCGCGCAGTGACAAATTGGAATCAAGTATTCGATTTAAGTTTGACCGACCTCGACGACGTGCGCCGAGCAGTCACAGAACAGGGAGGATGGAGGAGGGAGGAGGAGAACAGGGAGTCTACCGAATCGAGATTTTATCATTTATTGGTAGTGCTACCCAAGCAGCATTGGCCGATAGCCAATCATTGGACGCCCCTTGGCTTCCCTTTGGCTTCCGATAGCATGGCCACACGCCGGCCAGTACGCAAAAGCCATTCGTGGACAACGCGCGCTATACGACCGGCCTTGAGGACACGCATTGGCCGGTGCGCAAAAAATCGCACTGGACAAGCGCGCTCATTCAGACGTAATTTTTAATTATAAAATTTTATGAAGAGTAGTAGCCTATATGTGACGCAGGTATTTATGAGTGCCTTTACGCACGTCTTGGCATTTTCTTGTTAGTTGAATGACCACTCAAGTTCACTCAAAATATTATGAAGTTTGCATGTTTTTGAATTGTTTTCACGCGCAGCGCACAACAAAAAAGTAGTTCCAAATCATTTTCAAGGCTTGTGGTCAAGTATCACATTTAAATAAAAAGTATTGGCAGTGTAAATGCCGACAGCCTTGCCTGTTGTTGCATACCGCTGCATGATGTCTCACGTAGAGCACTCGTGTGCGTTATTTTGCGTGTGTACATGCGCACCCGGCGCGCACGCAGCACCACTCGAGGGCAGCACTGCGGACGTTGCCCGCGGCGGTCCCCCAACGGATAACGACGGTTAGAGCGCAGTGAACAGGCCACAACGCAGCAAAAAGTAGTTACCTAAAGAGCCACAGCACGGTGCCACGAAACAAAGCGTACTTAAAACTAAAGTGCAGCTTATTCAAAACAGCGTGAGAGAGAGTGTTTAAACGTTCAGTAGGAATTGGTCATTTGTGGTGTCCTAACGCAACGTGAACGTCGGACTACTTCAGCGTTAGTGCCTTTGCGCGTTCTTTGAATCCGCGGCGGGGCCGGTGGACGGACGCGTTGCACCAACGGCTCCGTCTCTTTTGTGGCATTGAAACTGCAGGTAGTACTCCTGTACGTGTCTGTGAGGTGCGTTTTGGTGTCGTGGCTGTGTGAAGTATACCTGACTGGTGTAATAACATCGTTTGCCTGCTACGGCCGCCGCTGAAAACGTAAGTCACCATTTCATTTTTTCGCGGTGTGGGAGTGCTCGCGCCGTTCCGTTCCCGCCAAACTTCAGCTGTCGTTCGCGAGTTCTGGCGCTCGCGAACGACAGCACTTGCGAAGAAAAAAGTGGTCACATACATGTGCTTCCAATTGTGTGACGCCAGTTCTAGACTATCCTTTTTCCGGCTTTGTGGTTTTCCGAACAAGCAGCCGTGCTCCCACTGCAGGTTCACGACGTTCAGCATGCGTTGAAGCAAGACTCGTGTGCAGTATAAGAGTTGCGGATGTATTAAGCTGGCTTAATTAAGCTCTAGCTATTAATGAAGCTTTCGTTTCATTATTTTCTTGAGCAAACGTAAAGGTATTGTCGAGCGACAAAAGTAATTACACTACCGCTGGGCTTCTCCGTCGGTTCCGTTCGCGTCTTGCGCGTCTGACGTGGCAGAATTGAGCGAAGGCACAACAAAATTTCACGGAACCGCTGGCGTGTTGCTTTGCTCTATTGGACTTTTTATATTACCTTGCGCGACTGCAATACGAGTGAAGCCCATTTTCGGTGAAATTCCGGACTGTTTTCTCAAGAACGAGCCAAGTAACTGCTAACCGTAAAACGCAGTATTGAAAAATGATAGTGCAGTAACGTTTTATGTTTCATAGCGAGTGTTAACAAGCTAGAACTTTAGGCTGAATGTTTTCACACGGACATGTGGTAAGGCTTGTATATGTGCTGTATTTAGTAAGCAGCGTGAATTTAGCATTATAGTGAACTATATTTTTTTTTACTTATTACAGGCGCTACGACGCACAGGTGTTTCCCGTGGACAAGTGGCGGGTGCAGCAGTGACAAGCTTTCCAAGCTGGGCTATTGTACAATAGTGCTGTTCAACAACATATTGCTGATCTTGGCACGTCGGCGAATTACCGGGAATGAGGGTCCTGTTTTCATTTACCTGAATGCTTCTGTTTTGTAGGCATCTCAAGCAGTTTAAACGAATGATAATCGGTTCGCGCTTCATGAGCAGCGCTTTTTAAAAATTTTTCTCGAATGTTGTGTTGTGTTTGCTTCATGTGTGTGTTCGTATTCTTGCCACTGTTAAGCCAGGTTTCTCGTATATTTGATGTGCATAATAAAAAAGCTACACAGAGAGACCCGGTGTGTTGTGTTGCTCAATTGTTTTTGGCAAGTCACTTATCTATAATTGCTTGGCAAAGTTGATGCAGTTTGCTTATTGTGCCTCGCGGTCCCATTTCTGTTTGTATACATGCCATTGTACAGGAAATTATTTAACGAGTGCGCATTAAATAAATAATGCGCACTCGTTTAATAATTTCCTGTATACTGGCATGTATAAAGCAGAAATCGGGCCGCGAGGCAAACTCATAAAATAAGCATTGTCCATAAGGACTGGCCATAAAGCCGAAAAATGTGCATGCAAATTAGCGTGGGGTCCACCCATTGGCATTATCATGGCAAGATACTTTGCCAAGCGTTGTCCAATATTGGCCTTCCAGGGCTTGGCCAATTGTTGGCTTGTCACCTTTCCCAAACACCAGCCAATATTGGCGGCCGAGGTATTGCCAAGCTCGGACACATTGGCCACTGATGATTTGCCATGCTTGGGCTTGGCAATTTCTGCTGCTTGGGTAGTTATGTAGCCAATGGACGAACGCACAAAACAACGCCAACGAATTTGAAAGGTAGCTCGCGCTACTAAATACGCGTGGTTTTAGTTTCGTTCTTGATTTGTTTTGAGTCATATCTCTAATATTTATATAAACAAACTGCCTGTTTGTGAGAAGGATGGGCAAGGGCTCAACAGGCTCAACGCGAGGAGGCGTGCTGGCGTTAAAAATCGGTTCGCGCTTTTGTAATTGGGAAGGTATTCGTGCGTTACGTCAAGTGCGGGTAGCCGGGGTCAGGTCGTTTTTGCACCAACCCTCTGTTCTAGGCGCTGGCTCGCGTGCTGCGCCCTCGCCACCTATAGAGAGATAGCAGACGACACCTAGCTGCGCAAGAGCGCATATCCATATCCAAACTGGGCATTTGTGCTCTCAGCGCTTTGATGATGATCGTTCTCACCAACTCCAGTTCTCGGCGGAATATGGTCCTTCAACGTTACTAAATTGTTTCGAAACAAATAACGTCGTCTAACAAAATCGCCACCGGGAAAGTAGTGCGATTTCAAGCGATCGATGGAGGCGCACAAAACGCCTGACTCACGGCTGTGAGTGGATAATCACCGATACTTTGTAGGCCTAGTTCATGAAAAAATATAGGACATGTTAAGGAACAAACAGCTAGCATAGCATTCTGTAATGGAGAAAACTCTTACTTTAGCCCTTCCAGTTAATTCAGTGATTAGTGTTCAAAATCAAGAGAAGTTTGGCGCACAGCTACAGCACGCAAAACTGTCCTCTAGAATTCCTTTCATCTAAAAAGAAGGTTGTGTCAGACGAGCCGGTAATCCCTTTGGTAGTTGTGACGGAAATCGTACGATGCTTGCACCCCGCTTGCTTTTTTTTTTGCTATAAAATGACTGACAGCTAAATATGCTGTGTGGTTAGTACGGCGGATTTCATTACTGAGCTTTCTTACTGCAATTTTTGTGGATCAAGGAATGTGTGATGCTAAGGAAAATCAGATTTCATAGGACAAGCAGCTTCTAAGATATCGCACTTAATTGTTACATCACTCCTGTAAATGCTGAATATATCTATCGAGCACTCCTGGTATTTTGCTATTCTATGAACTATTTTACTTAAACAATCTGTCTTCCAACATTCAACGTGGGAGCTAGAACAATACGCTACAAGCAGGACGTCGGTTGTACAAATTCAAGGCACACTCTTTTGTGAAATACAAACAGCTGTGGACACAGCGACTGCCTCTTTGTGGAAGTCAGAAGGAACAAAAGTTTTTTTGTCTTGTGTCATGTAAACCCCGAGAGGTATGAATATGAACGTAACATATTCCTTGAGCGTTGTACAAATTTAGCGCTGCTTTTATTAAGCGAAAATAAATTTTGGCAAATAAATTTTTAGGTAGAGGGATGCTCAGGTAAAAATTTATTGTTTATGTGGATCAGCTAATAATGAAGCCACGCGCGCCTCATGGCAATGAAAAAATGCCCAAGTGAGGCCGTTCCGTGTTAGTATGTCCCAAACATTGCTGCATGCGTTTGGGAACATGGAAGTTGCGAAACAGCTCATGTTAGTTTGATAGATTAATGACGAATTTAGAAAAGTAGGCTGCACGATAGTTTCGTCAACTTGCTAATTTCTGGAGGACAAAAACCTCGAACCGTCAGGGGCCGCCATACGCATTACCTGCGTACAGCTGCGCAGTTTCCACGAGAAACATGCATGTATTTTTACAATATTTTGCTCTAAGGCTGCGTCACGTGAATGATGGTGCGTGGTGAGAAACATTTTATTTGAGCCGATATATAAAAAAGAAGAAAAGTGTGGGAGCATCTTCTTATTGTGTACATATGCACACGTAATTATTTTTTTTCTACTGCCCATATGTGCATGCGTGAAGCTCTTGATGCAACTAGTTTTTTTTTTCTAATTGCAAGCAACAGAGCTGTGGCCGAGCCAATTTCTTCTTGTGTATGAGGTTACAACAGTTTATCATTTCTAGAAATAAAACTTTTATACAGGGCGAAATACCAACGCGCCTTCCCTTCCGACGTATGGCATCCAAACGCACAGCAGCAAAGGAATAATGCGACGATGAAAGCCATTGGAGAGTTCTGGCAGTCCGTCTACCGGGTTGACGGGGACCCGTCTGGGCAACACCACCTGTCTGGGCCTGCGCGCGCGAAAGCGCGCGGAGGAAGGGCGAGGAGGCGCTGAATGCAGGTGGTGTTGAATGCATCTTCCGCCGGGCAGGCAGCATACGTACGCGGAGCTCCCTTGGGCCGTGATGTCGCAGCGAGGAACGAAAATGGAGAGCGAGGGTCAGCGACCACTCGCCCCCCGCGTTTTCCCAGGAACAACAAAACAGGCCAAGCAGCTAAGCGAGCACCCGCACGTGCGTCTGCCCGGACATTAGGTAGCCAAGGGATCGAGGACACGATTGAGGCGTTGAGGATGACGGAAAGCCGTCGAACGAAGGATTGGCGCTTATCGGTTCGTTACAAGCGCTGGTCCGTAAGGCAACCACTTCGATTAATGTTAACTTATAGATGTCTCATTTAATTGTAGAATAAAGCAGATTAATGAGGTCACGTTGGGCTCAACACATGTGATAGCCTTTCAAAGCTAAGCCAAACCTTATTTATTGTGCACACATGCCACATGCAATTTTCCCCGTATTTAGCACCGCCTCCCCGACGTACATCACATTCAGCCGTTTGTAAGGCCACTGCCCCTGGTGACGGTAAAGTTAAAGGCAGGATTCCTTGATTAGTTGCGAGTGGGAAAATCGACGATGCTTTATGTTGTGAATGAGTTCAATCACTGCAAAAGCGCTTCGTGTTCACACCTCACCGTTTTCAAGATCAAAACATAACCATTTACAAACATGCATGTACAGGAATTAAGACACATGGTGAAACATATGTGTGTTTTACGTCAGTCAAAAGTCGTTTGGCACGCACAATGAGCGAGCCGCGGTGTTGTATTAAAAAAAAATGCGTGAGCACCGTGTCGCAAAGCCCGATTTCTAATCAGTTTGTGAATAATTTTTTGTGACTTCCTGTAAGTTGAGGAGGGCAGCAGTAAGAAAAGCCGGGATTATCTGTCTCTGGACGATACACAGCGCCTGTACCGACCCCCTTCCTGTGTCCCCGTCTTCAGTGCTGTTCAAAATGCGGTCAAATGTAAATAATTTCCCAGAGTCCGCCTGCAAGTAATTTTCGAACGATCATCTCACATCATTTTTTAGCTAAAGTCTTTTACCTATTCTTTATTGAATAAAACATGCATATATTATATATTATCACCAATGCACGTTGAACTCACGCAACCCGGCACTTTTTTGTAAACCAGGGCTTAGTAGGATATACTGAAAACATGTAGTATTACTAATGATAAAAATGTCGGGACACGTGGGCTGGCAGTGCAATATCGAGATCTATGTTTGGCATGACGGGATAGCAGAGATATGCCTCGCTCAGTGCACACGAAAAGTTTGGGCAAGGTGGTTCCGGAACGATATTTGTGAATTCCGCATTGAAAGGCGAAAATGTCACCCCTTGATTAACAAGGACACGTATATTCCCCGTACATGCACGCACAGTATAGCGATAAAAGTACAATAGCTTCACTGGAGAAGCACCACCTACGTAAAAGAGGCCGGGTTATTTCTCGGCTCAACTAGCAAGTCGCATAGTTTTTCTTCCACGTGTGTATTTTCCCGCCTGTAACTTTATGTAAGCAAGAGGTCGCATGGTAACGACGTTGCGTCCCGTTAGCATTTAATTTATGAAGCGTACACTTCAAGATCAAAAAGCCTCACAGCAGCGCCAAGGTTGTAAGAATTAGACATACCCGAAGGTACAACCCGTTCCCATACTCTAGAAAGAGAGAAAAAGTGGTTCGTGTGAATGCCGTGGAATAAAATAAAAAATGTAGTTGTGTTTTTCAATGATAAGAATTTTGTGTGTTCGAGCGTAGGCATACATACTGGTTCAACGACGGCATAGTACCACGTCGTTTTGTGCTCTTGCGTATATAGTTTTAGGCATTAAGAGTACATTTGCACACGTGTCAAAATTGTGTGTAGTTATTTTCGCGTGAATGGGTATTTCAAACAAAACCCTCCCTGATTTTGTCGAGAAGGCCATGTCAGGTATGTGGATTGGTATCTCCTGCGTAGCCACATACATAAAGGGAAACGAGCCTTAGCGCACTCACAAGAGCATAGCAATCACTGAAGTGGAAGCATACATGATCATAGCGACCATAGCTAGAAATGAAAAGCCACTAAGAAAAATAAAAAAAGAGGGGGGGGGGTGTTATGCATATGTTTGCGCGTAAACATTGGTGCCTCAGCTGTAACTAGGAGCCCGAGCACTGTTTTCTACCACTAAAATTCCCTAGAATGCAAGTGGGGACCCGTTGTTTGAGTTTCAAAACTAAATGCTGCCTTAAGAAGTTTCATAGAAAAGCCGCGGCTTCGCCTTCCCCTACAGCAGCTCTTCCATAACTTCCCCGTCTCAAAACACGTGATAATTATACAAACGTAATCTTACGAAGAACAAATTTTTAGAAGCAGAAATTTAACCGAGCGCTTAGGCAGCCATTCACTGATGTGTCCGCAGAAACTCCACAGAAACTTCTTGTCTTGCAGTGCGTGGACAGGACTTACTCAAACAAGTTTCTTTATATATATAGTCCCGAAGAAATGTTTTTAATCTACATTATAGGCTTATAGGCTCGAAGCTGACTGTTTTAGCTAGGGAGAGAAACAAGTCGGCGATTTTGCAGCCGTAAACAGCGGCTTGCGAGCCCGTGCACGGCGTTGCAGCGTGCGCAGCAGTCAACGCAATCCATTCCAACCCCAGCCGCGACAATAAACCAGCCGGTACAAATCCTCTGTGGTACTGACTCCATTTTCCCTCAAAATGGACAAATACGGGCTCTTCAGATTCCCCCATGAAAGCTGCGCCGTGGAGTCGGTTACACTTATAAAAGATTTTGACCCCATTAGGAAGCACAACTCGAAGACCTGGCCTGAATTCACGGGGCCAACCCAGAAGCGCAACTGGGTTAAAGTGAATTGGTTCGATGAGGATAAAAATAAAAGAGCCACCGGAATGACAAGCCTCCTACCAGCCCAGCTTGTGAAGTTAAGTCGTAAGCATTGGTGGATCCAGAGGGGGGATCCGGAAGTCCTGACCCCCCCCCCCCTCAATCTGGGAATTTGTACCCCCTAGAAGATGACCCCTCAGGTCATATAAAAAGTCTAGTAGAAAATTTTATATTTCTTGTATTTGTGGTTTAAAATATTTCAGTGAATAAAAGAAGACTACTATCCTAATCCTCCTTTTTATCATCATCATCATCACTGATAGAAGCTGACTCCCCCCTCAGAAAAAACCTGGATCCGCCCCTGGTCATAAGTACTATTTTATGCCAGTCCTGTTAGCTGACAGTGGCAAAACTTGTACATGCGGTCCCTACTGCTTTGTGCAAGCGTCTAGATCGTTGTTTATTCAACCGTACAACTCGAACGAGGACAAACGGCCGCAAGCGACACAAACGCACGTGTTCGTTTCTTCGATATCGTCATGTGCACTGGCTGTTGGATAAAAATAAATGAGTGCGTCCATGCTGGTCATTCATTCCTTTGCCTGATGATCGACCAGATGCGAAATTTAAGGACATTCCCCTAGTTCTAGCCGCATAAACGCGTTTGTAGGCCATGTGATACCTTAGTGATGCAATCATTTTTCTTTAATTCATAGGTACTGACTACAGTGACGGGGCCCGTCGCTTTATAATCTGCCCTACAGTGACGGGGCTCCCTCAAGACTGAACGCCAAACCCGCCGCGGTGGCTCAGTGGCTAAGGCGTTGCGCTGCTGAGCACGAGGTCGCGGGTTCGATTCCTGGCCTCGGCGGCCGCTTTTCTGATGGAGGCGAAAAGCAAAAACGCCCGTGTGTACGAGATTTCGGCGCGCGATAAAGATCCACAGGTGGTCAAAATTAATCCGGAGCCCTCCACTACGGCGCGCCTCATCGCCTGCGTTGCGTCGGCGCGATAAACCCCACAATCAATCAACTGAACGCCAAATCAAAACAAGCCGATTAGCTGCCTTATCTCGTTCCGGGATTTGGTGTAGTGGTTGCGGCGGTGACTACGGACGTTAAAGTCCCTGGTTCGATTCTCGCCCTTTTTTTGTGTGTGCGTGTGTCCGTAGTTAGCGTTTTGTAATATCAAAACCTCACATCCGCTTTAAAATTCACGTGATGAGAGCAGTCAGTCTTGGTTTTTTACTCAATCGGCCGAACCGCTCCCGCTCGCTGGAGCCACGGCCGACGTAGCCATCGCCAGTTACACCCGATCTCCTCTAATTATTACCAGTGATTAATAATTAACCGTGAATCTGGCTAGTCAGTGAGCGGAAGCGGTTCGGCTGGTTAAGTGAAAATCAAGACCGACTGGTCTCGCTGAAATATTGTGAAGCGGGCGTCGGAGATCCGTCCGGATTGAGCTAGGATTATTCCCATCACTGTAGTGCAGATTTTAAAGCAACGGGCCCCGTCGCTGTAGTCAGTACCTAATTCATAACACCGCGTTCTTGCATTAACGTGATGCTGTTTTCCCTGTTTGTTACGATTTTTTATCAACAACACATGCGATTTATTGGCAGTTTTGTTACATGTGGCTTATTAATGACGAAAAAAAAAACTGCTCAAAAGCGAGGCACAGGGCACACGCAAACAGGACAACGCTACTTGCAGCTGCGAAGTTTATCCCAGAGACTATTATAAGAACGCAAGAAGAGCCAACAGCACGTCCTGCTGTGCAAACTGATGTCTCGAGAAAACGCGATAAGCGATGAAGCGGTGGTGGTTGCCTAGATAATCGTACTGCTAAGCTTGTACCTTGCTCTGCTGTCGTTAGGTGCTTGGTACCGAAAAGGTGCGGTTCTGTTTATATGGGACGAAGTGCATGCAGTATGTATCCATACTTTTGCGCTAATTTCGGAATACCTTGAAGGCAGTCTTGTTGCGACAGACATTGTAAACGCTCAGATATCGTGTACTTTGCAAGTAGGCTTTACCCTGTACATTCACCATTAATTTTAAGAAAGTAGCCCAAGACATGCATAAACACAAATTTTTGCAGTGTATTCACTAATATGTGTCATGCGTTCTTGTTAGCGGTTCGGAGCGAACTTGAAAAGCTCCTGGAAAAGATGCTTCAAGAAACACGGGACGATTCGAGGACGACGAAGACTGCCACGGCAAGTACCTACCTTGCTGTTCTTAACGTACGGGGCACGAGAGCTGCATGGGATTTTTTGTTTTTCACTTACTGTTTTTTATTCCTTTTTTGAGTTAAGTGTAACTCTGCATGAACAATAAATTTTTTCTCAAGGCCTCGACAGTCTGTACATAAAGACATGCAAAGAAAAGCCCGGAAGCTAACGATAGCTTGCATGGGGGTGGAACTTTGAAGATCCCTTATGTCTCGGATTTAGCGGAAACTTGTTAGCCATGGTGCTTTGGGCAGATAGAATGGGCAGTCTTTGTAGAGAGGACAATGCTGGTTCTGTGGCAAAAAAATTGCTGCCGGCACTTCATTCTGCTTCTGATGGCAGCTGTCATCCTCACTTTCCAGTCCCCATGAGTGAATATGTGGGAATCGTAGATGGGTATCTTAATGTCGCAGGAACTTTGAACCGTGCAAATTCGCCGTGAACGTCATTGGCCTTTGAGTGGCTGGGTGTATGGGTATGCATGGAACTCCATGGTTAAGGGCTATGAATCGGCATTTGGTAGCCTCTTGGAACCAGCATAACCCACATGTGATGTAGCAGTTAAGTATCATTAGGGGAAACCATATTGCCTGGCGTTCAAAGCATGCTAGCAGGTACCTCATGTGTCTTCATGTTCTGGTGTAGGTGGAGTGCTTAAAGGGCTGGTGAAGAGCTTTTCAAAAAAAATTTTGTTAGGGGAGGCCATTACATTATGGTTTTCCTGAATGCTGAATTCGAAAAACATGTTTATTTTATGTGTAAATACACCCAAACCATCTTTTTCGTCAAAAACAAACGACCCCTGCCCGGGGGCACGGTGAGAGCCCTGGCTGCCTTTCGCGATTGGCTGGCGGCAGATGACGTCATATTCGGAAGGGCCGGCGCTGCGGGGACCGCACGGCCTGAAGGGTATCATTCTGTCCCCATTCAGATACGGGCTAGAAGGTCCTCTGGTGAATGGAGGGCTCACACAATCTTCCTTAGAATATGAGAGCCCGAGGGAAGTATTATCAAAACAGGTTCGCTTGCGGCGAGCTTTAGAAAGGTGTTCTCTCCCCAACGACTCATGGCCACTTGTTTCTCGGGTGAAGGGAAGTTGCGCAGATATTGGTTCGCGCCGCTTTCACTACCAGCACTAGCCACAATTCCTAGCACAATTTTCCAACCCACCATCATCCCCATCCTCGAATGTGAAACTTTGTTTCTACATTTGGACAGGCGGCAACAAGCTCTGTGCAGCGGCCTGCGATGTGCACAGGCAGCGCGGCCGCCACCGGTCGCCGCGTCGCGCAGAGGTGCTGGTGCCCGGGGTCGCTGCTTGGCTGGTCAGCGGAACGTGGCATTGCTGGCACATACGCAATGTTTTAGAATAGGGCAGTTGAACGTTGGTCGCCCCCGCAAAGGTAGAGGAACCCAGCGCAAGCAGGCTGGTCCCGGACGAGCTTTAGAACGCCTTCCCCCAACAGCTCCAGCCGGCTCAGGTTGCACGGATCGCCGGTGTTGTTGGGAACTTTATAGCTTTAGCACCAAGGGAGATTGTTGGTCGCCGCTATCTCTACAATTTCGAATGACTATCCTTAACACAGTTTTTCACCACATTATCATCCCCTTTCTCGCATGTGGAACGTTATTCCTACGTTGATAGTCATTCTAGCGATCGGTGCTGTGCTCATTCTTGCGCGCAGGTAACTCCATCCATCGGCCTCTCGCCGCATGTCTTGCTCGGGCAGGCCCGTCGACGAGCCTCCGCGACCGGTCGGCGCTCCGCATCGCGATACAAATTCGATCACCTCTTTCCAAATCACATTGGATGACAATCCCTAGCACAATTTTTCCCCACACTATCATCCTCTCTCGCACGTTTACCTTGCTTTTCGCGACGGCCTTGATTCAAGACGGCAGTGAAGAGCGGTCGCTGTCGCGGCATGTGTGGTGCGAGCCGTTTCGTGCGCCGTACGGGCATGCACAACCGGCGAGTGTGCGGAGTGCTTCTGCGCGCAGAAAACGCTTCATGCTTTCAGCTCGCTTGATTTCTTCTTAAAATCTAGCTATTCAGCTAAGCTGTCGTCAGAGCCAACAACGTTGATCGGGAAAACGAGCAAGAAGTTCGGGAAGCCCAGAGCGCTGTTGTCCCACAAATTTTCTAATTCCCTTATAATAATGGATCAGAAACTTGGGTACCTCCGTATTTGTTTGAGCCCGTCGCTTCGCGTATGAAGCACAGAGCACCCGACGACACGGCCCCCCACTACTCGTGAAGGCAATGTAGTAGCCACGGGCGCTCGGGTAGGAAATTTTGGTATCTAGGAGTCGCTTTAGGGAATCACACAGTAGCATTACGGTTAAAAATCGACGCGAAAGCAATTTAAAGACAATAATGATTAATAAAGTGCAGATTACACGCCTGTTATTCGGAACTTTGCCCAGAAAACTGGGACACAGCGAAGAGGCGGCGCACGTCCTGGCCGTCTTCCGAATATGACGCTACTTCCGGTCGCTGCCTCTCAGTTTCTCCTCTTCCGGCGATGCGGCAGGAAGCAGTGGCGGGCGTAGGGTCAACTTTAACGACGAATACCGCTGTCCCCAAGCTAAAAATGCCCAAAAAAACTTTACAGGCAAAACTGACCAATGTAATAATTGAAAAAAGTAAGTTTTCCCCGGGTTTTAAAAGCTTCAGTAGCCCTTTAAATCACTTGACTCTCACCGCATGTACCGGGGTTTTGAATTTTATGTACTCGGTTTCAATGTGGCCCTTTATCTTTTTTAGTTGCAGTAGTTTTTTTGGATTCTCTGTTGCCAACAATGGCAGGATTTTTGCATCTTGGTACACATAACTATTTATAAAAAATTGCTCCTTTTTACTGCCCTCTCCTTTGGCAACTTAGCTCTTGCTGAATCCTGGTCACAGCAGGTGTTTTTGCAACACAAAAAAAAAAATTTCGAACCCTTCTCTACATGGTGCACCTCATATCCACGTGTATGTTCAGTACAGAAACCCTGAATTAGTGCCTCTGCTCTCAGCATTTTTGCTTATCCATAAACCCCCTTTCATTTTTAATGTCAAAAAACCTGTGTGGAGTTTTCTCGGGTTGGCACTTTTCAGCACGATGGCCTCATATATTCAATGCTAGAAGTTATTTGCCAGTCTCCTTTATAGATTGCAAGAAATTTTTTAGCATTAAATTTTTTTTTTGTTACTTTTAAACTGGGGAATTCAATAGCTGTGTTTCACAAAGTATGTTTTCACTGGTTTCTTTTTGCATCACTGAAGGCCCGGAAACGAAAGGTAGTTGCATTGGAGGACCGGGTTCTGCAGCGACTCAGGCAGGAGGCCAAAAAAGGTACTGGTGCGCATTTATAGGGATGGTTTGCTGGGCTTCAGCGCACTAAGTGTTTGATGTTGCACATTGTTTTAAATTTCTAAAGTTCTGATTATTGCAAAACCCCGTTTTTGCCCACAAATAAATGGGGGGGGGTTATCCCTTTGCAAAAAATTGAAGTGAAATGGCCTTGCATTCTCTTCAAGTGCATTGCTGATATCTTAGAGTGGTCATGAAGACAAAATGCCAGTTTGTTTCATAAAGGGAAAACTGCTTTGCCGTTGTGACAATAATACGAATTTTTGAAAAAACTTCAAACAAATAATGGGGATATGAAAGCAAACATGTGTATCAGTAGAAATTTTTTAGCAGCTTTCAGGCAACTTTTCTATATGCCACAAAAAGTTGTTTGTGCTGCTGTGCCCGCTCAACTAACCCTTCGCTAATGTACATGACCCGGGGATTGTAGTGAGGCCTCTAGTTTCGTTTATCGTTCTAGTTAAAACTTTTCGGGGCTGGAATGGATCTGGCTGAGGTACTGAAGCCTAGCTCTTTTATATTAAACAGTTTTATTTTTCTTCATGACCCTTTTAAATGGTTTTTTTGTGACAGAGACAAACGGATTTTTTTGCAAAAACAAACAAAGCCTCATACATAAAACAAAGTTCCTTTTTTGTCTCATCAGTTTTTACCAAAGTCATTGCTAGTTCAGTATTGCTGCCATGTAGGCCAGTGAATGGGAAAGCTGACTGGTCGAACATGATTTTGAAACGTAAGAATAGCGCATGGATGAGAAAAATCCCTACCTGCCAACTCCCCCGAATTATCCGGAAGAAGCACAAGCTCTGTACACAAGGGGGCTTACACCCTTTCAATTCAGGTTAGAGCAACTGCTTGAAGCAAGGCGTTGCCTGACAAAAAACTGAGAAAAATAGAAGCATTAACGCAGGTTAGTTCATTTTCCACCCCTGCACTTTTTAACCAACACATGCTTACCTCAGAAAAAAAAATGCTCAGGCTTTGAGGAAATTGTCCCAACAAATTCATGGTTTGATATCAACAACGCCCCCATTGAAAAAGGTGTTTACAATGCACGGAAGTAACCTTGAAAAAGGTGGGGGTGCTGTATTCTTCCGCTACATTGCCGCGCCCCCTTTGCACTGAAAATAAAACAACACTTCTTTACCAGTTTCCTGCATTTGTTCAGTTGTGCGCACAAAAGCTGTGCTGGGTGCTCTGCCTAGTGGATTGCCCTTGGGCGAAACAAAAACGATAAAAAGACCCAAAACAGGTGGCAACCTCTGTGATTGAACGCTTTTTCATATTTTACATGAATCACTTCCAGTGGTGAATTCGTTGAGCTAAGCTGTCGATATTGCTGCTCAACAGATTTTTCATTGTATTTGTTTTGGTAGCTTCTGTGAGCAGTAAAAAAAAGCAATATCCAAAAAACTAATAAAAATACCCCCAAAACATTCTCAGCACTGATCCAGTGAGTTATAACGGGAACAAAAAAGAAAACGGGTGAGGTAGCAGTACGTAATACTCAGCAAACTAAGCACACATCAACAGGTAAATTTTGATCATAATGTCGCTATCAGCAGGAAGTTAGAGAAAGTTGCGATGGCTCAAAAAAAATTTTCTCAGCAGTGTACAAGAATCAAAAAGGAGGCGACATTAATGGGCATGGTTGTCAGCAAAATTCTCTCTTACTTCCCCTGCTTGAAATGTCTAACAAGATATCAGGACACGAAAACAGTTGTCTGATAAATAGCCTCATTGTGAGCAAACCTGTTCTGGAGGGAAAATTCGAGGTATGGCTGTCTATCAGTGGTTTTGTGGAAAGCACCTCTTAAAATCGGGACTTCCGTGTTTTGAAGAAGGCATGATAGGGCTGGCTATGTCTTGGCCATTCAAAGCCTTTGCTTGCTTCCAGAGTACCCGGGAGCAGAAAAATCACTTCTCTTCTCTTCTTTCTTTTGCCATATCTCTTCTTTCCCCGCCAAACAACTACAATAAAAAGAAAAGGAAACGAGCTAGCTTGAGCGTACGTGCATTCCCTTTTCAATATTTCGTCTATGAGTCTCATCTTGCCAGCATTCGCTGTTAGTTATACTTAAACGTAATGAACGATCGCTGTTGCTCTGGCGCCTCGAAAGGGGTGGGGGAATCATGGCACCGGCTACAACCCCCTTGGTGGGATGGGGGTGGTCACTTGTGCTTCTCCAATGTGTAAACTGGGCATAGAATGCCTGAGGACGGCTGCCCCGGCTGTCACTAAACCAACCTATTGAATTTTCTTCCTTTTATAATAGAAGAACACGATGAATGTCGGGCGTGCCGATTATAGGTGCGACCTGAAAATTTTATTGCCGATTGGGCGACCGAGGGCGAAGAAGAAGCGATTCCTGGAGAGGGGGCACCGTCGGTACGACCGCGAGGCACGGAAGGATGTAGCCAGCGAGCTTGTTCCTCAAACGGGAGACAGGGGCCAACAAATACCGGTCGTTGTGTCCTCAGCAGCTTTTTGAGTGGCGTTTTGTTCAAACAGTATTAGAGAGGCTGTGTGATCTGATGGTAAATGGGTAGCTCTTTCTTGCATGAAATGCGGTGACACTTCGGAGCCCATGAACACTAAGATTTTAAGTGCAACCGAAAATAATATGACTGACATGTGGCTGCATGGACAATAATGTGGCTGCATGGACAATAAACTAAAATGAGAAGAAACTTAGTGTGTAAACAAAAAAGTAAGGTTGGTTACATAAGCCGTACGCGCTTTATGAGCATCGAGTAGATATAAAAGCTGCAAGTGTTTTAAAAAGGTCCGTTCTTCCTCCACGACAATATCCTTGACTTGTAAATGCTAGCAACAACAACTCTTGCAACTACAGTTTGTCATGACAATGATGCCTACGTAAAACTTTTCATGAAATTTGCTGCATTTCTACGGGCAACTGAATGTTTGTAAAGCTGCTTTCTGAGTAAATCGACAGTGCCTTCAATTTTGAGCAAATTTTATTAGGTATGCATGGTACCATACTAAACACCGGCCAATTGTATTGGCTGATTTGCTTGCTGTTTGAAAGACCAATATAAATTAACTAGTTCTCAAACCACATGTGTAAACGAATATAATCAATTCGCTGAATAACAGGTGTTCCCTGAATGAAACATAAAACAAAAATATACAAGTGCTCAATTTATAAAAATAACTGGCAAAAATAAAACACTATATCAATCTAAAAGTGCTATCACATCGCTAGATTGTTGTTCGTAACTACCGTTATGCGGAAATAAAAATATAACCGCTGTTTCAAACAAACGATCTCCTGATAATTTGGTCGCCAAAGAAACGTTCACACCGAATAGTTCGTGCACCGAAATATATGCACACCGATATGTTGGTGCGGCTATATGTCCGTACACAGAAATGTCCGTCTACCGAAATATCCGCCACCGAAATGTTCGTGCACCCAAATGTCAGCACCGAAACGCCCTGCACTGAAATATCCTGCACGGGGATGTCCTAGACCGGGTCCCAGACATTTCGGTATAGGGTCTTTAGTTGGAGGACGTTTCGGTGCTGACATTTTGGTGGAAGGACATTACGGTACACAGACACTTCCTAGCCGCGTCTACCCGCGGTGTAGTACAGGCGATTGTATGGTGCTAGAAAATCAACACGGCCGCTGTTTAAGTCGGCGTGCGTGACTGTCATACCCGTGAATTGAAGTGTTAAAAAAAAAAGCAAAATATATCAAACGCAGACCTCAAACGCCCGCCAATTTCGGGTCGGATAGGAGAGGGCAGCAATAGCTCGATGTCAGAGACTATAGCTCCACACGGGCGAAATTTCTAGGCCCGGCCCAACCCGGCCTGCTAGAGACAGGGCTCGGGCGCGGCCCGAGCGCGACAAAACATTGTGATAAAAGCCTGAGCCGGGCCAGAGCCCGACACAGATTTAAAATATGAGCCCGAGCACGGCCCAAGCCTGACGGCATTTAATAACATAAACCCGAGCCCACACACCTTATTTTTAAGATTTTAAGATGAGCCCGAGATCGCCATACTCCAAACGAGAGCCCCAAAAAGTTTGGTCTTCTTACCATAAAAACGTATTGACTGAGTTTACTGATTTTACTTTTGTTTTAAACTTTGACCTTTGTACAAAATAAATATCATGACTTAGAAACTGTATTTCTGCAGAGAATCTCGGCAAAAGAAGCACTGAATGTGTGACAGTCTTCAAACTTAAGGCACACTGAAAACCGATTATATTACGCTGAATGAGCGGATATTTTTTATGCATTTCTTGGATA
>CM023458.1:20628016-20809478 GCA_013339765.2 Haemaphysalis longicornis
GGAACAATCCGCGCAATGCCAATGCAAAATATACTGACGCCGTTCTCGATGGACGTCGTCTGGCCTTGGCCAGGCACAAACCTTCGACCAAAGAATCCATGCGCTGCGTCTGCACAAGGGACCACGAAACCCCTGCACAGGTAGAACGTTTGGCTATCTGGACGGCTATATGCGGAAACACCGGGCCTTTCGTCATATATAAAGACTCGGGCAAAGCCCCACAAAGACACTGGGGACCTCTGAAGCGAAGGTGCCATAGCTCAACGCTTCCACCACACTCTTAAGCACTAAGAGGAGAACGACGTTGACGCTAGCGTCATCTGGACTCCGCTGCCCGTGGAGGCTCGTGGGGAAGGGGGGGTGGGGGGCGGCAGGAGGTAATAGGTGGTACAAGGCATCGCAATCATACAATCTAGAATTCTACTGTTCATATCCAGCCCTCTCCTACACGGGTTTTCCAGATCTCCGGACCATTCCTATGATCACTCGCCGCCAGCGGTCACTTCGAAATGGCATCAGTACGACGATACCTCCAGTTCCTTCACCGCGAGGAATTGAATCACACACCTAGAAAATATTTTATGACTTATCCCTTAGCCGATCTCATGAAATATTTAGCGAAAAAATATTTGAATTCATGGCCACAACTCCTGATATAACTGAAAATGGCAGACGCTTGCTTGTCGGCTGGAAGAAGACAAGAAGTTTGACAGTAACGCCCCTAATTATGCACATTTCGTCACTCCGCGTGTGACACAAACAAGCAGCCCCAAATCTGCACTGCTGCGGTCTTGACCTGATAGACACAACTGTAGTGTTTTTTAGCCCTCTTATATGAAAGCCGTGCATAAGTACATACTTGAACCCCGTCCCCACCTAGTCACATTACCCCAGTTCGGCGTTCCGAACGTTGGGGCCCGCGTTATTTAGTGGGGGCGTCAGTGTTCCCTATTCCCGTCTTCCCATACTACCGACCGCCGGTCGTCCTCTTGAGAGTAAAACAATTCAATCAATTTCTGCATACACGTCGGATTAGTTCTATAGCGCAAGCTCTTGATCGCCCGCTCCTCTTCTTTCGTGTCACCGTCGTCCCTCGATGTTACAGAGCGATCGAAGAGGACACCAAAGCTTGACGAGGATGAAGGTATGGCAAAAGTGGGAGGAGGATGTCAGTATGCCCAGGCCTTGTATAACAAGTGCGGGAAAACCGCCCCTGGGAGTCTAGGGGCGCCCGAGAAAGGAGACGTAATACCGGGAATCCATTGAAGCCAGTGTCCTGTCCTTTCAAGTTTACAAAACGTACAGAAGCCAAGCACGGGCTCCTTTCTGCACGTACATCGTTGCTTCGTCCTCCTCGTTTCGTGGCGCTTCCGAACCACGTGATAGTTTCGGGCGGTGTTCAACCACGACTTACAACAATATACTCGGCGGCAGCGACGTGCTGCGAGATAACGCCAGAGCAGCGCGCGCCTGCCGTCTTGCGTTCCGTGACCACGTGATCACTTCCTGAGACGTAACAGCTATGCGTCACGACCGAGCTGCTGTTCGCGCTGCGCTCTAAGTTCACATGAGGGAGTATCGTAAGTGTCAGACATTTTTTTTTCAACAGCAAAGCTGTGTACGCTTGAACTTGGTCTGTTGCCGTTCGCAAAAAAATTCAAAGAGAAAATAACGAATACACGTGAGCGTACGCCTCGTGCGGAGCCCGGCGTCGAGGAGGCTTGTGCGTGGGATTGCGCCACGTGAAGAGCTTTCAAAAAATAGAAATATATATAAATACTGAGAGAATTTGAGCGTGCGCATCATGAGGAGCGACTAAAACTTCGAAAATACTCTGCCAAGCGTTCATTGCGTGATGTCTCGCGTGTTCTACTTGCCAGATCACGTGCGTTCGCTCCGAAAGTGGGGAGCACAGACGTCGAGTTCGCGAAGCCGGTCGCCGCCAGTTCTAGCGCGTGCTAACGCGGTCCACTTTGGGAGAGATGGGGAAGCCTGCAGACAAAACGATCCGGACATGCCAATCATAACGAACTTACAGCGGGAAAAAATTTTGAAATCAATGTGAGGTGATACAGCCTGGTCCCCGAGCTGTGATGTTTCTCCAGCCTTGCACCACTAGTGAAAGCTGTTCCCAATTTTTTCTGATACTCAGTAAAGCATTTTATCGTTTTTTATGGCAACAAAGTAAAAAAAAACTACCAAGGGTATTCTCGATTTCGGGAGGTCGAGATAAACACCATCAATAAAACAAAACATTTGGCGATCCAGCTGCTCCAAAATGAACCTTTAAGCAAAATATGAAGAACAAAACTGTATAGACTTCTAATTTATTCATCGTGGGATGAGCTAGAGGGGAAGGTAAGAGGGAATGGAAGACGGATCATCAGCCATTGTGCTTCATGTCCGCCCAGAAAATTCCACTGTCACGTCAACCTTATTGTTGGCTTCACGACGGTTTTCTGAATTGCAAAATAAGCGCCCTTTCGAAGCTGGAGTGCCCAAACTAGTAGCGAGATCCTATCTCACTTCATTCTGAAGAACGGTTTGTCTTGGTGGCTTCTGCGCTTGTTTGCATCAGTTTTGTGATTCAGAGTTGAGTTGTTCAAGGACACTTACATTTTAAAGAGTACACAAAATGGGAAGTCTCACGAAAACTAAACGCTCGTAGTGCATCCTTCTTTTTGGGTGTATTCCAAACGCTTTATATGCCATGTGATTTAAAGCCGAGTGCAAACAATTGCTCAAAACCGACTCGGCCATCTTATGACCCCCCGCTGTCAATGAAATGTCGACAGTTGTACTTGATGCGCTAAAACCTATGATGTAGAGAAACGCTAACTGCCTAATTTGCTCTATAGGCCTCGCTTTGGATACTTTCGTTAAAAAAGGATAGGAAAATTCTTCCTTTTTTTAATTACCGGGGGCCTTAAGGTTACCTTGCGTAGCTTTCATAGGGTGCCCACAAAGCAGCTACTTAGTTTAAAGCCTGTTGAGTAAAAGCCGAGAGTGCTTCTACACGCTTGATTTATTGCGAGTATGCATGCATGCTGCTGTGTACAGTAGGCCCTTTAGATTACACCTAAAGAGCGCAGAAGAAATGGTATAAATAGGCTTTGTCGGGAGCAGCAGAACTCCTTTCGCTCTGCCCTAAAATAAAAAAGGGGCCAGGAAGGGTGAACAACTTTTTTCCAACCGTGTTCAATTGCAATAAACTCTTTGCCTTATCTCTGGCCAATCCCTGCGTCGGGAAAGCAACAATAAATGCCAGAAAGCCCAATGTTCAGCGATGAATGTTGTTCGCTCCACGGTAGAGCACTGTTCGCCCGAGAGACCAAAGGCTGGCAGAGGAAAATTGCTGGGCCAAGTATAGCGGTAATAGGTTCGGCGACAATGAAGGAATAAAATGAAAAAAAAAAACCACTCGGACAACTTGGTCTGACCATCATAACAGCCCAAGTTACTTGTCGAAAAACGCCTCGCCTTAGAAACACTTCCTTGCACCTTAACAGTACCTTTCCTTGCAGCAAAGTGGTCAGTCTAATACTCGTGTGGCGTACAACGATGCCTAATAAAGAACCGCCAGAAGACACGCCTTATCGCCACACGGCTGACTGGCGCCGTCTAGTGAACCCGGTTATGAGACGGGTGCCTTTGTGTGGCACCGAGGAATATTTTTCTCTTGAAGGATTCAGTGATTCTTGCAAAGGGCATTGTGCTGTTGTGACGCCAGAGTACGTTTTTGCTCAGATGAGCTGGTTTTTCCCAAACTGCCTCCTCGCACCACTGTGTAGGTTGTGGGGATAACACTATTTTTTTACTTTTGTAAACGTGATTGCCTCTCCTCCCGCTTCAAAAGTGCCAATGCGGCACATATATAGCTTACGTGCGGCCGTATAAATTTCTTTATATCTGCAGATATGCGCCATACGTGCATACAACTAGCGATCATGGCTTCAGTATGAATGAACTCCGACTGTCTGATAGAAATTTAAACTTAAATTCCGCGCTGGACCTGATGGCCTTACAGCCGATGTGTTGGCCCTTCTTATTGGGCAGGCTTCCCCATTTTTGCTGCCCGTGTTTAATGCGCGCCTATCACTTGGCCATTTCCGGTCGGTGACTGGTAAAGAAGCGAGGGTGGTTTTTCTACTGAAACCGAACCTGCCGCCACATGACCCCTAGTCATATCGCCGCATTTGCCTTTCATCTCTGCTGGTTAACCTACTGGAATGCATGCTGAATGGTGGACATTGCTTCTTCGTGCACACGTTCCGCCTACTGCACGAAGGTCAGCATGGTTTCACTCAGTGACAGAGTGCAACATCGGCGCTGCACACTTTGCGCTCGCATCTTCAGTATTGCCGTGAGGAGGGATTGTTCGCTCTGCTTATTTTATTGGACCTTAAAGCAGCGTTCGACTTCATTTGGCAACCGTTCTTGCTCTGCTTCCTGCGTGCATACCACTGCCCTTCTAACATTTACCGGTTGCTTGAATCATTCTTACATGGCTGGTCGGTGCATTACAGAATCACACGGAAAGCGTGCGTGTACAGGCAATGATGGGCAACCGGCTCACCTTTGAGCCCGCTATTCTGGAACGGCACGATTCGTGACCTACTGTGCCTTCCAGTACCATCTAATGGGCATCTTCAGGCATACTCTGAAGATACAGTCGTGTAGTCAAGGGAAGTAGACCCGGCGCGGTGGATCAGTGGCTAAGGCGTTGCGCGGCTGGGCACGAGGTCGCGGGTTCGATTCCCGGCCATGGTGGCCGCTTTTCTGATGGAGGCGAAAAGTGAAAACGCCGTGTGTACGAGATTTCGGCGCACGTTAAAGATCCCCAGGTGGTCAAATTAATCCGGAGCCTCCACTACGGCGCGCCTCATCGCCTGCGTTGTGTCGGCGCGTTAAACCCTACAATGAACATCATCAAGGGAAGTACACGGCGGGTGGTTGAGAACTTTGCCAACGAGACTCTATATATAATATTGAGAAAGTCGTGCGCTGCAAAGTTAATCATTTTTTACTTTTGTGAACCGCACCAAGTGTGCATGCCTGCCTGTATCGAAAGGTGACAAAGAGGTGCACAGCGGAAACCGACCATTATGCTGTGCGGTACGACTCTGCAGCAAGTCACTTCGGCGTTGTGTTCGATAGTCATTGACCTTTGTCGCCCACACGAACCATTTGCGGAACCGAATTGAATATGTGCGCCGCCCTAATTGGTCATCCCAGGTCATCTTCGCCTTCTGTACCACAGAACAATTCCGCCGACCGTAACTTATGCAGCAGCGGCTTGGTGGAGTGACCATCAGCACCCTTTGTTAAGCGCAAATTCACTCCTTAATACATTCGTCGCTGTTTGTAGTCACCGGAGCGTACACCAGAACCCGAACTGTGGCGCTGGAAGTATTGCCGAACTCCTCTTTTCTCTCGATTCTCCTGTACATCGAGACAGGTATTTTTGTTTCGGGTCCATTGCGAGGGTTCATTGAGCCGCATAGAACCCGCATTTACCCAGGCAAAGTGGAACATCCTCTTCTTAGGACCTGCCGCCTTCCTGCTCTGCGTTGGAGATTAAACACCACAAGATAGACTCCCGTAGAGCTGCACGGATAATGTTGAGCCTTCGCTTGCATGCAAACGCGGACGGTTCTTTTACCACTAAATCTGCCGGCTCTGCGTGCGTTGGGTTCAATTCGCAGGATGTGGTTTTGGTGACGCAGATATCGAATTTGGCCACCGACAAGCTCTTACGGCGCAGAAGTCCTTAGTGGCTGGTAAACAACTGAACACGGTGGTGGTTAGACCTGTGGTGCAGCAGAGGGTGCTAAGAATCCCTGGAGCCGGACAGGCCGCCATTGGAATCTGAACCTGGAAATGTTTAACATGATAACTTTATCTAGGGAGGCGAGTGTAAAGGTGTTGTTGGAGGAATTAGAGGGCAATAAATGGGATGTAATAGGGCCTAGTGAGGTTAGGAGGACAGGCGAAGCCTTTATGGTGCTGACAAATGGACACGTCCTATGTAATCGCCGTCTAGCACGCAGAAGAGAACTGGGAGTGGAATTACTAGTCAATAAACCTAGCTGGAAACATAGACGCTTATTATAGGATTAACGAAGGGAAGCCCGTATTTTAATTATTCCTAATAAGAGGTATAAATTCAAGGTGAAACAGGGTGACGTGCCCACATCTAGCCACGACAACCAGCTAGTTGAACGCTTTTCTGGTGGTTAAATATGAAGATTTGGAATAAGGACACAGACCACGGCGGCAATGTTATCTTCATCAGCATATACTCACCCTTAAGACACATTATCCTAAAAACACAGTATGTCTTTTTGGAATTTAGTCATACGTGCCTTGAGACGCGCGCATAATGCTAAAGTAGACAAGAAGCAGGCTGGAGACAAGACAGTTGGAACTACTATATTCTTGGTTGTAGGAATCACACGGAGGTAACTTATAATAAACTTCCCGGAATGATTTACGTATCATCAATACCATCTTCCACAAAACGGGAGAAGTGGGCTGTGCAGGATGTGGACGTGCTCGGAAGGGTGAGACGTAATGACCACCGTAGGGTAATATCTAGAATTAAGCTAGATTTGAGGACCGGTACCGTTACAAGCTAGTACGAAGAAGCCGATCAATGAGCTAGCGGTATGACGGAAGTTGAATTCAGGATCGTGCACAACCGATATTCAGCTCTAACTAAAAAAGCAGACTTTACGACACAGGAAGCGGGCAATAATCTTACATGCATCTTCACGGAGTGTGCAGTAGAAGGGAAGTATGATCGCTAGATAGGATCCTGGTAAACTTTCCTAGAAGACGAAAATTTAATGAGGAAACGGCAAAGCATATCATTCTCCTCTGAAGCTGAAGGAATAGAACTAGTGTAGCTTCTGAAATTATTCAATAGGCGTAAGAAATCTGAAATATGGAAGTATAATATGGAGAGGATTGAGCATGGTGTAAAGAATGGAGGTAGCCTGAAAGCAGTAAAGAGGCGTGTGGGCATGGGGGAAAATCAGATGTATCCACGAAAGGACAAGGAAGGCAATGTCATCAAATATAGAAATAAATTATTTATACCAGCCCAGGAGTTTCATAGAGACCTGTACAGTAGCCGGGACACCCAGGATAATGCCGAAGGCGAGAAGTAGTTCAGAGGAGATAGACACCCACCAGTAACGACGAAGAAGTAAGGAAAGGCTTTGAAAGAAATGAAATGGGGCAAAGTACCTGGTAAGGATAAGATAACAGCAGACCTCTTGAAGAATGGCGGAGAAATGTGTACTTGAAAAACTGGCAAACCTGTATATGCAATGCCTAATGACCGCGAGTGTGCCGGAATCTTGGAAGAACGCGAACATCATCCTAATTCATAAGAAAGGTGACATGAGGGACTTGAAAAATTACAGTCCAACCTTCCTACTGTCAGTCGTCTAGAAGGTACTTACCAAGGTAATCGTTAATAGAATTTCTGCCGCCTTAGATTTCAGTCAACCTAAAGAACAAGCAAAGTTTTGTAAAGGCTAATCAACAATGGAGCATATTTACACGATAAATCAGGCAAAATAGAAGTGCGCGGAGTGTATTGAACGCCTATATATAGCCTTCATAGACAATGAGAAAGCATTTGACTCGCTGGAAACCTCTGCTGTCATTCAGGCATTACGGAACCAGGGTGTAGACGAGCATTATGTAAGAATACTAAAGGAATATTTGCAGTGGGTCCACAGCTACCATAATCCTCCATAAGAAGAGCAGTAAAATACCTGTAAGCAGCAAATACCTATCAGACAAGAGACGAAATCTCTCCCGATGTTATTCACAGCATGTTTGCAAGAAGTATTCAGAACATTGGATTGGGAACAGGTGGGAATAATGTTTAATGGAGAATATCTCAGTAACCTCAGATTTGCTGATGACGTTGCTTTGTTAAAGTGGCCCTAAATAGGTTTCTGAAGGTCGCCATTTCAATCGCGCAATCGCTAGAGTACCCCTTCACGACAATGTATACCAAATATTACAACCTCTGCGTAAAGCAGGGGCCGCACAAACACGCAACAAAGATGCTTTCTTTCTTCCTTGCTCACCTACCGCTTCCTTGCCGCCACACTGCGCGCTGTGACGTGCGACAGAGCGGTTGTTACGCACCCGTGTGACGCACGAAGCTCTCAACAGTACGGCTGCGCTATTGGTGGCCCCGTTAAATGCTGTAGCCAGTCAGCGTTCCCGGCTCTGGGAGAAACGCGGTTGCGCGCAGCGCTCCTGCACCGGCGGCACGGCGTATTCGTCCTGCACGGGTGGCACGGACGAATGTTTATCGTCGCCATCCGTTACACGAGCGTAGCTGAGTTTGTAGTCGTTTACAAGGTATTAATAACGCTGAAAAACACGGAAAATCTCTGCGGGCACAAACGGCCGCTACACGTGCGACCGCGGCAAGCATCTGCCTGCTCGGTCGGCAAGCAGCCCACTGTGCGGTGTACGCACGATAACAGCATACACCGACAGCAGCTAAAACTTGTCACCGCCCGCCAGTGCGGGACTATTGCTGAAAATCAGTTTGCAAATAGCCGTTCGATTGGGTGATAGTGCAGTGAAAGATTGCGCGGGGGGTCGTCGTCGTCGCGGCCTCGCAAAGCAGTGTCTCTGTAACGATGCTAAGCCTGCTAAGGATATTCACCGACCACGTGGGGTGGGGACTACCGCGAGCCGCTAGCGAGCCGCTATAGCGAGTCGCTACCCAATCGTCATTATTTTATGTTCTGATGTCACGATTTTGTTGAAGGATCCCGGGAACTTGTTTACGCCGGCGAATTCGCACGCTCAGAGGCGCGAGATTCGATGCGCCGGCCACCGACCGACCCCGCTGAGCGGTAGTAGGCGAATCTTGGCCGTCGTCTGCTACAAGCGTGACGTACCACCGAGCGGAGCCAATGGCTGCGCGCTTCTCGACGCAACCCCTGTTTCTCTAGGTGTCACCGATCAGGTCTTGCGCCTGGTCGGTGGCGTCTCCGCTTCCACAGTGCTTTGGAGGAGCGGTTAAAGAGGGAATGCGCCAGGCCTTGTTGCGGGCCCTTTTTAATGAACGATAGCTCGGCTAATACTGGACGCTTTAAAATCATTTTTGCGACAGGATGTTCTTTGGATACTACTCCAATGATTGCGCACGTTTGGTAAAATCTCAACCTTTGGAACCCTGTTTAGGGCCCGTTTAAGTAACTCTGGGGACGAATTCCAAATCATGCTTACCGCACTCGACAAACGGAGTAGAACCGTGGGCCTGAATGTTAATATGCGGAAATCTAAAGTAATGATAAATAACGTTGGGAGATAGGTGGCGAGGGCAGTGGAAGTGGTAAGCGAATATATCTACTTAGGCCAAGTTGTGACCCCGGATCCCAAACCGTGAGGCAGAAATAATTGTGAGGATAACAATGGGGTGGGAGTGCACTGGCAGGCTTTCTCAGTTAATGAGGGCAGCCATCCACTGTTCCTGAAGAAGAAAGTGTGTGGCAGCTGCACCTACGGAGCAGAAACCTAGAAGCTCACTAAACGGGTTCGACTTAAACTGGGGACGACTCTCAGCGAGGAATGGAACGAAAGATGATAGGTGCAACATTAAGGGACAGAAGAAGGAAGGAAGGAAGCAAACTTATTTTCCTAACACCCTTAGTCCAGGGCGCCGTCTCGGGAAGCGGGGGCCATGACTTCCTCCGGTATGGAGGTCAGCAGGTGCTGTGTCGCAGCGCTGGGGTCAGCCAGACCGGCCTCCCAGGATGCCAGAGTTGGATTCGGGATGCGGGTCAACTTTGGATGTCGATCACAGGCCCATATTGTGTGGAATATGCTTGGGTAACCTCCGCAGAACGAGCAAGAGAGCGGAGTGGGCTAGGGAACAAACATGTGTTAAGGACATATTAGTAGAAATTAAGAAGAAGAAATCGGTGTTGGCAGGGCATGTAAGCGAAGCAAGATAACATTTGGTCATTAAGGGTAACACAGTATATCACTAGAGAAGGCAAGTGTGGCAGTGGGCGGCAGAAATTCGTATTGGAGGTGAGATCAAGAAGTTTTTGCGGGGATAAATCGGCCACGTTTGGCACAGGACCGAGAGAGATACGGGAGAGGCCTTTTCCCTGCAGGGGACGTAGACAGGCGATGATGATTATGATGATGATTATATAGTCGAATAGCCATATATAGTACAAAAGTATAACGAAGAGTATAGAGCCATGTATGGTTGAAGAAGGGATAACTGGGCTAGTTCGTAGTTGTTATGCAAGACCTCCATGTAGCGCAATTTTCACGCGGGCACTTCAAGTACGAAGTACACAGGCCTTAGCGCTATCTCGCCTCTAAGATTTTATTAGAACTGACACAAAAATTAATGCTAACAACCTTACACTCACGTGCCTGCAGTTCAGAAACGAAGTATACAGGCCTTAGCGCTATCTCGCTAATAAATAAGATTTTATAAAAACTGACGAAGAACTTAATGCTAACAACCCGATACCCCCGTAACCGGACCGCACAGCATACAAACGTCCCAAATATTTGTGTATTTTTTTCTTGACCATGTGCCAATACTAAGCCACATGTGCTGCCTGAAAACGCTCGTACCTTGCTGTGACAGAAAGCGTTTAAAAATAAAAAAAAAGTCCGTTCTCGTGTAATTGAACTGAAGGCACACTGTTACACCACTCCCGCCGTTTTCATATATTGGATGCCTGCATAATTTCTCTTGTAAGCTAATATGTGCACAGATAAGAGCTCTGTCGTATAAAGCTCGGTTCGCGCCCGCACTTTCCTCAGTCACGTGCTGAATCACAATGCTGAGTCACGTAAGAATAACTGTTTCTTTATAATTAAACGCTTGCGCTCTGATAGCTTATCATTAACTTACACACTGGTCTGTGCTTTGTAGGCGTCACCACATGGCGTCACCGCAATACAACATGTGTTTGTCATGGTACAATGGGCACACGTGCTTACCCTGCTACCCTTTTTGGTGACAAATGAGAAAACCTTTCTTGAGCTTTAAGTCCACGATTTTACAAATTTCGCTCATTCTGTTGTGCGTTGAATATAGCTACTTTACTTCAAAGCGAGCGGAAACATTCTTCAAACCACGAGACAATCGGTGACAAGTTGGAAGTACCATGGTATATTTCTTCTGCTGCGGTCTGTTATCGTCACGCAGTGCACATGTGCCCATCTTTGCCCATTTAATAGGCTGTGACGCGTGAGGCTGCGGACACAATTAGGAAAATGGGCGTCTTAATCTTAACAGCGGAAAAAAAAAACTAGCGGCAATCTTATCACCGCAGAGTTATTATAGCGCAAACAGCAAACACGAAAACGGAATGCCGTGTTCTCGATCCCTAATGCCGGTGCTCACACAAAACGGAATCCCGGCGCTCGCTCAATCCGGTCCCAGCAACTGTGGTGTGTGTCACTAATGTTCGTTTATATCAGAAGTTGCGACATTGGGTCAACGTCGCAACCGTATTTAAGGAAGGGTTCACGGCACGTTTATTCACAAACTGTAAAGTGAGCCACGCAGGCTTGGCTGCAAAACATTAAAACTTCATTTGACGTTTTTTTCTTTCAGTTCATTTGCGACTACATTATCGACAAACCGCACGGTGCATCTACAGTAGGATCCGCACAGAAATACCTTAGAGGTAAAGCGTTCTATTCACGGTGCGGGTGAATCTGCTATTTTTTGCGTGGACCCAGCTCCGGAGAAATTTTGTCTCAGTGCTTTTATGACTGGTAGTGATGATGAAGTTGTGGTTTTTTGGCACAGCAACCTTTGGGTTACAATCCATGAAATGGGTTTGGCTGCTAGTGTTTGATGTGCTACTCTTGTAAGTTTACGAGGGCCTGAAACGAATACAGCCGTGTGCCATTTGAGAACATGTGATCAACCGTCATGTACGGGTGTCCTTGCGGAAGCAGTACCGTAAAAAAAAATACGATTTCTTCTACTGTTGTGCTCTTTGAATAAATATACGTGACGCTCGCTCATTGCGAAGCCTCTTTTCGTGCAGTTAGACAAGCCGGTCCGCTACATGCTAAGTGATTCACAAAAGGCTAACGGTAATGCCTGTTCTTACCGATATTAAAAGACGTCAATCAGCCTGAAGAGCTGCCCATGCATCAACGTAGTTTATAAAATAAACGGTAGCTGCAATGGCATAAGTAAAAATTGTAGTTTTGGCTAACTTCAGTCTGGCGTTGCAAATAAGTACCTACTACTTACAAACAGCAAATGCTCTATACATATAGCATGAGATTGCACCGTTCCTCACATTTCCTAAATCGAAATTAGTTGAAAAACTTTTTCTGTGCGAGTGAAAAATCCAATTTTAGTGAGCAGCGAACCGGAACTGCGCCGTATATAATAGGTTCGGGGCAGTGGCGGGCTGCCGAATATTTCCAAAAACATTGGGATCATCAACCTGTGCCTAAAATCTCTGCACCTCGTGGTTTTCTATTTTCGCCTTGGTCTAAGGAATCGCCACACCTAGTGGGAGCAAACCCACCTCTTCATTCCGTGTGCACAATGCCTAATCTCGTGAGCAAATACACCCAGTGCAGTGAGCAAACATCATGAACAATGTCCACTTCATTAAGTGACCGAATTTGACTTCTTCATTTTGGTAACTGCTGATGTGCTTTAACTTTGCCTGCTGTCTACAGTCGGACTATTCTCTGAATGGCATTCTGGAAGCGCAGTTCTCCCACTGTTATACCACAGTATTTTAATTGTGAATGGTCTGAAAACGTTTTGAACTATTTCTTTGTTATCAATATTATATCAAATTAACCTCCCTTTATTACATATTGCGGTAAACAGCGCTTAAACGTCTGGCATTAAAACGCGTAAGGGGCTTTGCATGGAACTGATACGTGCTCTAATTGAACATCCCTTTGGGCGGGTGGCTAGATGATGGTAATAATTTTCTGGGCGTTACAGAACAGTCTACAAGCGAAATGAACAGGACTGAAGGCGTAGCGTTTTCTTGCTTGAGTACTTTGTTCTTGTTCGGAGTTAAGCGCGGGGGTGCCAGGTATCTTCTATAAAACGCAAATAACGCACAAATAACTACAAACATCACGGTCGCGATCACGATTCTATACAACTCAAGAAATTTGGTCGAAGAAACTGGTAGCAGTTAAAAAAAATCGAAAACAGGGTGTATTACTAACGTTTCTTTAGTTGGAAATTTCAGGGATAATGGATCTGCGTTGAGAGCCAGCACGATGTAGTACGCGCTTCTTTAGAAAAGTTGCCTGTTTGTGCTGAGAAGAGGAATCAACGTTATCTATGCTAACAAAATGTACCTCTAATAACGAGAATTCTGTTGAATATCTCAACAGGAAAACCGGATAATGAGGGCTTCTCAAAAAATTTCTTTAGTAAATTTAACTGCTATAGCAGAACACTTTAATGTTCCGCTGTAACTTGTGCATTTGAAACGTGGTGAACGTACGTCTGCATTGGTAGCCAGGAGTCTTGGTTAGGAGTTAAATATTTATAGTGTTGCAACAGTGCGAACATACGGGACATAGGAAGAACCCAATAACCCAAGCGCTCACATTGCGCTGTTGTACCACTATGAATATGCGCCCACTGGCCCAATTATCGACTATTTTGATTATCCTTTCAGTTTCTGGGGGCTCTCCTAGTGGATACTTTCAATGCTCCGAACTGTTTGAAGGAATCCAAGCTATATTTAGTGCCGCAAAACTCCCAGTTATTTGAATCGTTTTAAGCTCGAACGTATAGCAGTGACAAGTCTCATGTGGCCTAGTTACTTGTCCTGGTTAAGGGCGAAGTTTCTAATTTCTCCGTTTCGGATGGTATTATTTTGAGGAAATGTCCTCTTAGTATTAAGAAATTTGAGAAACGCGAACGAAAACACGGGTAATTTCCTTCCTTTGGTTTTTATTTTTGATTTTTACATTAGAATCACCAGAGTCCTTCAATGCCTTTCTGGTCATGAAACTTCGCCGTCACGCTATGGGAGAGCTTCATACGCTGCCCAGGGAGGCCGCGCGGCGCTGGTGTTGATCGGAGGGCAGCCGGGGGCGTGGTCAGAGCGTGTTTGGCAGGGAATGGACCACGGAGTAAGATAAAACAGACGCTAGCCGCCTTATAAGCAGTGCGCTTTCGCTTTACGTGTCGTTAGCCGCTCAAATGAACTTATCATTTTGTGAGTGGCGAAAAAATTTGGTGCGAACGGGCATGCTGCTACTGCGTTCCTGCCTGCCGGTCTGGCTACAGAGCAGCGGCGGCCGCCCGATGCCCTCCGATCTGCGGTGGCGCCCCTCGCGGTAGCCTTTGTCCCCGTACAAAACTTGGCCGGGAGTTTCATGACCAGAGAAGCATTGAAGGACTCTGGTATCACTGCGCTTTCACACGCCGATATGGTTTACCCGATTTCGACACTTCCAGTGCTGGAACACTAGGAGAGAAAATACTGCAGCAAGATATAACCCCTAATAAGAAGAACAAAACCAATACCCTTGAAGGTCACTTTCTTGGAAATAAATAACTCAAAACGTCGAAAGCCTAACAACTAACACTTTCCGATGATGCTCGGAGGTTAACAGGGCGATCGAAATAGCCCTAGATGCATAAGAATTCCATGCGCCCTTGAGTAACAAGTAAATAGTGCAATATCATGAAGCGGATCAATCTCAAGTGCTCCCTTCTGGGTCAGTGTACGGACCGTTCAAGTACGGCCCGTTGTTAGCGGGGCAGAACGAAAGCAAGTGGAAAGACGCACACACACAAGTGCATTATGTATGAGGGGGCCAAATATCGATTGGCACAAACCCGGGACAACAAAGAGGCAGCCCGAACTCGTCTCCTCGCAGCCTGTGCTTCTGTACATTATCGACTTCTGTCAGCTGCTATCGGCCCCGGCTCATTTTAGCTTGCGTCGTACTCTCCTCGTCATGAAAGTTTCGCTCTGTCAACAACGAAGTACAAGTCGCTTTTGGTATTTGTTTCTTGCTGGTCGCATTTCTTCATCACTGGATTCCTTCGAAGAAACGTTGCAGGGTTTGTGAGCAGTGACGATAAAAGGCCAAAAGCTGTCGTGCTCTATTCCTGCACTTCCTTGAAAACCTTTTGTACCGGCATTATAAGTCATCGTGATGGTATAGAAAATTGCCATTAAACTTTTCCGGCAAGTATTAAAGTTTTGATTTGAACGCAGCGCTTGCAATTGGGGTACCCTCATCTGAGGCAGTTTGTGAATTTCCAGAAGTTTGGGATACTTCTGTTAACACAAGGTGACTACCACGAGTCTAAACCTTTGGTTTTATCGAAAATTTTAAGTGAAGTGGTTTATTGCCGAAAGAATCAAATCACATTACTACGGACAAACAATGAAACACTACAGAGCCATTAGAATACCCACATATATTGGTTCAGTGGCATCGCCAAATGCGGTGCTTAAAATACTACCGCAAGCTTCTTAATTGGATGAAATAGGAAAAAGCGGCCGAGGGTATACATGCTCCCTGTGAAGTCAAAACATTGAGTGCTTCTGGTTGCCCGTGCCAGTACCTCATAATTGAACTGGAATGGGAAGCCAATAACCAGGATAGTAAAAATAGTCAGTTTTCTGCTAAATGTAAGTCAGAAACCTTTGCAAAATGCCAGATTGATATGCCAGAGCTAAATGTAAATGTACGAACGTTGCTTCCAATTTACGCACTACAAAATGAAACAAAAATTCGCTCCATATAATTTGGAGTGCCTTCATCCTAAGCTTTGTGTTTGTAATCATCAACTGCAAACACTTTGTAGGGCACGTTGGTGCACACTTCGAAGGGCCGAGCACTTGTCACGTCTTCTTTTGTGTCCATGTGTTGTATTTGGCGTGCTTTAATATGTAGGACAAACGTCACTGTGTCAGAACAGCTATGCCCTACTACAGGAGCATACCCGGCAGTAGATACAGCAGTAGTTTCGCGATATCGCAAGGTTCCACGGAGCAAGAATATATCTATAGGAGGACTACAAACCTTTTTATCTGCGACGGCAACGGAGAGGGTAGCGGCACCTGATGGACGAAATGATATCTGCCACAACTCATTCCCGGCCCGGCGACGTGCAGTGCCGATCGCGGTGGCCGCGCAGATTCTTTTCCCGCAAGAAATTCCGGTAGCTTCATCCGGGCGAAGTGTTTTGTAAGTTATATGGCCGCCCTAGGAAGCGACGTTGCTCCTCCTGTCTTGTTCTTACGCCGTGCAAGGCGCACTCAGTGGGGTGACAACAGCAACAACAACAAAAAATTCAGGGAAGCTTGCACACACGCGCAAGACTTCAATGCCGAAGCTGTTGTAGGTTTGAGTAGCCCAAGAAAGACTCTCGCCTTTAAAGGACGAGCGCCGAAAGGAATAGGTAACCGATACAATTTAACCTGTTTTTCTATTCGTACGCGCGTTTGCACCACTAAGATATTTTTGTTACAACCAGCAGTCCAGACAAAAAGTCGAGATGGTCTGTGCTGAATATAGAATCGGTGACACAGAAGCTGCTCTTAAAATGGCATCACTCCTTACAAAAATGAATCCGCCAAGCAAGTAATCAATGTGTGTAAAAATAGGGGGGGGGGGTTGGATTCGGGGGTCCATTTTTACTCGCTCTCCAATGGGTGCACCGTCATTTCCCCTAACGCGCGATGTTGTCTCCGAGTGAAAGTAACTATCGCCATAAATTTGGTGTTTCTGTATAGCGCTCTTACATAGTTACGCGCGTCGGACCGCATTATTTTACACTATTTTTGGTGTGTCCTAAAACTCAACCCTCCATGTGGAAAAGCAAATGGTTTTCCGTAGGTCTTTTGGACTGGAGGGACATACATTACAAACAAAATTTTGCAAAATACCTTGCTGTTAGAAGCTGAGACGCAATCTTTTCAGACTGTGAGCATCCTGGGTTTATTTAAAGCGCATTTCGGTTCTCATTTTTCTTTATTAAACCTGCAGGCTCAATTTCGGCGCTATTGTAAACTGAATACCAAACAGATGCTATATAAACGTACTTATGTTTTAGACACACTCACAGTCGGTTTTAATCGATAGAAACCGCGAACTTTAATATGAAAGCTCAAGATATGTACCTGCCATGCCAAGTGTAAAAAAAAGTGTTAGTATTTTACCGCGCTATTTACTTTTTAAGGCAGCTAAACGTTGACGTGGTCACTTTCCTGTCTACATTGAAATCGCGTTTGTATCCACAAATGTTGCTATTGTTCAAGCTTTATAAGTGATCACAGTCTTCGGTTACGAGAGGGCACCCTAAAAACTCATAAAGAAATGATTTTTTACTGCTGTTCCAGAAGCCATTGCTTCAGGGTTTAGGACCCAAAGTTTTTCTAAAGACGCTCGATCAGCTTTAGGCCAAATGAAAAGCCACGTGGAACCCTTTAGCGTTACGTCTTTTCCCACGGTTGTCTAAAGTGGCTTGTTGATTTTTTTTCACGAAAGTTTGCACTGTGGCGTAACCGTGCACGATTTCACAGGTACACGAACAAGTTTGCTTCGTGTATAACGTCCAAAAGTTGCCGACGATTTGGTCCATGAACCAAGCGGTGCAGTTCTGGAGGGCGGCCAGGGTGGAGGCCGGTTGCACGAAGCCGCCGTAATAGGATCTGATGCAGTCCCGGGCAGGTCCACAGCAGATGCTGCACATTCACATTCTGTACGGCGGAGTCGCAGAATGGGCAGGTAGAGTCGTATGGGCCGGGTTACTGCTATGGCCAAGAGGCTGTCACATTTAGAATTATTCGCTCTATAAATAACAAAGCGTTGTAAAGCACCACTGAACAGTTGGAACGGCACCTTTGAAAGCAGCCGTGCGTTTTCTCAACTCTGCCTAAAAATTCGCTTTGGATTTTAGTCGCTATGGCTACGTAGCCTGGACATGCTGCAGCAGAGAGACGTAATAAACATACAAGCTATTTAGCTTGGTTAAAATGGCTCGGTGTTTTTTTATGGCTCCTCCAATAGTCAAAGTATGTCTGGCAAACTTCCGGCTCGTAAAATCTTTCAACATTTCGCCAAGCTTTGTTCATAAGGAAATTGACGATTCTTGCCTAATGAAAAAAAAAAAACCCACTCAAACTTTCACGGGTAAATAATTGTTGCATAAGAAGGTCAAAAAGAGAGACATTTCTCCAACCTACGTATTTTCCGACACTCCCATAGCATTCCTGTTCGGTGTCTATGATAGTTATTCCGCCGTTGCATGCACGTGCCACGCGATATTGAAGATTCAATATGTTGCCTCCTGTCTGGAGAGTAGCAAAAGGTACAACCGCGTATACGCCCATTAACCTTTTATTCTTGTATGAATGCCTAGCCACTTCCTCCCTGTTTTCTGTTTTAGTGGCGGGGTGATAGGAGCTTTATTTCCTTGTAATCGAGTTTCATACTGTATGGCCGAAATGGGTACGATCAGCTGCTAATTTTGCATAGCGCGAAGCACTCATATTTCCGGTGTTGGATCATTTTTAACTACGTTACATTGGAATAGCCACAACATTCGAAGTGTGAAGCAAAATCTTATTTTACTACACTAGAATATTCGTGATGATGATGACTGGTGATTTATGGCGAAAGGCCAGCTATGAGTAAAGTGTGCCGAACAAGGATGCAGTCCGTGACAGTGGTGTGTGGGCAAACGCTTAAACCCTTGAGCAAATATGAATGTGAAACGGATTAAAAGTCAATAAACTATATAGCCGCTGTGAATAGCCAGGTTACAATGATGCGTGGTATGAAATGAGGTGTAAAAATCGGATTTATGCTAAGTACTTTAAACGCGCTTGATAGAAAACATGGAATCGTCGGCTATGAAGCAAGATAAATGTAGTAGAATGCGTTGTCTGTAAAGGTGTCGAAAGTGTCTTCGTCTTGTGTCAAAATGTATGAATTGAGTGCGGATGTGCGTTACGAATAGGCCCTCTCCACACCTGCTACACAGTGGTTCTGGAGATCGAGTGAGCAGGTGGGAGTATGTTGCATGTGTGTGGCCTGTCCCTCACCGAGTTAAGGCAGCTTCAGTGTGTCTATTGCGTGATTCAGTAGTGTATCATCCCAAGTGTGGCTTCATTACGTTTAGTTTTTTGTCTGTCTTTCCACTCCAGTGCGTTTGCCATGTTTTACGAAGCTGTTGTCTGAAGCGTGGCTTGAGGTCAGTGTTGGATACCATTGTTATATCCACTGTGTTTTGATGTGCGGTGGCGGCTGCCATTTCATCCTCAAATTCGTTTCTGGCGATCTCAGAGTGGCCAGTTACCCAGGACGCAGTCATTTCAAGATTTGATGCGTATGCCGCCATAATGGTCCTAAAAACAAGATTGACGATGCGGTTTTTAGAGGACTTTCTGGCTGATAGCGTGCGTACCACGCTGAAAGATTCGGTGTAAATGATCGTTTTAGGAATACGGTGCCCGCGAGTATGACTAAAATTACGCATCCTTCATTCTGACGCCGGAGATAGTTGAACGCGAAGATTTCTCGCGATGGATTTCTTTCTTGGCCAATCCCAATATGCGAGTATGTGGTACTCTGGAGGTAGGCACCACTTTTCTGGGATACCCACAGCCATAGAGTTTCGTAGTGAGTATACTAGAGAAGAAACTGCACCTGGGAATCCATGGTGTCTTGGGGGGTTATGGGAAGACAGCTTCTGCAATTGGCTTGACATAATTGGATTCTAAAGCGGTTTTTTTGGGATTTCCTTTTGTTCATTGTGCGTTCGTTATAACGTGTGCGATCTACAAGGTAGCCGAAGTCATCCCTATTCTGTGGTAGCCGTGAGCCGTGGCAACTGCGTGTTCGGTGAAAGAGCACGCAGTGCATGATCGTACCTGACGTTGGTCTTGCCGAAGTCGAAGGAACGTATGACTTAGCTGGTAGTATGCCGCCGCAAAAGTTGTAGCTGGCGAAGAAAAAAGTTGGCTCCAATCGACGCTGTTAAGGTGGTTTGAAAGCAAAGCTTGTTAAGAACCCCCCCCCCCCCAATTCCACATGCGACGTCACTTGAATTCACACACGTGGATTTAAAGTAGTGAAACCAGACATACTTCCAGCCGTTACCTGAGAACAGCGGGGGCACCGTGTCGAACGCAGCAAGCGTCGTCCACGGCCGGGCTAGAGCGGCAGATGCCGCCGCTTTAGCCCGGTCGTGAGTCGGGAGAAAGAAAACGGAGAGGAGCGTTATTCGAAGTGTGAGACAGCGGAACAAAGACATACTGATGTGCTAGCTGGGGGCTACACCACCGCGCGACACAAGCGCGGACACTGAAACAATCCGGCGTGTGAGGTTAGGGATTCCCATTTATGCAGATTTAAACTAGTTAGTTTCGTAAGTTTCAGAATTGCCAGAAAGGTGACGGAACCTTTAAAATCGCTATTTATCAGAACCAGTTGCTCCATTCGTCTTTTGTATTACCTTCTAAAACACAAACGAATTGGCATTCAGCAATTTAGGAGACGCAGTCCCATTTTTGAAAGCAGAGCGCAAAAGGTGGCGTTTCTCTAGCGGCCAAATGTACGTAAGTGGTCTCTACATTTTGTTTCCCCGCCCTGGAAACCATATCTTGGCCGTATGACCACTTAATTCCGCCGGGTCCGGGTTACCCAGAAGGTGCTGTGGAAACAGGTTAATAAAGCTTTGGGAAGCAACCGCACAATGGAATGCAAGCTGCGCCAAAACAGGCCCAACATCGTCGCTAAAGCAGACGAGAAAGCCGACGGAATGGTCCTGCCGACGCACCCGCGGGAGTGCGCACGGGGAATGCTGGGTAATAGTGGCCTATCATCGCGCCATCTACACTTTTCTTCGTGAATAAAAAGCGACCTCCGGCTCCCAAGCCACGTTGGGAGATTCGTGTCCCACACGCCCCGAAAGAACCATTGCCTGGTAGAGGTAGAAAGCTGTGCTTTAAAAGAAACCAAACGTACAACGACGAAAACAAGATACGACTGATACGGGCGCCTGTATCCGTCTTATCTTGTCTTAGTCCACGACAGTTTAGCGCCACGTTTTCTTTTTTTGTTCAATTATGAACCAACTCGCTCAGCAACAAGTTTTAGTAAGCTGTAGCTGACGGGCTGACGGTTGCTGCACCGGGGCATAATAAAAGTGACGTTTCCATAGTCATGCTCAAAAACATTTCCAAGCTCTTCAAACAACTTATTATTTGAAATAGAGGCAATTCTAATAAAATAAGAGTCTCTAATGAGTCTGGCCAAAAACATTAACATTGTTGTTAACTACGAGCTTGTCCTGCCGAATAGTCGGCACACCTGTTTCGGCAAAAATGCCCTTTACTTTCTTTTTCTTCAGCTTTTAAACAACCTGTTTTATTTCCCATTTATACAATCACGCACCATTCTTTGCGTATTTGTGGCCCTGTGTTCGAATATACGGCCACTAAAACGCTTCAATCCAAGCTAAGGATGAAACTAAAGCGACCACAAGGCATAATGGCGGCCCATGACGACACACACGGTCTTTTCAATATTACTAGAATAAACGTCTAGAAGATTTCGGTCAATATATTAGAAGAAGAAGAAGAAGAAGAATAAGAAGAAAGAAGAAGAAGAAGAAGAAAAGAAAAAAAGAAAGAGCGAAAGGAGAGAAGAAAAGAGAAGAAGAAGAACTGGAGAAGAATAGAGAAGAACTAGAGGAACTTTTCAATATACTAAGTCGGGCATCTGTGCGGAATGAGCCCCAAAAAGAATTATGCGCATTCAGGTAGCCAATCAGGATGAAGGACATTAGAAGGCTCACAAAGTGTCACAAAAACATTGGAAACATGCTAATGGTGCGTGCTCAGTGACTACGTTGGATGACTTTCGAAAAATCGGTGTGTGTGGTAATTGTCTTGTCTTGATCCTGTATTATTTCTCCCCTTTAGTGGTAATTTGAGGGTAAGTCCGGGTTCAGACTGTTGACGCAACTGTCGCAGTATCTTTAAAGAATGACGTCATTTCACGTCTCAGCCAACCGAACTGCGTGACATGCCATTTTTTACGTCCATAAGTCACGATATCGCTGTTACGTCGGTAGTCTGAACATAGCCTGAGGCGTTCGCTGTTAGCACCAATTATTGCCGAGAAAAACAAATTTTGAGGAAGTTTCAGCTTCGGCGTAGCATCAAAATGCGACAACGATATTTAGCTCGGTGGTTAAAAAGACTGTGTATTGGGCCTTGGCATAAATTACTTCCCGCAAACACCGCACTCGTGCCTGGAGTGAGAGCATGCTACAGCGCGTTAAGGCCGCTACACAGTCCAGTGCAGCGCGCCCGCAGAACAGCGGGGTCGAAGTTGGTGGCGCCAGGTTCATCCTGCACGTTGGAACGAACAACGGCCCCTTTAGTGTATGCGCATTCGTATAATATACTAAGTTAGGATTTCCTGCATAACACAAAACAGCGAGCTAGCCGCAGCCTGAAGCAGGCGCCACGACGGGGAATGGCTACAGTGCATTCGTGGTGACAAAGCTGGCTGCACACAGCGCGAAATGTGGGATGTCACATCTTCAGAGCAAGACCACGATAGTAGGGGAAACAGCGCTTTCCAGGGCGGACAGATAAGCTCACAATTATGCACTTGGTCAGGTTTCAGCTAGCGGCATCGGTCGCGGGAGAAGAAACTGCGCGGTAACCGCGACCGCGATTTCACTGCGCAGCTAAGGAATGAATTGGGGCCGTTATCCATCAGGTGCCGCTTTCTTCTGCTTTGACGTCTCTTCCACGACGCTTTGCAGATCGCATTGGTTTTCATTGTGACATTATCTGGTCGCTGCGCCATTGGGGCGGGCGCGGCCGCTCCCGCCGTAATGGCGCAACGACAAGATAATCTAAAGCGGCGAGATAATCCAAAGACAAAAAACACTGAACAACCTAGCCTTATCTCTTTGCTGGTTAGCTCCAGGTGCCCTGTTCCCGATTCTAAGAAAGCCGGTATTTTAAATGCTACTTTCTGTTCAGTATTCACTAACAAGCCTCCTAGCGATCTTCCTGTTGTGCCAGATTTTCAACAACCTTCTGATACTAGAATTACTGTTGGTCCCTTTGGTAGAGTTACGGTAATTAACTCACTTTGTAATTCTTCCTCCAAAGGAATCAATGGTATTAATGCCAAAGTGCTCAAAAACACCCTATATTCATAGTCAATCATCTTGTCCCTCGTATCTCAACAATCCGTGTACAGAGGAATTGCTCCACTAGACTGGCTAATTGACAAAATCACCTCGGTCTTCAAAAAAAGAAACCGTTCATCTCCCCTGAATTATTGCCCATTCTCTATCGCGTGAGTGCTTTAAAATTATGGAAAATACCATTTTCTCCTAAGTTGTCAATTTTCTATCGTCAGCGAACTTTTTGAATCTCAACCAACATGGTTTCCGCAAAGGCAACTCTTGTGACACTCAACTTGCGCTATTACTTCACAACCTGCACTCGCATTTGACCGCGACATTCCAATTGAAGCCCCTTCTTGATTTTGAAAAAACGTTTGGTAAATTTCCCTATGCTCCACCTATACTTAAGCTATCTCGCCTTAATTATATCCGTATACATTAAACTGGATTCACAGTTTTCTTACACATCCACAACAGTTTGTTTATGCCAACTCCACCTCGTTCTCCCTGTCCCTTGGTTTTTGCGGTGTCCCTCAAGGCACCGTTGTGGGGCTCCTTCTTTTCTTGGTGTATGTTAATGGCCCTCCCGATGTTGTTTCTTCCATCATCCGCTTCTTTGCGGGTTATTGTGTAGCTTACAGGAAAATAATCAATTCATCAGAGGAAACGGCCCTTTAAAACAATGTCCTCCCTGTTCAAGAGTGGGGCAAGAAATGGCTCACAGCTTAACGTTGGCAAAAAAACTTCTGTCTTTTTTCACCGTCGTTCTATTTAAGGAAACCCAGACGTATTGCCTACACAACTCCGCTGCCTCTACGTGCGTCAAGCACTTAGGCATCCACATTAGTAACTATTTAACCTGGTCCAACCATGTCAGCCATGTTACTAGCGCATCAAATCGTGTCTTGCGCTATTTTCGTCACAGCCTTTCCTTGGCACCATTCTCTGTCAAACTACTCGCATACAAAACACTCGTTCCTTCCAAACTTGATTACGGCAGCACCACCTACGACCCACACAAAGCCAACCTCTGTAACGCCCTTGAATTCGTTCAAAACCTCGTAGCTAGGTTCATCCTTTCAGACTCTTCATATCACTCGAGCGTTTGGGCACTAAAATCGCAACTTCGACTCCCTCCTCTCATCTTGCGTTGACTGAAAGCACGCATGTCTTTTTATCACCGGTTCTTTTATTCCCTCCCGCCGAATAATCAGTGAATCGTACCTGCTCTTATAGCCATCGTAACGCTGCTTACCCACCACGCGCTCACACTACAACGTTCAGCGTTCATGTTTTTTCATACAGCAAACGACCCGAACAAACTTCTTGCCAACGTTGCCGTTATTACCGATAACAGTCGTTTTAGGTATGCCGTAGAAGAATTATGTCCTCATCTGTAACCGTTTTTGTTTTATATCTTTCCACAGTATTTTGCCTGACATTTTTTCTGCCCACCCTACATGAAGAATTATGTCCTCATCTGTAACCGTTTTTGTTTTATATCTTTCCACAGTATTTTGCCTGACATTTTTTCTGCCCACCCTACATGTAATGCCATCAAAAGGCCATGAGGGTATAAATAAATAAAAATAAATAAATAAAATGGCGCAGGCTGCCAGCAGGACGCGCCACCTGCTCACACACTATCTGTTGGGGAAGCGCATTACGATCCCAGTGATTTCAGTTGGCGCCGCAATTCGCGGTACGGGATTTTTAGCTCGCGGTCAATGCTGCTGAGGACGCCGGCTGTTCTGCTGCGGGGCTTTTCCCCTAACTCTCGGCGTTAGAAAAGCCTGCTGCCATCTATATATTTAGCCGTAACTGCTCTCCACATACTTTCATTCTTTTCGCTCTTTTAGCCTCCAAGATATTTTTAGGACGGCGTCAGATGCTGGAGCAATATTCTTGCCGTCTTGCCCGCACAGGGTCGTCTTCGAAGCGGAATAAAGCGACTACGGTTCCGGTCATGTTACAAACAATGCGATGTCTTTACATTGTTTTGTCGCTTGTGGTAGGGTAGTAGCAGTAGTAGTAACCTTGTTGCCCGAAAGTTGTGGTGATTGCTCCACGGAGTTCTTCACTCAGTCATCTAGACAGCGGGGCTCCCGATGTTTTGGGAGCTTGGAGATTTATTAATTATTTTACTACTTTGGGAACCAAAGATCATGACGGCGGAGTGACTGGCTCTAAAAACCTTGCACTGCTGCCCTGTAAAGAAGGACTTCGATGTAAACTGGGGAAGAACTCACCTGACGCAACTTATACAGACCACACTCTTGTACAGTTCTGGTTGGAAAATTCGGTTGTTTTATTGCACACTTGTCCATTCTTGCTCCAAAAAAAAAATGCACTCGACAGTGAAATCCAGCTTTACGTAGCTGCGTCGTTTTTGCAGCGTGTATTTACGAAAAAGCCTTCGTACAATGGTGCATACTACTCAAATCTATTGCAAAATAACGAAGGAATACTTGTAATTTCGAGCAAACAAAGAATAAAGACACAGACAAATGATCAGAATAAAATTTTTATTCACAGGCAAAGCCTGTACTAAGACCGCGTGGACCACGGCTTAACTTTCTTTTTCAGCGTTGAAGATTGGTAAATAAGACTGGTGCTGCATTTAGGAGCCGTCGTCTCGTTCTTCTTTAGGCGCATCAAGCGGAGGCTCTCACAGCGTAAGCTGTCGTTTCATGCAAATCAGGTGTTGGCATCGCCGACAAAATGTTTTGCTCTGGTACCTCCAGTGTTGAAACACGTCTGTTGAGATCAATAGTGGCGACATCCCGCAACATTTTTTCATGTCTGTATATTGTCTTTTTGTCACGACATTTGGAGTTATGCTCGCATTGCGTTGTTCTGCGGAAATGATAATATGCAAACGGAGAACTAACCTACTGTTACCGTTGCTGACTTTATAAAGTGTTCCTGGACCGTGCAAAACTCCCGTTTCTTCGCTGTATACTACCTTGCAGACTCTGGATTTCTGAACTTTAAAAAAATCCCCAAATCTTGCACAAAATCAAACCGGAATAAACGTATATAGAGCATTATAAAAATAGATGTATATTTAATATTGGTGCGCTACTCGGAATGCAACGCGATTAGCGTTAGCCCGCTGTGCCTAGAACACACCCGCATTGGAAATGGCTGCTCAAGTTCTTCCAACCTAATCCCCGAGCCTCACCTTTTACTGTATCCAAGTATTCCTCCTTTTCTGTCCGAGTAATGCATTCACTCTCCCGCTTGAATAGAAAGTTGTAAGTAGATTTAGGGCTGAACCATGCTGGGTTAATGGTTAAAATAGGATGAAGAAGTTACGACCGCTAGGAGCACTTTGTACACTGAACCGGGAGTATTTCACGATAGTCCAGGGAACACCAGCGTTCACAGAACAAGTTTTTCTAAATTTGGCAACGCGTTTCTGATCACGGTGAGCTGGGATAGGAGATACGCCACGTCGCGAAGAACAATGCATATTCGTTAGCTTAGAGATTATTGAAGTGAGCTTGTGACCCGCAAATAAACTAGAAGGAAACACAACGTCGAAAAAGCTCTCAACAGGGGTACATTTCGGTCGAGCCTCGGCGTATTGAAAACCGTGGGTGCGCTCTTCAGGCAATTACTTCGAGACACCCTATTTCTGGAGCTACGCAATAAATCTAGGAAATTGGTGCGCTCAAGCAAGAACAGTATTGGTTCGTGAAAACAAGGAGACGCCGTATCTCTGAAAAACAAGATAGCCATGAGGCATACGCTAGAAGGAGCAAATCGGAGCTACGCTTCACCACAGCATAAAATAACCCGACACACTCACGCGCTTGTGACAAGACATGAACAAAACGAATTGAAAGGAAAAGCTCGCGGGAATACAAAGTAGCGGCGGCTACCGAAATGCGTTATACTTGCGTGATGAACTGACATCTGCGAGTCATATTATTTCGGACACGCAAGATAAAGCCCGCATGCTTCCTGCCAACCATGTAGAAATATTATTTAAACCCAATTACAGAGTACAGAAAGGCAACATTGACGTATTCTAAAACTAAAACAAAGCTGTGCAAATGTGCACACCCTGCCTTTCGAATGCAATTAGCCTTTTCAGCGCGCCCACCAAATCAGCGCTCTACCGAATTTCAGGGTAGCAGCTGACGAAAGGTTGAAAAAAAACTTTAGAGGTAACCAAAGCAATCCTTAAGACGCATTAAATTTCGTTATTATAGTTGTCGATTCCCGAACATGCCTTCTCAAACACATCCCCCACCCTTTTATCTTGGTCCGTGTCTCTCAATACCGTCCCCAAGTTCCAATATCTGCCCTTTTTCCTCGGATATGAGGTTAAGGAAACGAAATTAATAATACTACAGCCCCGCTTCCGCTTCCGCGGAGAAGTGCGAAAATTGAGGATGCGACGTTCCATTGATCGTGAATGAGAGCGATAGTTGTGTCCGCTCCCTGCATCACGTCGTTTGCTATTATAAATAAGACACAATACATTTCACGGCTGCACTTCGCTTTCGCAATCAACCGAATTTATCGCCTCTTGTGCAGCTCAGTTTATTTTGTTTTGATTAGATAAACAGTTCCTCTTTTCGTATTCCAAAGAAGAAAAAAATTGCTGTGTTTAGCTTTGGTTGACCCCTAGTTGATAGCGAAAGATTCATTGCCCTGGCTAGGCCTATTGTCGAGCTGTGTTCGAGGTGTGGCCTCGCAATGATATACAGACATGTTCGCAATGAACTACACTGTTTATAAAACGCCTTTTCACCTCACGGCTGTGTTTTTATCCTGGACGCTGTACGAGAGACCACAGATGGGTGTTTTTGTTCCTCCATCGCAAACGGCTCCGCGCCGCAAGCGGCTTCCTGGACCTTCGTGGCGCGCGCTTATCACTGACGGCGGCGGCTTCCTCGCCTTCCCCCTCACCAGGTTGCCACACGAGTCCAGCGCACGTTCTTACGTTCCCTCCTCGCCTATATCTCCCGTGACGCTTAATCTCTCCCCGCCATTCGGGCCGCTGCTCCGTGCCGGGCGCTTGCGGAAGAAGGTGTGGTTTGACCTCGAGCTCTCAAGATGAAAACGGGGTAGTGAAACTTTCTTTACCATGCGTGGGAGTGATATTCGCTCGGAGGCGCAGGCAAACCCCCTGTGCTTGTTGCGGTTTACTAAAACATGGCGGCGCGCTGCAGACACGCACTGTTGAGACGCCATCTTAATGAGGACTGAAAAGCCACAAGCGGAAGTGGGCAATTTGTTGCGAAATTCCAGTGGGATACACGATAAAGAAAATTGAACGAGTTTAGTTATTCAGATGGCGAAAGCGCGACCTTTTTCCTCTTGCGCAACCCGCCACATGATCAAAAGGGCAATTGTTGCGTTGTGATTCATGAAGCTTTGCGGATCCACCTATTTTTGCAGCACTAGTTCTACGTAGGACTTTGTTTTGGTTTACTTGTACACACAAGCTAGAAAGAACGAGAAGAACAAGTTTTTAATGTTTCATTGCCTAAACGCTCGGTTCGTACAATAAAAACACAACTTGAAAACCTTTGAAAGTAGAGGGCAGCGCAATGAAGAGATGAGGTGGAGACGAGACAAACACAAGCGCTTCTAAGGCTGAATATCTTACCCTTTAGTCGCATACGAAAGTTCATGGCACATGCCCGCATGCATTCAAATAACTAGGTATCAAGCCAGTGCATATGCACTCTGTACAACGGCTTTTGCATAAAAAACAGTAATAACTATAAACAAGTTCACAGCCATTACCCCGATATAAAATCATCCCGCGAGTGGGACAAGACATTACGGAATATCCGGATGCTTATGGTGCGAAAGAGAAAACGGATAGAAAATGTACAAGGTACCGGAGTTGGACATTTTCTCATGTTCTATTCTGCAGTAGCTTTCTATATAAACTTAGGCGGAAATTTAAAAAATATTGAAGCCAATGCATGGTGTTCTAAGCAAATAACATGACGAGTTTATGCATTGTTCTTCGTAACATACCTGCACTGTTTAATAATAAAACAGCATACAAGCCAATAAATTGTACACAAACACACGCGTGCTCACTTTAGAGGCAACACATAGAGAGTTAATACTATTGAAACAGAATACTAACAGTTACAAAATGTCACCTTTCTTTGTGCACCAGCAGATTTTCTGAGGCGTTGCTTCACCAAGGAGATGTTAACAAAGTCAATGTGCCACAAACGGTAAATTCTTGTAAAGATGTGCACATAGGGTTTCTCGCACTCTTCAGTGCAGAATTCTTGCCTTCTGATATAATTGTACAAAATGCCTGCCGAAACTCCATTCACATTAGGCAGGCGCGCCACAACACTGATATATCAAGCTTCCATCACCTTACTATCTCAAAAAAATCGTCAGAAGGCACTGTTACATTGCAGATCGTAGCTTTGTAACATTGCAAATCGTACATCGCAGATCGCATGCGGATGGTACCTTTTACCCGCAGGGATGCGAAAGAATGTTATGCCGGCGTGGCGTGAAGACCTTTGTCCTCACTCAGCACAGCACAATTTCTGATGACGGCGCGAATCCATTCATGCGTCTGTTTAGATGAAACAAACTTTACGGTGCTAAAAGCGTTTTTTGGAACAGTGTAGACCGTAACATGCTTGTGCGCGCGACAAAAAACAAGGTGGCGCTCGTGGCGCGACAAGGTGGCGCTCGTATTTTCGCAATCTCGAACGGCAACTTTTTCGTTCTCATTGAAAATTAAAAGCTCCGGAGTAATAAGTAACCTGGTAATAAGTATAAAGTGCGACTACAATGTTCATTTATGCACGTATGTAGTACAGCCCCCAAACGTTTGGATCGCTGCGGTCACGGGACAGAAAGACGGCGAAGTTTCATCCCCCTGGCCAAAATTGATCACCCCGCGGAGACTGCCCGAGGCAGCGTAGTGTAGCTCGCGCTACGAAATCCCCTGCAATACGCACTCCGTTTTCACCGAAATATTGTCTTCAATAATGGGTTCACATTCCGCCTTCACGCTCCCGTGATTTTTATAGAGCCATTTCTGCAGAAGGAAGCAGAATGACGCAGTAACCCCAGGACAGTTGAAACGTGGGCTGGTTGGTACATAAAATTGGAAGAAAGCAAGAAAAAGTCAGACGCGCGGAAGAGGAATAGTGAACAAACAATTGCGCTTGCTATCAAGCGAGTGATTTCGTTGGATCAGGGCTCCAGCTTTATAGAGGTGGGTCGAACGCAATACAACACGGAAAACGGAGGGGGTGGACAAGGAAAAACGCGATAATTGATTTCTAACACACAGCAAAGAATGGTGAAACAAACGTGTAAATTCCACTGATAAACGTGGTCTTTTTTGGGAATCGATACGCTAGGAACACTGACACAGTTGTCCCCGAATTGTATAACCCAAAACTCTTCGAAAATTTAGCTGGCCGTTTTCGACTGCACGCTGCGGTATCGGGGGCCCGCTCAGCGCAACCGGAGCCAATGCCGTTCGCGGCAAGCGCGCCACGCATGCGCAATGGTTCTCCCGCTTGCTATCGGAGAGGAGCAGACCGTGAGAAACAATCAGCTAAAGCTCGCTACGTCACATGCCGTTTGCTCCCGATACCGGCCTAGGATGCGGCATCTTTGAAACAATGGGATGCAGCCACATCTAAAGCAATACTACGCAAGGTTGCTGCCAAGATATCTTTAAGCGCATTATCATGCTCACATGGAGGAAAGACCCTCTCTGGCCTATGTGGAATTTCTTGAAAGTCAGGACTCAGTAGGATGCTTTACACAATTTGAGACACGCATTGCAAAATAAGCGAACACGCTTGTAATAGCGGAGCTGTTCAAGCTTTTTCTGCGAAGCACTATACCTCTAACCAGCCAAGGAACCTCCCAGGCTACTACTGGCTACACAAACCTACATCCCAGGCTACCATCGGCTACTGGCTACGCCCTGGCTACACAAATAAACTGCTGGCCCCGCCAGGGATCGAACCTGGCTACGCGTTGAGAAGAGGAGCGAGAGCCTGTCGTCTCACCGACTAAGCTGCTCCCAGGCGTGTCGAAAGAGGAGACAGACGGTCGTTTGGATTCAGATTCTGGGAATGGGGCGGACACGCTTTGGCGGCGACGTAGGAAAGAAGAGTGAGGGGGAAGCAGTGAGAGAGATGACGAGACTCTGTGTCGCCCTCCTCGTCACCCTTCGAAAGACGACAAAAGTGCCGCCACGAACGGCGCGCTCCAAACTGCGGAGTAAGGTGTCGGCACGTGCGACATGAAAGCAAGCAAAAGGAAAGAAAACTCCCGCAAACGCTCTTCAGGCAGGAGGCGCGCGAGCGCTGCTAAAGGCGGAAAAGTTGATTAACTTTGGGCAAACCTCCGTTAAATTCATCAAGAGAGGAGAGAGACAGGGATGCGAAGAGCGTGATGGACAGTAGCAATGAGCGGATGCCACGTATGTGAATTGAAGTGACGCCGCATGGGTAATGATTGTGGGTGCCGTTTATAGCGTCGCAGTAACAACCACCTTCAAAGCGTGGATAGGAGCCAATTTTTTTTCAGTCTGTGGGGATCGTTAACCGGAAAAAGCTGCTCGGTGAAGTGGAGAGGGGGGAAATTCTAGGTCAAGATGTGTGACGAGAAGTGGCGTGGAGGAAAGAAGCCCACCAGCAGGCATTGGTGGTGGGCTTCACGTGGTCGCAATTGAAGTCCTCGGCGTATCCGCTGACCCCTCACTATACGTAATCACTATGTGCATTCCCACGAGTTGCGACAGAAAGCCAACAATTTCTTCGTAACATGACGTTGAGTAAACTCCGGATATACCAGCCGCCAACCCAGACTCCACGGCATATTTCGGCTGTTTGGCTCAAGCAGTAGAACAGTTAATGAATGACGTTACACTTTGACAATGTTCTGAATATCTTGTAGCAACCTTAATAACGTCAGTATAGTCATTTTAGACGAGAAAAGACGTGGTAACTATAGCTGGACACAATGCCGTGCCAACTAAAACTTCAGAAAGGGCAAAACTTCCGAAAATTGTATTTTTGAGGGACACTAGTTTATCGTTTGTAAACTTGCGTAATCGACCAAAGTAAAAACTGCGCTCTGAGCCAGCAGCGCCTTCTATGTGCATACTGCCATAGAGACGCTCAAACGTTAGGGTTTGGCGAAAAAGTATCCAGCTATAGAGCACTGATACATGTGTAGCAACTGCAGCCCTATTCGAGGAGAGCCTTCTCAATGCTTGTTGATCTACGTAGGGGTAACCCTAAGGCTTCCTTTTTGTCTTTCATAAATGGGTAAGTCCGATATACTTTGTTCCTTATTTTGTACTGGGATACAGTCCTTTTTACGTTTGCTACACGAGCTCTTCTCGTCAGGGCTTTGTTTGTGTATCCTGCCTGGTCAAGAAAGATATTGTGGGTGCGCGTTCTAGACACCCCAATTACGTGCGTCGCTGATGCAGAAGTGAACTGGGCTTGACAGGGGGATAAAGGGATTCGGAAACGGGCGAATCAGAAAGACGTGGCAACCCGAGATGCCTTTTCTCAAGGTCACACGCAGCAAAGCGATTCCACACACGGCATAGCGTGTTGGGACCGTGGTCGTCGAAGATATCAAATGTTTGTGACGGGTTAGGTGCTGCAAAAGGAAAACGGGAAACCGTCGCTGGCAGAATATCTCCAATAATCATGTAGGGATAACATAAAAAGTTGAACTGTAATATCGTTTAGGGTATCCTACCAATGTCGACAAGAAACTGGAGAGATTATTAGGCCTCCCACTACCCAGCGGTAATGCGTTGTAATAATGAGTGAAACCGATGAAATTTATTGGCACGATTTTTGAGACGCTGCGGAGTGCCTGCCACTCTTATTTAAGCGCCCTAAACAGTGGTAAACAGCACTAGATTTTACGGAATACTGTGTGTGATTTTGAGATATGCTTTTTTAGGCTTTCATTATTTTGCGATGTGCTTTCATTATTGCCGTTCCCATTGCGCTACTTAAACATGCCAATCTACACAGTAACCTATGGGCCCACATTACAGCATGCCAAAAGAAATACTCGGTGCACTTAAGTGGTGCCTATTTGCTCTGAGCGGAAAGGTCCGGCGATACGTAGTGGCAATTTCTTAGTGATGCATGGAGTTCTGTCACTTTCATCTCTTTAGTTTTTCTTTTGGGGAACTGCTTCGAGCTGCTCCTTTTCTGCCGCACACACGTTTGCGTCACTTCGTTGTTCTTTCTTCCTCATAAACCCAAGACACTGCAGTACTGTGCAACTTTTGCATTTCCAATTCAGAGTTCTGTGAATTTTGGGAAGCGGGAACAGTAGCCCCTGAAAGCTCCTGATCCGTGGCCAATCCCCTCAGTGGGCATGTATCACCGCTGAAAGGAACGACAACAACGACAAAAACTTTTGCCCTAATGCTGGCAACGAGCTTGCGTAGACATATATTTCTTCGCAGTGAAAGTAGAATAGCCTAGCATTTCGGTGCGAAAGAGCTTTGTATACGTTCAGTGACTTTCAGTCTGTCCTCGAGTGATGAACGCTTTTGCGATACAAAAGGCCATCTGCTGCATAATTATCAATGGGAAACCATTTTTTCCAAGGCTACCTGGCGCAAGTGAGCTTTCATTGAAGCGAGCGCTTAATTAAATTAAGATTTGAATCGATTACGACCCCACCAGATCAGTTGTCGGTCAGCGAAATGCGCGATTCCTATTGAGACGAAGACACACCTCCAAGCGATCACAGAGCTTCCTAAAGGCCGCTAACTCATTAAATGGAGTCAAAATTATCCCTTCTCACTTTCCCCCTTGTTATAAAGCCTCGTTCCAAACAAACGTTTATCCATAGAAGTGCCTGAAACGCAACAATTTTTCTTTCACTCGCATAAAACATCGTAAACCTGGAGCTAGCAACGATCAAGTGCAGAAATATCAAGCAGCTCAACATTTCAGGCAACATATTCAAAGTAGTCGTTGAGGCTTTTACCTTCCAACCTCTTGTGAAGACATCCTGCCCGAGGCGCCGATTTATTGCACCTACGAAAAAATTATCGACAAACTTGGGATGACCCGAGGCGGATTCGACTAGTGCCGAGACTTGAACAATCCACGATTAGCAACCTGAGCTTAAGAGGTTCTATCTGTACATTGCGATAGTGTGTCCCTTAGCAAAAAAAGGCCATACTTCAAATGTATTTCTAACACATTTAATACATGTATTAATTCTGTATTTATTTTGCATTATTTTGTCCGCATTCGAAATACATTACTAGTGCATTAAAAATACAGCAAAAGTACATTTCACGAATGCATTTTAAGTACGCTCGGAATATATGGTAAATATATTCTCATCATATTCAAAATGAATTTAAAATGCAATCTTGAATATGTCTACACGTATTGAATGTGTGCTTAAAATACATTGGAAACATATTTACCTTCACGAACCTGGGAATGCAGCCTTTAATAAGTGCATTGAAAATGCATTTTAAATGTATTCATGCCAAATCAAGAGTGTGCTAGAAGTGCACTTAAAATATTATCTCAAATACATTTGAAGTGCATTAAAATGCACTCAAAGTGCACTTGCAATAGTATTTTAAATGTATTTAAATCTCATTAAAAGTGCATTAAAGTGCTAAACTTAAAATGCATTTAGAATGCATTACTGAATGTATTGCTTCCTTCAAGCATGCAACAAGCCATGCAGAATAACCCACACAAGAAACTCAAAATTCTCGAGGTCCCAGACGAAGCACAACTTGGTTTATTCAGCGATAGAAGCTGGTGCCTGTGTGGCGGCACTTCCGCTTTTCTTTAAAGCTGTAGCCGCATTGTTGCATTTGCGGCGCAGGTAGCTACGGACGTCCGACTCCGTCACGTTGGAGAATTTCTCCAGCACATGGACTGAAAAAGAACAAAACAGATTTAAGGGCAGTCCTAAACAAGGTTTAAGAGGCTGCAATTTTACATGTGCAATCGTTGAAGTATGATCAAAGGAATGTCCATAAAAAAATGGTTTGAAAGCGTTCAGCATTAGCCAAGTTGTTGTTCACTGAAAAGTGCTACATATATAGCCTAGGGCTGTTGCTCTTTTTTTTGTGTGCCTCAAAGCACTGTAGGTGCTATGAGGTGACCAGCTCAAAGCAGGAACACCTAGAAAGCTGTCAAGGCCCTTATACTGCGAGATACATGCAGCCACTGGCTCCACTCGGCACGTCGCACTTTCTTTTAGCAGCCATCGTGAATGCTCCACGTACTGTTAGTTGCATTGCTCCTTGTGTCCACTGTGCTAGGTTGCGCACATCAGTTTTTGAAAAAGGGAACTGAGCATTTGGACTAGATAGTGCACTCCAAAACACAACATGCTCGCTCCAATAATTTTTCAAGGACTTCCATTAACTATTAGAAGCTCACTAGCATTTCTTGCATGTGGCGCTGCTAAGGCAAACAGGTCCATCCTCGTTCAATTCGCGTAGAGAAGGCTCAGCATCACTGGAATTATTTGGTCCCCGCTTTAACAAGCCGTGCCAACAACAAACCCTTGCACAATTTCTCTCCGCACTACCATCCCCTTATGCAAGTTTAAGTTGGTATTCACCATAGTTCTGCTCTGGTAATCAGCAACAAGTTTGTGCTGTTGTGGCACATGTCAATTCGTGTGTGCACGCAGCCCCCTGGCATGGCAGATGCAGTGGCTGCACGCAAAGTGTTTCTGCTTAGAGAAGACACTGCATGCTTTTCTTAATTATCCATCCTTGTAAAGAATGTGCTATATCTACAAACTCAGCTAAGCTTGTGCAAAGGATGGTGGAGATGACATTCGTCCTACAAAGATACACCGTGCCTGAGATTCGCTCACACGGGCGGCCACCCAACCCATCGGAACAACTAGGAGGGTCCCCCAGAGCCAAACACGTGGTTGGCTGCAGCATTCGATGGGACCTGCCTAGAGAAGCGCCGGTCAAGGATTCGCACGCAAACAGCGGTGCCATCGACTTCAGTGCCAGTTGCATCACAGAGGCTGCATGACAAATAGCTACATCAATGCTAGTTTGAACGTTGACGTCATGAGCGACACGCCTGAGAGGAGGTATGGGCACTAAAGAAGAAGAGTGTGAAGGAAAAGTTCCACAAGCAAGAGTTGAATGAGGAGGACGGAGAGGAGGAAGAAGGCCAGGCTACATTCCTCGAACGACACACAGTTTTCTCGGACCCTGGGCAGAGCCAAGTGACACATCAGGCAGGCGAACAAGATCCAGGCTGTGTTCCCGGACAGAGAACCCGCAGCAACGCACTGTCGGCGGTTCCAGGCGACATCAAGGACCAGGCAACGAGAACCAGTTGAGCTGCTGGCGTGGGACGCCTGGCCCGGGCACTCACAGCAGTTCTGGCATGCACCGGGGACTCTGCACTGCTTACTCCTGTCAGCAATGACTGATTCCGCAATGAGCAGGCCCCACTGGACATGACTCGCACCAGCTCCGCGTGCAACCGACAGAAACAGCTGATGACATAAGAGGCATCCTGGCACAAGACAACAGCAGGCAAGGTTGTGTGCAAACATTTTATCAGGAACGTTCAGGCACAGTGGGCAGGCTAGTGATTTGGTGACTCGTGTAAATGTCATCCCCATAAATACAATGTTTTCATTGTAATCCACTTACTTGATCGATGTGACATTTTGGCGAGCCTACTAGGATCCATTTTTTCCTGTCACTTTCAATCCAGCTAAGCAGATAATAGATCCGGAGAAACTGTTAAACAGATCTGGAGAAGCATTTTATTTATGGGGATGACATTTACACGAGTCACCAAATCACTAGCCTGCCCACTGTGCCTGAACGTTCCTGATAAAATGTTTGCACACAACCTTGCCTGCTGTTGTCTTGTGCCAGGATGCCTCTTATGTCATTAGCTGTTTCTGTCGGTTGCAAGCGGAGCTGGTGCGAGTCATGTCCAGTGGGGCCTGCTCATTGCGGAATCAGTCATTGCTGACAGGAGTAAGCAGTGCAGAGTTCCCCGGTGCATGCCAGAACTGCTGTGAGTGCCCGGGCCAGGCGTCCCACGCCAGCAGCTCAACTGGTTCTCGTTGCCTGGTCCTTGATGTCGCCTGGAACCGCCGACAGTGCGTTGCTGCGGGTTCTCTGTCCGGGAACACAGCCTGGATCTTGTTCGCCTGCCCGATGTGTCGCTCGGCTCTGCCCAGGGTCCGAGAAAACTGGGTGTCGTTCGAGGAATGTAGCCTGGCCTTCTTCCTCCTCCCCGTCCTCCTCATTCAACTTTTGCTTGTGGAACTTTTCCTTCACACTCTACTTCTTTAGTGCCCATACCTCCTCTCGGGCGTGTCGCTCATGACAGGCAACACGTGACAGCTAAACAATGAAAGAAAAATCTATTTTTCATGTTTATACAACGCCTGCATTATGCAGAGGGGCAATATTTGCGATATTTTGTCGTGAACACATACTCAACCGCACGGTGTGAAATCACAGTATTGAAAACCCATTTATTGCCCTTTTAAAGTAAGCTGCTGGACAGATACATGCCGAGTCATTTCACGACTTAGAAACTTAAATTATGATGTATACATACAACACAGTTCCTTAGTGCTAAATACTTGCCCAAAAAATAGCGCTTACAATTTTGCTAAATGTATTTTTTAAGGCATAGCTACATATACAGTGGGCACCACTTGTGCTAGCATGCCCTGAAATATTTTCTTGCTTGCCACAGATTTAGATGTGGTTATCAAGGTAAATCTCTTGTGAATGAGTGATAAAATGCTGATTTCTTACACCCAAGCTTGTTTTAATATGATTTTTTTTATTGTGGCTCTAGACGTTATCATTTTTCTTGGGCTAAAAGGCACACCATAGCAGAGGGCTATAATTTACTTTAAAGCATCCCTAGATCTTTAACAAGCTCTCAGATTCAGCCCCCCACAATCTAGTTTTTTTGCTAAAAAAAAAAAACAGCTGCCACAATGTCATGCTCAGCATGACACCCAGTGGGTACAAATAAGTACCCAAAGCAAGTGAGCTGCAACAATCATGTTATTTGGCAACAGTGCTACATGCAAGATTATTCAGTGAAGTGACCACTTGCAGTGTGCAAACAGCCTCACCAATAATATCGTCCACTGTTTCCTTATCTAAAGCGGTTTTGCCGCCGCCGCTCAGTGACCCCTTCAGGCAGCACCTGCCCAGGGTATCGTTTCCGAAAACCATCTGGGCCAGCTCTTGGGTGTAGAGCGACGGCGTGTTGCTCAGCCTGAGCAGGCGTATCGTTGGGATCCGGGTTGTGCCAAACTGGACCTGCGACAGGAAGAAAGCAGACAAGCCAGTTCACCAAGTTATACTTTGATGACCTAGACACAGCACCTTTGTTTCAAAGTATCGATTAGCAGCCACCAATAAGCTGGATTTCGGTGTGTTCTTAAACTAGTTCTATTACTTTTGGTACCTTGCACAGAAGCTCATACACAGGGCTCCCTTCCTTCATATGAAACGTGAACATATACTATGAGTTAGCGAAACATGAACAACCTTCCAGCAGGCACTGCAGACTACTATACCATGCATTTTTGGCAAATTCGGTGCAAATGACCGGCACTTTTCTTGCACAAACCAGTGAATATTGTGTTAAGAAAGCATACATTCCTGCTTATGAAGTGTTCTCCAATACTTTAGTTTGGGTACGTGCTACTTTGAGGGCATGCCCCTTGATAGGCTTCAGAGTACGCATACAGCATGGAGAGTAGGGGCACACCTTTCTAATAGCAACGTGCCTACTGCTTGAATGGTAATTTCTTTACTCATTGACTATTTGGCACATGCATACCTGCCAGGTTCGCCGGGATGTCATTAGGGAGATCTGATGGGGGGGGTCACAAGTAACATAGTGAAATATTTTACATGCGTTTTTAATTGATTGAAGAATGATTGTGGGGTTTAACGCGCCGATGCAACGCAAGACAATGAGGCGCGTCGTAGTGGAGGGCTCCGGATTAAGTTTGACCACCTGCAGGGAATCTTTAACATGCGCCGAAATCTCGTACACATGGGCGTTCTTGCTTTTCACCTTCATCAGAAAAGCGGCCGCCGCGGCCGCGAATCGAACCTGCGTCCTCGTGCTCAGCAGCACGCCTTAGCCACGGAGCCACCACAGCGGGTCCAGCCACAAGTCTAAACAAGGCAGTATCGGCCAACAATAAAACCTGTTTCCTTTGTCTTTAACTGGTACATCGGAAGCAAACATGCGGCAGTCTACGTTTCCAGCTAGCTTTTGTGTGCGCGAGTTTAGTTGTTTGCTTCCCCGTTCAAACATTAAAAGGGTTGTTTATTATATAAACACAATTATTGAAGGAACTTCTAGTGTTCGGAAGTTAGGGTCAACTCATTTTTCCTTCACCAAGCACAATAATACCAAGCGAGGAACAGTGACACTGCGCATCCTGAAACCACTTATATGTAATTCGATTGCTTACGTGCAATGAATAATTCTGTTAGCGGTTTAGTCACTTCAATATCCTCACCTATGGCTTGCATTCAACATTAAGTTAGCAGTTACAGCACTAGGTGAATTGAAATTTTTGAAAGGTAGACCAGAATTCTGGACTGCACATACAAACCAGTTTTTAAGCTGCATTTTAAAGCAAAGCTTTCTATCTCTATTAGCCAACGATTCCTTCGTGGCGTGCGGGACAACAAACTCCTAACGCGGATGAGGATGGGAGGGCAGTTTTCACTCCCCGATGGCGCAGCAATAGGGCATCATCACCCACCGTTCCCCGCACACAGCTGCCTGCTTGCACCGGTGGGCGCATTGCAGGGTCGGTTTCATCGGCTGTTTTAGTGACGGTTGTTTTTGGCCTGTTCTGGTGTGCTTCGCGTCAATTGCGTGCTTCCTTTGCACAGCTTGATTAACTTGTTCGACAGCACCTACTGGGTAACCCGGACCCGATAGAATTAAGTGCTCACATGGCAAGGATACGTTAAGGATTGGTTTGCAGGGCGTGAAAAGGAGATGTGGAGACCACATACAGACATCTGGCCGCTAAACAACTACCTTTTGCGCATTGCTTGCACGAATGGAACTCCGTTTTTTAAAAAGGTGAATACCAATTCGGTTGTGTTTTTTAGAGGTATTGCAAAAGGCGAAAGTAGCAACTGGTTCTGATAAATAGTGATTATAAAAGTTCACTGAGCTTTCTCGCAATTCTCAAACTTACTGAAGTAACTAGTTTAAATCGGTATAAATGGGAATCCCTAAGCTCACATGTCGTATTGTTTTGGTGTTCGCGCTTGTGACCCGCCGCGGTGGCTCAGTGGCTAAGGCGTTGCGCTGCTCAGCACGAGGTCGCGGGTTCGATTCCCGACCACGGCGGCCGCTTTTCTGATGGAGGCGAAAAGCAAAAACGCCCGTGTGTACGAGATTTCGGCGCACGATAAAGATCCCCAGGTGGTCAAAATTAATCCGGAGCCCTCCACTACGGCGCACCTCATCGCCTGCGTTGCGTTGGCGCGTTAAACCTCAACAATCAATCAATGTTCGCGCTTGTGTCACGCGGTGGTGTTGCCCCAAGCTAGCACATCAGGATGGCTAGGTTCTGCTGTCTCAACCTTCGAAAGACGCTCCTCCATTCTGCCGACTCACGGCTGGGCTACAGCAGCGGCAGCGTTCACCGCTCCAGCCCGGCCGTGGCCGACGCTGCTGCTGTGCTCGGATGGTGCACCCTCGAATTCCAGGTAACGGCTGGCAGAATCTCTGGTTTCACTCTTTGTAGAGCCACATGTGTGAATTCAAGTGACGTCACATGGGCAATTGCTGTGGGTGTCGTTTAAAGCTTTGCTTTCCAACCACCTTCACAGCATGGACTGGAGCCAATTTTTTTCACATGCACTCTATTTTTTACTCCTGTGCACTTCTGTGGCTCCCACAAGTTATAATCACACACAAAAAAGTTTTTTTTTCTTTTTCGAGTGGCTTGATGCCATCTTACACAACAGAGGTAAAATTCTGAAAAAATTCAGCAAAAGAATGCAAGATCCAGCAAGAAAACTATGTGCAAGGTCAGAGTTCTGTTACAATTGTTGCCAAAATAATCAAAGCAGTCGCACCGCCAGGGCACATGGACAGAAAACTGTCAATGGCAACTGATAAAGGACGTTATTTTTGAATTACATGGTTAACAGCTGTACAAAGCACACCCACACAAAGGGCGTGTAACTCTCGAATGTTTTGCTGCCAACTGATAGCGTCCAAGGTCTGTTGAGATGCACCTCAAAATGAGTATTTGAAAGACACTGATTAAAATTTAAAGCAATGAGTTGATAAAATATTTTACATTTATGTTCCTGAAATGTTGTTCAAGCAGATAAAATTAAGCTAAAGCAAATAAATTTTCTGTTCCTGGCCCTTTCAGACATTTATGCATAAACATCAGTCTCTTCCAACTTGCTTTAGCTGTCGAACTTGGATATAATTAAGCATCCCAGGACTTTTTCTTTAAACTATCCCACACACTGTAAATTTGTTTCTGTTAAGAGAAAATATGCCTCGGCTAGTATCACAGATTTGGTGTCCAGACTTACACATGCGCCACCACTCCCAGCTGCGACATTCTCTCCCAGAGGCCGATTCACCATGCACGATTTTATGTCCGCAAAGAGTGCAGGCATCCCTAAAAAGCAGAGAGAGAAAACAAGTACATACAGATGTGTGTATATAACAGGTGCATAGCTGCAGTGCACAGGTCAATTTTTCTGAGAGGTGGCTAGTGCAAGAACTCTGCAGCACACACTGCATGTTTAAGGTAATACCCATACCATACGTACACGAAAAATGACATTAAGTGCTTAATGCCTTAAAGGGGCCCTACAACAGTTACAATCGACTGCTAGCAATGTATTTTGGGGTAAAGTCTATTGTCCCAGCAATCTCCTCCCGCAAGAATTATGAAAATCCGTTCACTATCACCGAAACTACGCGCAATGAGAAATCGCACATAATCGCTCCCTCCCAACTAGACCAGGGACAAAGCGACAAAAGCTGCGCGCTCTCTCCCGGAGAGGGGGGCGGCTCGCGGCGTTCTCTTCGCAGCCTTCGATATATCACAGGCCGGGGAGTTTTCTCCTTTTCTCCGCAACGTGGAGGCGCCTATTTCCGGTCTGGTGCCACAAAAAAGCAGGCATGGTGGCCTGCTCGCAAGCAAGCGCTCGGGCTGGTAGGGCGTTTTTGATGCAATAAACGTTTGTAGTCGAGTGGTCCCGTTGAAAAGGAAGTATTCAGCTCGTTACTCAAACTCCGTGCACACTCAAAACACAAGAGAAACGGCAAAACTGTGCCTACAGGTTCAGACATAGAAGAGGTTCGTACACAGCGATGACGACGGCGGAAATGGGAGAAATTAGCCGTGAAGTTGACCAGTGACAGCCGATCGGGCAGCCATGGCCTCTATGACGTCGCTCAGGCCATGCCAGGGGGGCATGGCCTGAAGGGTGCAAGAACTGAAGAGAGTGCGGTTGGTTTTTCCACGTCTTTCACAGCGATTTGCGCACTCACTGCTTCACGTGCACGTGTATATTTGGCTTAGGTATTCCTGGCAGTGTAATCTAAACGTTGCGCAGGTTTACTTGCACTGCTCAGAGTGTTGCAGGGTCCCTTTAAGTTTTAATGCCATTAACTCACTGCTACACGCAAAAATCTAATGCCATTTTCGGTTTAAGGAGTTCCGCACAACTCATTCGCCTTCATGAATGCCTTAAATCTGCCTACTCTCGAACACGATGGGCATCAAATGAAACCAACAAAACTCTCAGCACCAGAGAGTTGTCACAGAAATGTAGTTAACCCTTTGAGGGTCACGGGCGTACATGTACGGCATCGGCAAACACTTTCAAAACAGTCAATGACGTACATATACGGCATTACTTGTATCTTTAAAAAGCGTGTCTTTTTCGCCAACTTCTCTTGCCAACTTCTCTTGCTTGGCATGTGCTGCCACACTCCGGAAATACGTCAAATTTTTTTCTTGCACCGATGGCTCTTCTTTTTATTTTTTATGATTTACCTCAGTGGCGCGCCGGCTATTGTTTGCGCATCCGCTAACAAGGGGGCGCGCTGGGTGTCGCCCACCGGGCACCTCTCGCTTCTTGCGCCTACCACAGACCAAGGTCACCTGCGAAACTGATGAGGCTCTTTTCTCCTTTTTATTTTTATTTTAGGGGCGGTGCGCCTTTCCTCCGGGTGCTTCCCGCTTTTTGCGCCCGCTAAACTGATGTCTATCTGATTTTGATTCACTGAAAAGGTGCCAGCTTGTTGCTCTCTCGTTTTTATTTAGAATTTTTCTTGTGTTACTCATGAATAAACCACATATATGTAACGACACAAACGATTTTTTTGTCACTTCACTATGGTCACCCTAAAAAAATTACGATAATTTTTTCTTGAAATAGGTTCACCCGAAGAATTTAAATCAGAAGTAAAAAAAAATCGACCCTGGGGGAGTCGCATTTGGCAAAAAAATTCAACCCTCAAAGGGTTTAACTTCGAAATAAGACGCTTTTTTGTGCACTTTTGGTGGGGAAGTTCTCATAAGGATAAAGTTCACTAAAATAGCAGCAAAAGGCAAAACATCGTGTTAGTCGTCGTTTTGAATTTTTCAGATTTGGCTACCGTTGGCAGGCAACCACAGTTGCTGAAGCGACTTTTAGAAACGGCTCACACCATTTTTTAGAAAACACTATTTCTCATAACATTTTTTATTACAAAAAACAATTTTAACCCTTGTAAATATTTTTATCTACTTTAAAAGCTTCTAAAATATTGGTGCATTTCTTTGTTGATTATCATGCCGAATACTTTGCATTTTTGCATGCAGCACGATCTGCCCAAATAATGTAATTCGGTACTTTAAGGCCTTAAACACTGAATATCATTTTCATGTACGTGTGGCACGGGTATAACTCAGCCACATAGCCTGATTGTTTTCAAAAAACAGCTCGCATTGATGTCAAACCGCAGCTATCTTTTGAACGAAAAACAGGGCCTAGAGCTACATGCTAGGCTGTAAAAGACTAGTTTTCCTTCAAAGGTTTTGTCAGTGCTGGTTGAGACTTTCTGAAAGGTGAAGTGCACCATGGGCCATAAGACAGCTGCCATAAGTGCAAAACCCAGTAGTTGTCCTTTATGTGTAAAAAATGGTGCGCAATCAGAAGAATGCAGTCAACAGGCACAGAAAGTTAGCTATTTCCTCCTATCACAAGTTTGCTTGACTGTGCCCCCGTATGCTAAAAGGAAAAACAAGACACCGCTAGTTTGAAGTGAGCATTCTACATCTACAAGTTCTGTAACTACAGGTGACCATGCTGCCGTTGCGAGGTTTACATTCACCTGACAGGCCACTGTTTAAATAAACAATTAAGGCAGCAACGGCAGCAAAGGCAGCAACACCGTATGGCACATGCACACAAGGCATGTGAGCCGCATCTGAACCAAACAAAGCTGCTAACAGAAGCCAATAGATAGCAGAACTGAACTAGGCTGTAAAGCCCTACTGCTCCTTTTCGAATGTGAGCACTAGGGACACCTGAGACATGCCTGAAGGCACATGCCACACTATGGGTGAGAGACCAAAGTAGGTATCCTAGAGGCTCCAAACATGGAGGTGAAAGGAAAATGGTAGACAAGCGCTGTAAATTGTTACATAATTTCTGTGAAGCTGCCTGCTTGGCAGGTGGACACTACTTAGGCTGGGAGCATGCGGGAAGGCTAGCAGGTGAGGCAGGGAAAGAGAGAGCAACAGGAAAATGGCCGTCAGAAGCCATTATCAGCTAACGCGACAGGAAATGCTCAACAGAAGGTGTTGCTAGAGGTGACAATTTTTGATTCATACCTTCTAGAAGTGGGTACAGAGAATCCATTGCAAACAGGGCTTTCGATTCGGCTTCGAAAGCCCTGCTCTCAGCGGCCTCAACCCGTGCTTCCAAAATCTCCAAGCGCGAGTCTTCCACGCCAACAGCCTTGGCATCGGCTTCTGCTGCCATGGCTTCGGAATCAATGGCCCTGGCCTCGGCTTCAGCGGCCCTGGCCTCGGCATCACCGGCCCTGGCCTCGGCGTCACCGGCCCTGGCCTCGGCGCTCAGCGGCCCTGGCCTCGGCCTCAGCGGCCCTGGCCTCCGCCTCAGCGGCCCTGGCCTCAGCCTCAGCGGCCCTGGCCTCAGCCTCCGCAACCCTGGCGTCGGCTTGTGTTGTGGTCTTGGCTGCGGTGCTGTAGGCTTTGCCTACCACAGCTCGTGCCTCAGCCGTGGTTGCTGCAGCCTCAGGGTCATTTTCCAGGTCCCGGGTACTCTGGAAGCAAGCAAAGGCTTTGAATGGCCAAGACATAGCCAGCCCTATCATGCCTTCTTCAAAACACGGAAGTCCCGATTTTAAAAGGTGCTTTCCACAAAACCACTGATAGACGGCCATACCTCGAATTTTCCCTCCAGAACAGGTTTGATCACAATGAGGCTATTTATCAGACAACTCTTTTCGTGTCCTGAAATCTTGTTAGACATTTCAAGCAGGGGAAGTAAGAGAGAATTTCGCTGACAACCATGCCCATTAATGTCGCCTCCTTTTTGACTCTTGTGCACTGCGAAGATTTTATTTTTTGAGCCATCGCAACTTTCTGTAACTTCCTGCTGATAGCGACATTATGATCAAAATTTACCTGTTGATGTGTGCTTAGTTTGCTGAGTATTACATACTGCTACCTCACCCATTTTCTTTTTTGTTCCCGTTATAACTGCACTGGATCAGTGCTGAGAAGGTTTTGGGGGTATTTTTATTAGTTTTTTGGATTTTGCTTTTTTTTTACTGCTCACAGAAGCCACCAAAACTAATACAATGATAACAACTGTTGAGCAGCAATATCGACAGCTTAGCTCAACGAATTCACCACTGGAAGTGATTCATGTAAAATATGAAAATAGCGTTCAATCACAGAGGTTGCCACCTGTTCTGGTGTCTCTTTATCGTTTTTGTTTCGCCCAAGGGCAATGCACTAGGCAGAACAGCAAGCACAGCTTTTGTGCGCACAACTGAACAAATGCAGGAACACTGGTAAAGAAGTGTCGGTTTTATTTTCAGTGCAAAGGGGGCGCGGCAATGTAGCAGGAAGAATACAGCAGCCACCTTTTTCAAGGTTACTTCCGCGCATTGTAAACACCTTTTTCAATGAGGACGTTGTTGATATCAAACCATGAATTTGTTAGGACAATTTCCTCAAAGCCTGAGCATGTTTTTTTTTTCTGAGGTAAGCATGTGTTGGTTCAAAAGTGCAGGGGTGGGAAAATGAACTAACCTGTGTTAACGCTTCTATTTTTCCCAGTTTTTTTGTCAGGCAACGCCTTGCTTCAAGCAGTTGCTCTAACCTGAATTGAAATGGTGTAAGACCCCTTGTGTACAGAGCTTGTGCTTCTTCCGGATAATTCGGGAGAGTTGGCAGGTATGCACTTGTCTCATCCATGTGCTATTCTTATGTTTCGAAATCATGTATCGACCAGTCAGCTTTCCCATTCACTGGCCTCCATGGCAGCAATGCTGAACTAGCAATGACTTTGGTAAAAACTGATGTGACAAAGCAGGAACTTTGTTTTATGTATGAGGCTTTGTTTGTGTTGGCAAACAAATCCCTTTGTCTCTGTCACAAAAAACCATTTAAAGGGGTCATGAAGAAAAATAAAACTGTTTAATATAAAAGAGCTAGGCTTCAGTACCTCAGCCAGCTCCATTCCAGCCCCGAAAAGTTTTAACTAGAATGAAAAACGAAACTAGAGGCCTCACAACAATTGCCCGGTCATGTGCATTAGCGAAGGGTTAGTTGAGCGGGCACTAGCAGCACAAACAACATTTTGTGGCATCATAGAAAAGTTGCCTGAAAGCTGCTAGAAAATTTCTACTGATACACATGTTTGCTTTCATATCCCCATTATTTGTTTGAAGTTTGCTCTAAAATTCGTATTATTGTCACAACGGCAAAGCAGTCTTCCTTATGAACCAAACTGGCATTTTGTCTTCATGACCACTCTAAGATATCAGCAATGTCACTTGAAGAGAATGCACGGCTATTTCACTTCAATATTTTGCAAAAGGGAATAACCCTCCCCCATTTATTTGTGGGCAAAAACAGGGTTTTGCAATAATCAGAACTTTAGCAATTAAACCATATGCAACATCAAACACTTAGTGCGCTGAAGTACCTTCAGCAAAGCAGCATAACATCCTTATAAATGCGCACCAGTACCTTTTCGTTGGCCTCCTGCCTGAGTCGCTGCAGAACCCGGTCCTCCAATGCCACTGCCTTTCGTTTCCGGGCCTTTAGTGATGCAAAAAGAAACACAGTGAAAACATACTTTGTGAAACAAAACTATTGAATTCCCTAGTTTACCAAAGTAACAAAAAAACTTTAATGCTAGAAAACTTTCTTGCAATCTATAAAGGAGACTGGCAATATAACTTCTAGCATTGAATATATGAGGCCATCGTGCTGAAAAGTGCCAACCCGAGAAAACTCCACACAGGTTGTTTTGACATTAAAAATGAAAGGGTGTGATGGATAAGCAAAAATGCTGAGAGCAGAGGCACTAATTCAAGATTTCTGTACTGAACATACACCTGGGATATGAGGTGCACCATGTAGAGAAGGGTTCAAAATTTGTTTTATTGTGTCGCAAAAATATCTGCTGTGACCAGGAATTCAGCAAGAGCTAAGTTGCCAAAAGGAGAGGGAAGTAAAAAGGTGCAATTTTTTATAAATAATTATGTGTACCAAGATGCAAAAATCCGGCCATTGTTGGCAACAGAGAATCCCAAAAACTACTGCAACTAAAAAAGATAAAGGGCCACATTCAAACCGAGGTACATAACATTCAAACCCAGGTACATGCGGTGAGAGTAAAGTGATTTAAAGGGCTACTGAAGCACTTTTAAAACCAGGCAAAACTCTACTTTTTACAATTATTACATTGGTCAGTTTGTGCCTGTAAAGTTTTTTTGGTCATTTTTAGCTTGGGGACAGCGGTATTGGTCGTTAAAGTTGACCCTACGCCTCGCCCACTGCTTCCTGCCGCATCGCCGGAAGATCGAGAAACTGAGAGGCAGCGACCGGAAGTAGCGTCATATTCGGAAGACGGCCAGTGACGTGCGCCGCCGCTTCGCTGTGTCCCAGTTTTCTGGGCAACTTTCCGAATTAAGCAGGCGTGTAATCTGCACTTTATTAATCATGATTGTCTTAAGTTGCTTTCGCGTCGATTTTTTAACCGTAATGCTACTGTGTGATTCCCTAAAGCGACTCCTAGATACCAGAGATTTCCTACCCGAGCACCCGTGGCTACTACATTGCCTTCACGAGTAGTCGCGGGGCCGGCCGTGTCGTCGGCTGCTCTGTGCTTCACACGCGAAGCGACGGGCTCAAACAAATACGGAGGTACCCCAAGTCTCTGATCCATTATTATAAGGGAATTAGAAAATTTGTGGGACCACAGCGCTCTGAGCTTCCCGAACTCCTTGCTCGTTTTCCCGATCAACGTTGTTGGCTGTGATGACAGCTTAGCTGAATAGCTAGATTTTAAGAAGAAATCAAGCGAGCTGAAAGAATGAAGCGTTTTCTGCGCGCAGAAGCGCTCCGCACACTCGCCGGTCGTGCATGCCCGTACGGCGCACGAAACGGCTCGCACCACACATGCCGCGGCAGCGACCGCTCTTCGCTGCCGTCCAGAATCAAGGCCGTCGCGAAAAGCAAGGTAAACGTGCAAGAGAGGATGATAGTGTGGTGAAAAATTGTGCTAGGGATTGTCATCCAAGGTGATTTCGAAAGAGGTGATCGAATTCGTATCGCGATGCAGAGCGCCGACCGGTCGCGGAGGCTCATCGACAGGCCTGCCCGAGCAAGAGATGCGGCGAGAGGCCGATGGATGGCGTTACCTGCGCGCAAGAATGAGCACAGCACCGATCGCTAGAATGACTATCAACGTAGGAATAACGTTTCACATGCGAGAAAGGGGATGATAATGTGGTGAAAAACTGTGTTAAGGATAGTCATTCGAAATTGTAGAGATAGCGGCGACCAACTATCTCCCTTGGTGCTAAAGCTAAAGTTCCCAACAACACCGGCGATCCGTGCAACCTGAGCCGGCTGGAGCTGTTGGGGAAGGCGTTCTAAGGCTCGTCCGGGACCAGCGTGCTGCGCTTGGGTTCCTCTAGCTTTTGCGGGGCGACCAACGTTCAACTCCCCTATTCTAAAACATGCGTATGTGCAGCGATGCCACGTTCCACTGACCGGCCAAGCAGCGACCCGGCACCAGCACCTCTGCGTGACGTGGCGACCGGCGCCGGCCGCACTGCCTGCGCACATCGCAGGCCGCTGCACAGAGCTTGTTGCCGCCTGTCCAAATGTAGAAACAACGTTCCACATTCGAGGATGGGGATGATGGTGGGTTGAAAAATTGTGCTAGGAATTGTGGCTAGTGCTGGTAGTGGAAGCGGCGAACCAATATCTGCGCAACTTCCCTGCACCCGAGAAACAAGTCGGCCATGAGTCGTTGGGGGAGAACCCCTTTCTAAAGCTCGCCGCAAGCGAACCTGTTTTGTTTATACTTCCCTCAGGCTCTCCTATTCTAAGGAAAGATTGTGTGAGCCCTCCATTCACCAGAGGACCTTCTAGCCCGTATCTGAATGGGGACAGAATGATATCTTCAGGCTGTGCGGTCCCCGCAGCGCCGGCACTTCCGAATATGACGTCATCTGCCGCCAGCCAATCGCGAAAGGCAGCCAGGGCTCTCACCGTGCCCTCGAGCAGGGGTCATTTGTTTTGACGAAAAAAGATGGTTTGGGTGTATTTACACATAAAATAAACATGTTTTTCGAATTCAGCATCAGGAAAACCATAATGTAATGCCCCCAACAAAATTTTTTTGAAAAGCTCTTCACCAGCCCTTTAAGCACTCCACCTACACCAGAACATGAAACACACCTGAGGTACCTGCTCGCATGCTTTGAACGCCAGGCAATATGGTTTCCCCTAATGATACTTAACTGCTACATCACATGTGGGTCATGCTGGTTCCATGAGGCTACCAAATGCCGATTCATAGCCCTTAACCATGGAGTTCCATGCATACCCATACACCCAGCCACTCAAAGGCCAATGACGTTCACGGCGAATTTGCACGGTTCAAAGTTGCTGTGACATTAAGATACCCATCTACGATTCCCACATATTCACTCATGGGGACTGGAAAGTGAGGATGACAGCTGCCATCAGAGGCAGAGTGAAGTGCCGGCAGCAATTTTTTTGCCACAGAACCAGCATTGTCCTCTCTACAAAGACTGCTCATTCTATCTGCCGAAAGCACCATGGCTAACAAGTTTCCGCTAAATCCGTGACATAAGGGATCTTCAAAGTTCTACCCCCATGCAAGCTATCGTTAGCTTCCAGGCTTTTCTTTGCATGTCTTCATGTACAGACTGTCGAGGCCTTGAGAAAAAAATTCATTGTCCATGCAGAGTTACACTTAACTCAAAAAAGGAATAAAAAAACAGTAAATGATAAAGAAAAAATCCTATGCAGCTCTCGTGCACTGTACGTTAAGAACAGCAAGGTAGGTACTTGCCCTGGCAGTCTTCGTCGTCCTTGAATCATCCCGTGTTTCTTGAAGCATCCTGTCCAGGAGCTTTTCAAGTTCGCTCCGAACCGCTAACAAGAACGCATGACACATATTAGTGAATACACTGCAAAAATTTATGTTTATGCATGTCTTGGGCTACTTTCTTAAAAGTAATGGTGAATGTACAGGGTACAGCCTACTTGCAAAGTACACGATATCTGAGCGTCGACAATGTCTGTTGCAACAAGACTGCCTTCAAGGTATTCCGGAATTAGCGCAAAAGTATGGATACATACTGCATGCACTTCGTTCCATATAAACAGAACCGCACCTTTTCGGTACCAAGCACCTAACGACAGCAGAGCAAGGTACAAGCTTAGCAGTACGATTATCTAGGCAACCACCACCGCTTCATCGCTTATCGCGTTTTCTCGAGACATCAGTTTGCACAGCAGGGCGTGCTGTTGGCTGTTCTTGCGTTCTTATAATAGTCTGTGGGATAAACTTCGCAGCTGCGAGTAGCGTTGTCCTGTTTGCGTGTTCCCTGTGCCTCGCTTTCGAGCAGTTTTTTTTTCCGTCATTAATAAGCCACATGTAACAAAACCGCCAATAAATCGCATGTGTTGTTGATAAAAAAATCGTAACAAACAGGGAAAACAGCATCACGTTAATGCAAGAACGCGGTGTTATGAATTAGGTACTGACTACAGCGACGGGGCCCGTCGCTTTAAAATCTGCACTACAGTGATGGGGACTAACTCTAGCTCAATCTGGACGGATCTCCAACGCCCGCTTCACAATATTTCAGCGAGAGCAGTCGGTCTTGATTTTTACCTAACCAGCCGAACCGCTTCCGCTCACTGACTAGCCAGAGTCACGGTTAATTATTAATCACTGGTAATAATTAGAGGAGATCGGGTGTAACGTCGGCCGTGGCTCCAGCGAGCGGTTCGGCCGCTTGAGTAAATAACCAAGACCGACTGCTCTCATTGCGTGAATTTTAAAGCGGCCGTGAGGTTTTGATATTACAAAGCGCTAACTACGGACACACACACACACACACAAAAAAAAGTGCGAGAACCGAACCAGGGACTTTAACGTCCGTAGTCAGCGCCGGAACCACTACACCAAATCCCGGAACGAGATAAGGCAGCTAATCGGCTTGTTTTGAGTTGGCGTTCAGTTGATTGATTGTGGGGTTTATCGCGCCGACGCAACGCAGGCGATGAGGCGCGCCGAGTGGAGGGCTCCGGATTAATTTTGACCACCTGTGGATCTTTACCGTGCGCCGAAATCTCGTACACACGGGCGTTTTTGCTTTTCGCCTCCATCAGAAAAGCGGCCGCCGCGGCCGGGAATCGAACCCGCGACCTCGTGCTCAGCAGCGCAACGCCTTAGCCACTGAGCCACCGCGGCGGGTTTGGCGTTCAGTCTTGAGGGGGCCCCGTCACTGTAGTGCAGATTATAAGCGACGGGCCCCGTCACTGTAGTCAGTCCCTATGAATTAAAGAAAAATGATTGCATCACTAAGGTATCACACGGCCTACAAACGCGTTTATGCGGCTAGAACTGGGGGAATGTCCTTAAATTTCGCATCTGGTCGATCATCATGCAAAGGAATGAATGACCAGCCTGGACGCACTCATTTATTTTTATTCAACAGCCAGTGCACATGACCATATCGAAGAAACGAACACGTGCGTTTGTGTCGCTTGCGGCCGTTTGTCCTCGTTCGAGTTGTACGGTTGAATAAACAACGATCTAGACGCTTGTACAAAGCAGTAGGGACAGCATATACAAGTTTTGGCACTGTCAGCTAACAGGACTGGCATAAAATAGTACTTACGACTTAACTTCACAAGCTGGGCTGGTAGGAGGCTTGTCGTTCCGGTGGCTCTTTTATTTTTGTCCTCATCGGGCCAATTCACTTTGACCCAGTTGCGCTTCTGGGTTGGCCCCGTGAATTCGGGCCAGGTCTTTGAGTTATGCTTTCTAATGGGGTCAAAATCTTTTATGAGTGTAACCGACTCCACGGCAAAGCTTTCATCGGGGAATCGGAAGAGCCCGTACTTGTCCATTTTGAGGGAAAATGGAGTCAGTACAACCAGTACAACAGAGGATTTGTACCGGCCGGTTTATTGTCGTGGCTGAGGTTGGATTGGATTGCGTTGACTGCTGCGCACGCTGCAACGCCGTGCACGGGCTCGCAAGCCGCTGCTTACGGCTGCAAAATCGCCGACTTGTTCCTCTCCCTGGCTAAAACAGTCAGCTTCGAGCCTATAAGCCTATAATGTAGATTAAAAACATTTCTTCGGGACTATATATATAAAGAAACTTGTTTGAGTAAGTCCTGTCCACGCAGTGCAAGACAAGAAGTTTCTGTGGAGTTTCTGCGGACACATCAGTGAATGGCTGCCTAAGCGCTCGGTTAAATTTCTGCTTCTAATAATTTGTTCTTCGTAAGATTACGTTGGTATAATTATCACGTGTTTTGAGGCGGGGAAGTTATGGAAGAGCTGCTGTAGGGGAAGGCGAAGCCGCGGCTTTTCTACGAAACTTCTTAAGGCAGCATTTAGTTTTGAAACTCGAACGGGTCCTCACTTGCATTCTAGCAATTTTAGCGGTAGAAAACAGTGCTCGGGATCCTAGTTACAGCTGAGGCACCCGTATTTACGCCAAAACATATGCATAACACCCCCCCCCCCTCTTTTTTTTATTTTTCTTAGTGGCTCTTCATTTCTAGCTATGGTCGCTATGATCATGTATGCTTCCACTTCAGTGATTGCTATGCTCTTGTGAGTGCGCTAAGGCTCGTTTCCATTTATGTATGTGGCTACGCTGGAGATACCAATCCACATAACTGACACGGCCTTCTCGACAAAATCAGAGAGGCTTTTGTTTGAAATACCCACCCACGCGAAAATAACTACACACAATTTTGACACGTGTGCAAATGTACTCTTAATGCCTAAAACTATATACGCAAGAGTACAAAACGACGTGGTACTATGCCGTCGTTGAACCAGTATGTATGCCTACGCTCGAACATACAAAATTCTTATCATTGAAAAACACAACTACATTTTTTTATTTTATTCCACGGCATTCACACGAACCACTTTTTCTCTCTTTCTAGAGTATGGGAACGGGTTGTACCTTCGGGTATGTCTAATTCTTACAACCTTGGCGCTGCTGTGAGGCTTTTTGATCTTTAAGTGAACGCTTCATAAATTAAATGCTAACGGGCCGCAACGTCGATCGTTACCATGCGACCTCTTGCTTACATAAAGTTATAGGCGGGAAAATACACACGTAGAAGAAAAACTACGCGACTTGCTAGTTGAGCCGAGAAATAACCCGGCCTCTTTTACGTAGGTGGTGCTTCTCCAGGGAAGCTATTGTACTTTTATCGCTATACTGTGCGTGCATGTTTGGGGAATATACGTGTCCTGGTTAATCAAGGTAACATTTTCGCCTTTCAATATGCGGAATTCACAAATATCGTTCCGGAACCACCTTGCCCAAACTTTTCGTGTGCACTGAGCGAGGCATATATCTCTGCTATCCCGTCATGTCAAACATAGATCTCGATATTGCACTGCCAGCCCACGTGTCCCGACATTTTTATTATTAGTAATACTACATGTTTTCAGTATATCCTACTAAGCCCTGATTTACAAAAAAGTACCGGGTTGCGTGAGTTCAACGTGCATTGCTGATAATATATAATATATGCATGTTTTATTCAATAAAGAATAGGTAAAAGACTTTAGCTAAAAAATGATGTCAGATGATCGTTCGAAAATGACTTGCAGGCGAACTCTGGGAAATTATTTACATTTGACCGCATTTTTAACAGCACTGAAGACGGGGACACAGGAAGGGGGTCGGTATACAGGCGCTGTGTATCGTCCAGAGACAGATTATCCCGGCTTTTCTTACTGCTGCCCTCCTCAACTTACAGGAAGTCACAAAAAATTATTCACAAACTGATTAGAAATCGGGCTTTGCGACACGGTGCTCACGCATTTTTTTTAATACAACACCGCGGCTCGCTCATTGTGCGTGCCAAACGACTTTTGACTGACGTAAAACACACATATGTTTCACCATGCGTCTTAATTCCTGTACATGCATGTTTGTAAATGGTTGTTTTGATCTTGAAAACGGTGAGGTGTGAACACGAAGCGCTTTTGCACTGATTGAACTCATTCACAACATAAAGAACCGTCGATTTTGCCACTCGCAACTAATCAAGGAATCAATTTAACTTTACCGTCACCAGGGGCAGTGGCCTTACAAACGGCTGAATGTGATGTACGTCGGGGAGGCGGTGCTAAATACGGGGAAAATTGCATGTGTGCACATTAAAAGAATGTTTGGCGTGGCTTTGAAAGGCTATCACATGTGTTGAGCCCAACGTGGCCTCATTAATCTGCTTTATTCTACAATTAAATGAGACATCTACAAGTTAACATTAATCGGAAGTGGTTGCCTTACGGGCAGCGCTTGTAACGAACCGAGAAGCGCCAATCCTTCGTTCGACGGCTTTCCGTCATCCTCAACGCCTCAATCGTGTCCTCGATCCCTTGGCTACCTAATGTCCGGGCAGACGCACGTGCGGGTGCTCGCTTAGCTGCTTGGCCTGTTTTGTTGTTCCTGGGAAAACGCGGGGGGCGAGTGGTCGCTGACCCTCGCCAACACCACCTAGACTTTGTTGTTGCTGCGACACAACGCGACATCACGGCGAGCTCCGCGTACGTATGCTGCCTGCCCGGCGGAAGGTGCATCGCGAAAGGGCGCGAAAGGGCGCGGAGGAAGGGCGAGGAGGCGCGGACATGTCGAAGGCAGGCCAGCGGAACTAATCCCCTGGCATGGAGGAAAGAATGTCCCCTGGCCTGCCTTCGCCATGTCCGCGCCTCCTCGCCCTTCCTCCGCACCCTTTCACGCGCGCAGGCCCAGACGGGTCCCCGTCAACCCGGTAGACGGGCTGCCAGAACTCTCCAATGGCTTTCAACGTCGCATAATTCCTTTGCTGCTGTGCGAACGTTGGCTGTGCGTTTGGATGCCATACGTCGGAAGGGAATGCGCGTTGGTATTTCGCCCTGTATAAAAGTTTTATTTCTAGAAATGATAAACTGTTGTAATCTCATACACAAGAAGAAATTGGCTCGGCCACAGCTCTGTTGCTTGCAATTAGGAAAAAAAAAAACTAGTTGCATCAAGAGCTTCACGCATGCACATATGGGCAGTAGAAAAAAAAATAATTACGTGTGCATATGTACACAATAAGAAGATGTCCCCCACATTTTTCTTTTTATATATCGTCTCAAATAAAATGTTTCTCAGCACGCACCATCACTACTCGTGACGCAGCCTTAGAGCAAAATATTGTAAAAATACATGCATGTTTCTCGTGGAAACTGCGCAGCCGTACGCAGGTAATGCGTATGGCGGCCACTGACGGTTCGAGGTTTTTGTCCTCCAGAAATGAGCAAGTTGACGAAACTATCGTGCAGCCTACCTTACTAAATTCGTCATTAATCTATCAAACTAACATGAGCTGTTTCGCAACTTCCATGTTCCCAAACGCATGCAGCAATGTTTGACGGCCTCGCTTGGGCATTTTTTCTCTGCCACGAGGTGCGCGTGGCTTCATTATTATTAGCTGATCCACATAAACAATAAATTTTTACCTGAGCATCCCTCTACCTAAAAATTTATTTGCCAACATTTATTTTCGCTTTAATAAAATCAGCGCTAAATTTGTACAACGCTCAAGGAATATGTTACGTTCATATTCATACGTTTCAGGGTTTACGTGACACAAGACAAACAAAATATTCTGTGCCTTCAGACTTCCACAAAGAGGCAGTCGCTGTGTCCGCAGCTGTTTGTATTTAGTGTGCCTTGAATTTGTACAACCGACGTCCTGCTTGCTGCGTATTGTTCTAGCTGCCACGTTGAATGTTGGAAGACAGATTGTTTAAGTAAAGTAGTTCATAGAATAGCAAAATACCAGGAGTGCTCGATAGATATAGCATTTACAGGAGTGATGTAACAATTAAGTGCGATATCTTAGAAGCTGCTTGTCCTATGAAATCTGATTTTCCTTAGCATCACACATTCCTTGATCCACAAAAATTGCAGTAAGAAAGCTCAGTAATGAAATCTGGCGTACTAACCACACAGCATGCATATTTAGCTGTCAGTGATTTTTTAGCAAAAAAAAAAAAAAAGCAAGCGGGGTGCAAGCATCATACGATTTCCGTCACAACTACCAACGGGATTACCGGCTCGTCTGACAGAACCTTCTTTCTAGATGAAAGGAATTCTAGAGGACAGTTTTGCGGGCTGTAGCTGTGCGCCAAACTTCTCTTGATTTTGCACACTATTCACTGAATTAACTGGAAGGGCTAAAGTAAAAGTTTTCTCCATTGCAGAATGCTATGCTAGCTGTTTCTTCCTTAACATTTCCTATATTTTCATGAAACTAGGCCTACAAATTATCGGTGATTATCCACGCACAGCCGTGAGTCACGCGTTTTGTGCGCCTCCATCGATCGCTTGAAATCACACTACTTTCCCGGTGGCGATTTTGTTAGACGACGTTATTTATTTTGAAACAATTTAGTAACGTTGTAGGACCCTATTCCGCCGAGAACTGGAGTTGGTGAGAACGATCATCATCAAATGCCCAGTTTGGATATGGATATGCGCTCTCGCGCAGCTAGGTGTCGTCTGCTATCTCTCTATAGGTGGCGAGGGCGCAGCACGCGAGCCAGCGCCTAGAACAGAGGGTTGGTGCAAAAACGACCTGACCCCGGCTACCCGCACATGACGTAACGCACGAATACCTTTCCAATTACAAAAGCGCGAACCGATTTTTAACGCCAGCACGCCTCCCCGCGTTGAGCCTGTTGAGCCCTTGCCCATCCTTCTCACAAACAGGCAGTTTGTTTATATAAATACTAGAGATATGACTCAAAACAAATCAACAACGAAACTAAAACCGCGCGTATTTAGTAGCGCGAGCTACCTTTCAAATTCGTTGGCGTTGTTTTGTGCGTTTGTCCATTGGCTACATAACTAGCACTACCAATAAATGATAAAATCTCGTTTCGGTAGACTCCCTGTTCTCCTCCTCCCTCCTCCATCCTCCCTGTTCTGTGACTGCTCGGCGCACGTCGTCGAGGTCGGTCAAACTTAAATCGAATGCCTACTTGATTCCAATTTGTCACTGCGCGAACTTACTCCGTCGCGAGCAGGCTTTATTTGCGAGTGAGCGTTACTTAATTGATAACTTTACTTGTAGTAGCCTTCCAATACCTGTTGCCCAGCGGCGGAGGGCAAGTACTTGCCGCCATGCTTTCGAAGTATAAGCGCTACCTCGAGGAGGATGTGCCTGTGCACGAAAGAACTGCAAATAGGCGACGAAGAATAGAAAGGTGTGCTGATGGGGCCTCGACAAGCTGGGCCACTGATGACAACAGCTGCAGCCGGCAGCGCGGTGACGTTTCTGGAGAAAACGGCGTGCAAGAAATTTGCTCTCAACAGGTAAATTTCATTATTATTATTATTACTATTATTACTACTATACTATTACGTGCAAGTGTCAGTAATGTTCATTTAAGGCCCACTTTGAAAAAAAATCCTGAGCTCGCGCGCACCACATGCAGAGTAAGATAATCACAAGCGAAGAAGCGATGGAAACGAAAAAAGAAAAAAAAGGAGAAAAGAAAGAAAAAAGGAAAATGAGTGAGCGAAAAAAAAAAGTAACAGGAAAAGGCAGTGGACATTCAGGCAAATGTACAGTTGTGGTGACACTCCTAATTCAGCGACATAATGGGGCTCTTCGATTTTCGGACTCGCCGCAGACTCCCAGAGAAGCAGTCCGGCATTCGATTTTCCCATGTATCCTTCGGGGAATCCTCGGACTCCCGCGGACTATCCGCGGTGAGTCGGAGAGTGTAGATCGAAGAGCCCCAGTTACTTCGCCGCGACTTTAACCGCCTCCCAAATATGTGAAAATTGGAGAGGTAGAGTTCCTCACTGGGGTTTTTGTGCCTTATAACCCTAGTGCTCTACCCGCCGCGGTGGCTCACTGGCTTAGGCGTTGCGCTGCCGAGCACGGGGCCGCGGGTTCGATTCCCGGCCGCGCCGGCCGCTTCCACTGATGGAGGCGGAAAACAAAAATGCCCGTGTGTACGAGATTTCGGCGCACATTATATATCCTCAGGTGGTGAAAATTAATCCGGAGCTTTCCGCTACGGCGCGCCTCATCGCTTGCGTTGCGTCGGCGCATTAAAAATCCCCATATCAATCAATCAGTCAACCCATGTTCACTGTGCACATGAGCCCCATTGCCAATGGCTACGGGACGCATGGTGTAATGGTCTCATGGTGTAATATTAATAAAATTCATCATTCCACAGCTTCACTTCAGTAAGGTGCTGGTCATTCCTCAGTTAATGAGGCACTCATGATGATGTCAAGATGTATGTTGTGTGTATAGGGGCCGGGCAGCTGGACGGGTGGCACCACCACTCGGCACTCTCTTCATTAGTGGAATGAGTTGGTGCATTGGACTACACAGCCTCCCGTGGTTTTTGCCGTGTTTGCTTCGGTGCTTTGAATGTTTCGGTGGTATTGTGAGCGGATATGTGTGGTAAAACAAAGTCTAGACAGGTGTGTTGGGTTCTTAGATGCAGTAACGGCTACGTAAACTTGTCGGACGCTTCAAAAGTTGGGTGTGGGCTACAACGACGAGTGCTTTTTGCAGCGTTCTACTCTTGGCTCTACCCGATCTGGGTATGAATAAAACTATATATTCATTTCTTCTTAAATGCACTAATGGCTAAGCAAACTTATTGTACGCTTCTAAGGTTGGCAATGGGCTATGTTGACGTCAGCGCATTTTGCAGTGCTCTGCGCTTGGCTTTAGGAATAAAACTATTAATATTAATTTCTACCACTTTAAATTATTTCACTGGTTTCAATGACTACAGTTTTCATGCCAGCCTTAACGATAGGATATCTTGATACGTGTGCTTTGAAGAGAAAGGCCCTTATGCACAAGATTGATTATTGTGTAGCCGTGGAAACGTCGCGGCAGGTCACACTTTCTTTCTGTAACCGTGAGCTTTGTGCCTTCGGTTTTGGTGAGTGACACTGTGACAGCATGGGAGCCTGAGAGCCGAAGCGGAACTCCCACGTTTGTACTGGTTATTTTATAAAGAGCCAAAGTTATTCAACCACCCAACTTGTAAACCTCGACCGCAGCATCCCTGCATACAGAGGGTAGAGGGCTCAGATAAAGCTGTGTTTGGGGAACTTTGGGGTGTATGTACTTATGTAGACAAATTTTTTGCTGGACTGGGCATACATCACATTTTGCAATGAAGGGAATGTCGAGCTGATGAACTCTCATTCTATCACACTAGGTTCAACCAAACTGCCCCTTGGTACTGAGTACGCCTGATATCAGGCACATCAGGGAAGAGGAGGAAGAGTCAACACATGAAGAGGTAAGATTATGACCTCTGAGGCAACTAAGGCATTTTATGGGGCTCAAGTTTGTCCGCCCCCTTTGGCCATCCCCTGTGCTCTTTCAACCAACCGGTAGAGATAAATGTGTTTCGGGCTATTAATTTGCCATTTTTCAAATACAGTACATGTGAATGTTGTTATAATGTGTAGATAAACTGGGTTTTCATTTTTGGGACAAAATGACAAATATGTTTGTGGATTTAACAAATTGCATGTGAATTAGTTAAGACGAACAAATACCCCTCCCCCATGTTCATATGCTTTGAAATTTTCGATTTGAGATAATACGAGTCAACGGTTTTGGCAGGCGTGTGTAGATTGAGTAAGCTCTCTCTGTTGGAGCCAATGACAAAGAAAAGAACAAAAGTTGGTTTGCATTGCATTTTTTTTGGACAACGGAATAGAGACCCCTCCTCTACCCCTGCCTCCCAGTTATTAACTCATTTTACTCCTTGCTATGCTGTGATAAAGGTTTACAAATCATAAAAAGTTCACTGCATTTAGGAAGCACACAAACACTGCGCTTCGGTCAGTAGCTGAGTAATTGATTCTGCCAGCATTTACTTTAAATAAACTACACATTGGCAGCAGTGTGGCTACCCGCTGTGGTGGCTCAGTGGCTATGGCGTTGTGCTGCTGAGCATGAGGATGCGGGTTCGATTCCCGGCCGCGACGGCCGCTTTTCTGATGGAGGCGAAAAGCAAGATTTCGGCGCACGTTAAAGATCCCAAGGTGGTCAAAATTAATCCCGAGCCCTCCACTACTGTGCGCCTCATCGCTTGCGTTGCATCGGCGCGTTAAACCCTACAATCAATCAATCAATCAATCAGTGGTGTGGCTAATGAAACTGTGTACTTTGGGCAGGGATAGCGGAATGAAAGTCATTGCATGGTTATGTTACCTTCAAAAAGAAGGTAACAAGCTGATAAGCTCTGTTTATCAAAATAGGTGGAACTGGACGACTCCTCGAGCTCGGAACTGAGTACAGATGAGGACCAGCCTTTCGTGGAAGAGCTAAGAAATCCCCAGGTGAGGTTTCAGCCTTTGAGGCTTGTAATACTGACACAAATTTAGCAAATTTCGTCATGAGTTTGAATGAAAACTAAGGAAAGAAAATTCTTCTACCAAAGGTTTTAATGGTACTTTTGTTATGTTTCATTGTCTCCCGCTTTTATCAGGACTGACAATAGTTTGCCCTGAACGGCTAGTTAGTATAAGAGCGGCCTTATTAAAGCCCTCGGAACATCTTGCTCCATTTGTTATTTTATTAGTGTAGTCTTGATTGTGTCATGCTATCACTGGTGTTGTGAATCTGGGCAACTTTTGGTGCAAAAGTACATTTTTGTAGGCTGCTGTGGCCAGTAAAGGACAGGCTTACAAACTGTCTGGTACCGAGTCAGGTACTGAGTCAGTCTTAGCACCATAAGGACATGCTGCATACTGCTTGAATGGGTCTGACATCTGGTACGCCTGATTAACATGGCCACACTCAGTGTCTACATTACAATGTTTGCATCACCTGTTAGTGCAGTGTCTACTGTACAGGGAGTATTAAAAGAAATGCGAACAGAGCGCACAGCCTCCAACGCATGCTGCACCATCTGGCTGCAAAGTCAGTAAACTGTGCGCATGCGCACTTCTTTGAGAGGCGCCTTTTCACGCTGCGTCGCCGCTGAGCACGATGATCTTTGAAGGGCATCATACTAGTTGCAATCAGCCTGCTGCGCGCTTGTCTCCCGAATGTAGTAGATAACAGTATGCTCAGTGGCGACAGAGCAAGAAAATACACCTCCAAATAAATGGGCGCCGTCGCTTTTGTATCAAGCATTTCCCCTAAGAGTAGGCCACACTCTCAAACGCCCTGAAAGAACCGCGCATGCGCGCAGTTTACTGACTGCAGCCGGCATGTGTCGGAGGCTGTGCGCTCTGGTGTTCGTATTTCTTTTCATCCCCCCTGTACATGGGCAGCTTTGTACAGGCAGGTATAACCATGTGCACTGTAACTGTGGTTGCTTCAAATTGATTCGATTGCTTTATGCCAGTTCTAAATAAATCGGCAAGCTTTGTAAATGAAGCTTGCCGATGTATTTTACACTGACATGCAATTTTTGGGACATAACCTAGGAGCCTAAAGTAAGATCATAATGAATGAACACATTTACTGCAGCAACCTGCTTTATCAAAAATAGGAATAAAACCATATTTTACATGTCGTAATTATCACATCATCAGAGTATTGATGCCCACTGCAGAATTAAGGTGTGTGCCATACCTCTAGCTGGTCCTATTCTGTGATTTGAATCCGTGCGTTTCCCTGGAGGTTTTGTAAAGCCTTCTCCAATTTTTCACCTCATTTTGTTAGGGCACTCTAGGGGTCCTTTCTGTTCGCTATATCAAGGGTTCAAGGATTGGCCCAGCTCTTTCTTAAGGTGCTTAGCCTGTGAAAAATCATTGTTGTTAGGTGCACAAAATAAGCATCACTGCCAAGAGTAAATAAAAAATGGTTGCGGCTTAGTCTGGTTGAGACTTTATTTCGCTTGGTTAGCGTTTGATATAGCTCTATTGCCGACCACGGCCCAAAGACTTTCGGTCATGTGGAACGCTCACAGAAGGAGGCCTGGCCTCACTTTTATTCTCGGCGAACGCGGCGTTTCTCTTTCACGGCGAACACGGCACAAGATGAGTCACATCTTCCGAGACGCCCCAGGGGAGCATGTGTTGGAGGCTGCGGGTTTCTTCGGCTGTCCGCTGCGTCGCCGCCGTGATAGCAGTGGCTGAGATGTGAGCAGAACGACTTAAAATAGGGCCTTGTGCACAGCGCCGACAGTGGGCCTGGCAAATCGCGTGATGCGCTTCGAGGGGTGTGTTGCCGGGGGCGTGTCTCCGGTCAAAAGGTTAACTCCGCGATACCACTGGACGAAAGTAGTGAAGCTTTGCTTTAAAATACACTTCAGTTCAAATGGGACACTGCTCTCTAAAGTAAGAGACATGTGGGATAGCACTATGCTACCTTCGCACGTTGTCAGCGGGAGATTAAGAGTTAGCCTAGTGCGTGCCACGTGACAGGTGAACGTGACAGCACATGAGTACAAGCAAATGAGCCAAAAGAACTTGGATTTTGGGTAATCTAACGTGCAGTGTCGCCAGTCTGCCTATCAAAGTAATTAGTGCCAAAGACAAAGAAATTAAGGTAGAGTCGCAAGCACGATAGCGCTAAAGGGGAACAAATAAAGCTTCCACCTTAAAGGGCGTAAGCAAAAAGTGCCCTGAAAATAATTTAGCTTCCTTATTTGCACTAGAATGTCTTACCGAAGTTTGCTCTCTAACCTATGGCGTTTGTTTCCTATCTCAAAAACATTACTCTTATCATCCTTCTTTTCATAGCTTACGCAGTTAACCTAAGCTTTTTTTCGAGGTGCTAAGCAAGATGTCAAGCTTCAGCAGAGTCATTTAGCACTGGAGTACACCATTCTTTGTAGTAAAAAAAAGTAGAGAGACATTTACCAAATGCAACCCACCCTATACTAGTTCTGCACCTTATTTCTTTCTCATAGTAAGGACCAAAGCTGAGAACTCGCCCAGAATAGGTACATTCATCGATCTGCTTTTTATTACTTAGGCTGAAGGCCTCATTCACTTCTGGACTTCCTAACATTTTTGTTTCTGCATATTTATCTAATTTTATGGATAATATTTTTTAGTGCACTCGGTGTGAAACCAGTTTTTCAAAGTTGGAGACAATTAAACCGCGATTCAATTGTTTCCCTGCACTGAGTGGTAGTTGAATATGCTTGCTAGTCGTTACTGCACAAGCATTATTAAACAAGCGCTCGTCCTCTGTAGTTCCTCCCTTTGTCCTGGGTTTTCCTGCGCTTTCAGTCACTATGCCTCCATGTCTCCTAATTAAAGTTCTGGGAGTAATACAAATAAGGAACCTCAGTACTGACCTTGACTGAGAGTATTTATACCTTGTTTTCAGGCATTTAACACTATTCCCCTTGGTAAATTGCAAAAATTTTCCCTTTTCATGTTTGCCGTCCCTGTGGTTGCAAATGATTTCAATTCCTAATTAGGTATTTTTCCTTCTAAGCTGTTTTTCACCTGGTGTGATAAAAAAAACTAATTAAAAGCAAATGAGTCAAGGAATGCAAACAACAAAGGTAAATTTACACGCTAAAGCTTGGAAATTGTATGGCCATGCCTACCAGGCAACTGGATCTGTGATGTCACTAGTCATGTGGTTGGAAAACTTAGGCAATCAATTATTAATGCTCTGCTTTATTATGTATTCAAACAAAAAATTCAATGTGCATTGAACTGTTGGAAGTTCCTGACTTTTGGTCCAGTAGTGCCAGTGATTTGCTGATTTGTGTTGTTTCGTAGCACAAGGGCTACTTGGCCAAAGAGTGCCAAGAAAAAAAAAGGAACGACTGTTAGTACCATCAGCCGACAGTGTCATATAAAAGGCATGCATTTTAAAAGTCTTTTAAATCATAGGAGCTATGCTTGACTTAAATATTTCAAAAATTTCAGATCTATACAGGTTGTTTAAGCAGACTTTCATACTAGGTAATCGAAGGCAAATTTATTCATTTTATTTTTGAAAGGGGCTGTGAAAACAAAATGAATCTTTGGTCGTTCAAAAGAGTGCCTCATTAAAACAACTCTGGCCCACTTTTAACACAGACTTTGCTATAATAAGCTTAACAATGAGGAAAATACAGAATAAACATGCGACACCCTAGCTACGTTTTTAAACTGCACTTATGATGTATTATGGGCAGCTCATTGCAATTGTCTGAGGCCGGGAAAATCCAATGTAACTTAAACAGGCATTATAAGCTTGCAGAACAAGCTATTTGGGCTTAAATTTAGTGCCAATTTTTTTATAGCAGTAAGAATGGTGAGGTAAATAATGAAAATTATTAACAGTAAACATACAAACATCAGTGCAGACTGTGTGCACTATGCTAATTGAAGCTGCACAACCATCAGGTGCATTTGGCTTGTCTCACCTGACACTGGCCAACTGGCATAAGCGATGTCACCACTTACGTGGCCCTGTTTGTCGATCATGCCCAAGTTTTCACGAGTGATTACTATCAACCATAAGGACAGCGGTTCATAAGTGGTATTGTCACACCATCTATGAAGGCAGACAGGAAACAAGGCAACCATTTAGATGCTTTACCATTCTCGGTGGCCGTAGTCAACATACTAATGTTTGCATAAAGCACATTCTCTGAATAAGTCATAGGTAATGCCACGAAAGACACAATTTAGCGGGAAAATAGAAATTTCAGCCTAATGTCGTAGTGAAGAAAGCATTGTTTGTTGCCGGGCAAGCATTGAGGGCATTATGAAACTCCAGATCTTTCAGATAAAACAAACGTGCTTTATTTTCATGGCCTCTTTAAAACGAGTGGAGAGTCACTAAACTAACAGGTTTTACTTTTATCATACTAGGAAGAAGTCCTAAGGGTCTCATCTGCAGCACTTGGTGTGGACACCGGAGCTTCTGAAGAGACGGGAGGTGACCAAGTAAGTATTATGAAGAGCTGGCTGGATGTTTTTTGCCATGGGCAGAATTTTTGTGTGCAGTTTATGTGACTTGCCTTATTCTTCTTTTAGGACCAAGATTCTGATGAAGGTGCAGAAAATGCTCCGTTTCCCGAAAAAGCACTGCAGGTGTCAGCTGTGCTCATGTCCTATGTGATGCGTCACAGAATTAGCGACGAGGGCACCACAGACTTGCTCAACATGCTGAATGCGATTGACCCAGGCATAGCACCACGATCAAAGTACCTGCTGAAGAAGGCTTTGGGTGCTGATGTGCGAGAACCCGAAAAGCATTTTTACTGCTTGTATTGTAAGGGGTACCTGGGGCAAGAAACTTGCACGAAGCAGGTTTTCTGTGAAAACTGCAATCGGGATGTAGATCTTGCCTTCTGTTCGTTTTTTTTAGTGATGCCTCTCAAAGAGCAGTTACAAAGGATTCTTGCTCAGAAAAACCTGAAGTGGCTTCCACAAAGAGCTCGAGGAGACACAATCCAGGATGTGTTTGATGGCATTGAGCATGCGAGATTGTGTGCAGATTTTTCAGATGACGACATATCTCTCATTTGGAACACAGATGGGATAAGAGTGTTTGAAAAATCGACATTTGAGATTTGGCCGGTTCAGTGTCAGATAGCTCAACTGGAACCTGCTGCACGTAAGCAGAACATGCTGATGCCTGCCCTGTGGTTTGGTTTTTCCAAACCAAACATGACTGCACTCCTAACGCCTTTCACAGAAGAACTTCAGCAGCTTTCCACTGGTTTCTCCTGTATGAAAGATGGAAAGGAGGTTAATGTGAGAGTTTTTGCTGCCGCATGCTCAGTGGATGCAGCAGCTCGTTCTGCAGTCCGAAACTGTAAAAAGTTTAATGCTTTTCAGGGGTGTAGTTGGTGTTACCATCGGGGGGGAAAGTCGTACGAGTTCTTGGACACTGCCCCAGAGCGTCGAACGGCTCGCAAACATGTAGCAGATGCCATTAAGGGCACACTTACTGCACCTTGTAAAGGAGTGACTGGTCCCTGCCTTGCCATGACCCTTCCCCGTTTTGACGTGGTTGATGGGTTTATCCCCGACTACCAGCATTGTGCCTGCCTGGGAGTGATGCGGCAACTGCTCAAGCTGTGGCTTAAGAGTAAATACCATAAGTGTGACTGGTATATTGGCACACGTACGGAAGAGCTTAATAGCTTGCTGCTGGCAATAACTCCTCCAACGGAAATTACCCGCACCCCAAGAAAGTTTGAGGACATGTTGTATTGGAAGGCGTCGGAGATGCGGGCCCTGTTGCTGTTTTATGGCTATGTTGTTTTGAAGCCAGTCTTGCCGCTCGTGTACTTCAAACATTTTACTCTTTTCTCTTATGGTGTGTACCTGCTCCTGAAAGCAGAGATCACCCAGCAGGACATACGAGAAGCACGGGCCCTATTGGAGAAGTTTGTGGTGCAAATGGGCGTACTGTACACAGCCAGAAATGTGTCATATAATGTACACCAGCTGCTCCACCTGGCAGACTCGGTGGAAACCTGGGGCCCGTTGTGGGCTACCTCATGCTTTCCCTTTGAGGGACGAAATGCAGTTCTGCTGGGCTATTTTTCGGGAACGCAGCACGTTGGAGAGCAGATTGCTCGCACTTTCGTTTGGTGGCAGCACCTGTGTCTCTGGGCCGACAAAATCGAGGAGGAAGAAGAAAGGTCCTTCTTTGAGAGGATGGTTGGCCGGCAAACGATTGGCAGGACTGGTGTTGTGCTCCCTGGGGACGTAGTTGGTTACCAGCGTCAGAGTTGTTCTAGCCCAGATATTAGGCTTGAAGTTGCTCTGGAGAACCACCTGGGGCTCCTACCAACACAGATAACATACTACAGTAGATTCCAGTGCAATGGCATTTTGTGGCACTCTGAAACATACAACATGCCCAAGAGGGTCAATTGTGTTGCTGAGCTCGAGGATGGCACAGTTGGAGTTATACAAGCTCTGGCTTCCTTTCGGAGCACACCACAGCTCTTGGTGCTAGTAGAGAAGCTGGAGCTGGTGCGCACGGTTCCATTCAGAGACCTGCAACTGGGAATTTCTTTTCTAGCTGTGCGAGAAAGGAGACGAACAGCCGTCATAGTGGCATGCAGTCCCAGTGCCTTGAAGAAAAAATGTGTTGCCATGGAGTGTACTCCTGAAAGTTTTCTAATTGTTGCCCTGCCCAATCAAGTTGAGCGGGATTAGGATTGGGTAGTTGTAATTGGGGAGTTTAACGGGCCGAAGTTACACCCGGGCTACAAGGCACGCATAGTGGAGGGCTTCGGATTAACTTTGACCACCTGGGGATCGTGAACGAGCGCTGAAATATCAACACACAGGCATCTTTGCTTTTCGCTTCCATCAGAAAGGGGCCACCACTGCTGGAAATTGAACCCGCATCCTTGGGCTCAGCAGCACAACACGTTAGCCACTGAGCCATTGCAGCAGGTGGCGGGACTAACCCTTTCCGGTCCAAAACTTTTACCCACTTTCCCGCCGCTCCGGTCTGAAACTGTTTTGCAAGTTTCCGGCGCCACAAAGAAAAACACAAACTGCGCAAGAAAAACTCAGGATATTTATTTTTCTCTTGCATTCTGTGCTTGCAACTTCTTTACCTATATTTGGGCAGTGTGTGAAACTGATCGAAACATTCTCCTGGGTGGGTGCAGGCCAGGGGTTTTACTGCAGCTTTTGCAGAAAAAGTTTCCCTCCTGCCTCCTTTTGTTTTGTTATCACTACAAACAGCACAGTCCCTGCTACTTCCGCCTGGACTCATTATGTGTTAAGTTTAAAAGTGTTTAGGTTTAGTTAAGTTAAGTTTAAGTTTAAGTGTGTTAAACACTAGCTGCTTGCCTGGTACAGCTGGTTAACCACTTGTAGAAAGTGCATGGGCACATTTTGTCACCTCTCTTCACCTTATAAGCATATGTACAGAGTGCATGGGCATATTTTTTTCTTTTTTGTTACATATTTTTTCACTTTGGCTTAAGTCATGTACCTATGTAGTAAGATGTCCTATGATCTGGGTTGATAGGTACCATCTCTCAATTATCTTTGCCAGTGTGATTCAAGCAATACTGCTGTTGTGGTGTCAAAAAGTTTAAGTTGTTTTTGATAAAGTAAGTTTTCTGTTTTCATTTTCTTTTTCATTTCAGGTTTCCTAATACCTTGCACTGCCTAAAATTGTTATTGTCAGTTTGTCATGTTAAGGTGCCCGTTTGGCAGTCTCTGTTGACTATTAACAGTGAAAAAGCACTGTGAACATATTGATCATCATTTATGTTTTCTTTCTCTTCGACCCCCAAAATCTGTTTTGTGGCATCACTCCGAATGTAAGTCTTGGTGATCACGTCTCAGACGGGGTTCAGTTCTTTTCTTGGGCACTTTTGCTCTTTATCTAAACCAAGCCTTATTCTGCTCCTCGATCCTGTGGTCAGTCATAATAATCTTGCCATATGTGTCTACATCTAGCACAATGCTACAATTTTCTTGCTCTAGATATATTGCACTTGAGCCATTTGGTCTCTTCAACATCTTATTTATTCCTTTGCAGATGTAGTTACACTCCTGAACTTGGGTACATGAACATAGCTATTGTGTATGCTCTGCCTTTGTGGTTGTAAATTGTCAACTTTCCCATTGCATATATTCACAATTATTTTCATCCTTCCAATCCATATTGCGCATTAGGAGAAAACAGTTTCATCATCTTCATGCCTGGATGTTGGAGTTTCTAATTGTGCTAGTTTTAAAATAACTTTTTTTAGATCAGCTACAACTACTGCTATCCTATCATTGATGCACTGATATGTCTCCCGTTGCTGTCTCTTGAAAAATCATACACCAAGATCTTTCAAAGAGACATGGTGAGGTCAAGATATATACGCAGTGTTTAATGCCTATGTTCCTTTTTGACACTTCTTATCTGTCTGGTGTATGGATTTTTTAGTTTCTGTATGAATATTCGCAAACTAGAACTTTCTGTATATATTTGAAATAGCATTGCTCTGGACAACAATTTATGTTTGCCTTTTTTGTTTTTGTTGCCCAGTGTGATGTTGGAATTGTGTCTATGAAACCTTGTATATTGTGTAGCAGTTGTAGTGCTGCACCAGAGTAGTCAAAACGTAGTAAAACAGTGAACATATGTGTTGGAATATTGTATTGTATAAACATCTAATTTTTATAACTTGTGATGCTTTTGGTTATTGCCAAAAATGACTGACATTTTGGCCTGTGTCGGTTGTATTTCAGTTTCACTTATTTCCTGGCTTCTTTTAATAAAATTGGCAAAGGATGCCGTGATCGCTGCTATTTGCTCATTATGCTTTGAATGGACGAGGTCAGTATCATGTTGTTTGATGTTAAAGTATTACATGCCCATCATGTGGAAATATGGTGTCCGGTAGTGGTGTTAACCAAAATATGGGGATTTAAATGGCTGACATAAAGAAAATAGGTGGACTTTAGTCTGCAATTCAAACACGTGTCCTATGAAATGACTTCGACTCTCATCCTTTGCGTGATACCCAATCCTTAGTTTTAACGGGCAAAAGGTTGCATGCGTTGGGGCCTGCAAGTGCAGAAGTAGCGACATTTTGCCGACAGTATCTGTAGGGCTTAGGGATGCAGCCAAGCAGGGGCATGGTTTAAACTCCCCCTCCCCCAACCAAAACTTTTTTCCAGGTAGCCCGTAAGTGCTCACATTCTTTTCTACAAAATACCCCCCCCCCTTGCCCTTTTGAAGAAATTTTTGGCTACAGCCACAGTATGGCTTACAAGTGCAAGGAAGAAAAAAAACTGCAAAGGGGTAAGATCATAAGTATGGTAAGGAGACTAATCAGTCGCATCACTGGACGCCAACAGGGTGGACATGGTAATTATAGAAGCAGCAAAGCACATTTATTCTACAGTTGCAAATTGTAGGGCAAACGAGTGAACACATGGTCAAGCCGTCAGTTACAATAACGGAATAAAATGAACCCACGAATAGGATAACGGCGATGGTAATGTGAGGACACAATTGCATTGCTAGACTCAATTATGTAGTGCTGTGTGCTGCAACGAACCTCGAAGTGTCTGCTCTGACAGCAGCCCATGTGGTTGCCCGGAGAAGTACGCTTCAGAAGAATATGCAAGGAAACAGAAAAGTGCCGTACATCAATCGGAAAGGTAGCTGCTCGCTGCTGCTAGAGAGAGAGAAACAACATCTTTATTTCCGGCAAGTTGTGACGCGGCCTAAACGTCACGTTGGCGGGCCGCTCGGCTTCAGCTGCCTACTCGCACCGCCCCTTCGCAGGGCTGCGCTTTCGGCCTCTGTCGCTCGAGGGCCACCAACGTCTGCTGGACGAACTCGCGCTGGGCGTCGTAGTCAACCTTTGCCACCGCCTTTTCCAGGCTCGGTGGCAACGCGTCCGTAGTCCATTCGCTCACTTTGCAGTTCCACAGTATGTGCGCCATGGTCGCCCGGCCCTTGCCGCACATCGCGCACACATCACTCGCGTACACCTCAGGGCACACGTGTTTTGCAACCACCGGTGTCCATACCGCTCGGGTCTGTAGTTGACGTAGCGTCGTCGCCTCCTGCCTCGTGAGTTTTGGTGGGGCGGCGGGTACACTCGCCTGCCCTCCTGGTACCACTCCAACACCTCCCGGTAGGAGGTGATCGGCAGCACCTCGTCGCGGTCTTCGTCTTCCGCATGTCGGGGGCTCGGGCACGCGTCGCGACTTGTGAGCGCACGCGCCGCCCGGTCCGCTCCCTCATTGCGGTTCTCTCCGGTGCTCACCGGCCCCATGTGGGCCGGGAATTACTTCACGGTGACCGGCATCGTTCTGTGTCTTAGCGCCCCGCACACCCTGGCTGCTGCTAAAATCACCCCAAGCTGGTACCACTGCAACTCTTACACAAAGCCTACCTGCACGACGTTTATTTTCGTGGTAATGAAGACGCAACAAATGATGACATGATCATAACAGACCTACCAAGCGATATCAGGGGTCCCATAGCTTGAAATCAAATGTCATTCTCTTGCGTTTCCACAGGCAAGGAGCCCTAAGTGTCTGAATTCTTTTTAAAAACGTTTAATAAATGTAAACTGATTACTATTTTGGATTCTTATGCAGGACTAATAAACTGAACTTTAAAAAAAATTGGTGTGCTTGGTGATTCAATAACTAAAATATTTCAACCAAAATATTTCTGCATGAATTTGCTTTTCAGTGATCATGAAAGCAGAAGAGCCTAAGACAAAAAACATTTGGGCTACTAACAGCATATAGTATGCTGTTGGACATTCAACGAAATGCTGTACTGTACACATTTCAAGGAGTCGTATACTTCTGGTGGTAGGGTTTCTGCAAAGTTTGCAGAAATCCGTGCTTTGCGCCTTGCTTTATGTTGCGTTGGTGTTGCCATGCTTGAGCCATTTAAATTCTCAGAATTATGACCCCTGTGTAAAATACCCCCCCTTTATATCCTGTTCCGCACTGTTCATGCTGGTTTGTTTTACTTACGAGAGGCAACAAAAGCAGTTACAGAGGTACTTGAGAAAAGGCATGTGGCTCGAAACATTTACATCGACAGCTGAAATAGGCATATGAATGATAAATGGTACAACTTTCCATGATGTGAATTCATGATGTGAATGTTAGTGTTAGTGCAATTAGTGCCGAAAATAACAACTGCTGATTGGCCTTCACAAAGCTGCGAGGCTTGATTCAAAAGAAGTTTGTTCACTCTCCAGCAGAAATTATTTATGATGCATTTTAGTGCATTTAAAATATATTTAAGACACACTTTTTCGAAAACACTTTTAATATATTGGTAATGTATTTGTAGTACAATAAGTTGATGCTGGTGAAATTCATTTAAAATGCATTTTATTTTACATTAGCAATACTGACCATGTACTTGAAGTATATTTCAAGTATACTTAAAACGAACTTCTCACGGGCATATTGTTATTACATTGATAGTGCATTTCCAGCATGTTAATTATGTATTCACAAAATGTACTTGAAATGCATTTTAATTGTGCTCAGCTTGCATTCAATCATAACATTGCGTTTAAAATGTATTTGGAATTCATTTGTAATGACTGTATTTCTTGCATACTTTTAAAAGTGTATTTTTAATGTGGGGTGAAAATTTCGTAAATATATATTTTAATGTATTTTAAGTGTATTCAAAAATACGAAATGCATTTTGAATATATGTGAAATGCATTGGGGCATATTTAAAGCATATTACTTTTCGCTAAAGGGTATCACGATGGCACGCCTCCCACACCAGCTGTCTCTCACAACCGGGATTGAGCATGCCATCAGTGCGTACGAGATCACGGCATAAACCAAAAAGCGATCTCTTCAAGAGCAGTAAACCGTCCTCCTCCTCCAAGCAGCGCTAGATGCCATTTACCTATTCCCATATGAGTGAGCCTGTGACCAGCCCACAAAAAAACGTTTTCTAATACATGGAGGCACGCGTTGGCAATCAAAAACTGCTGATAAAGGAATTCTAGTGACAATGTCAACAAAGCCCAGTACAGCGGAAAGATGCAATCTGCATGCTTAAAATCATCATGCAATCTGCATGTTCTTAGATAAGGGATGTACATCAAGTCGCGGTGCGCACAAGTAAACAAGGAGATGAAGCAGGTAACGCAGATTTCCCGTGGAGTCACAAATCTATCCCGGAGAGTGAAAGAACAAATGCGTCACTTCATTAAATGTTTTATCCGCTCTCACGTGCTTTGCGGCGCACGGAATCCCTCCCTCACAAAAACACAACTTCTGACCGAGCGTCCTAACAACGAAGCTAGGAGGTTTGCCACCTGTCTCAATACACACATTATCTTAGCTGCTCCCAGTCAATAGAACATAATAAATATTCTTGCAGGCCCCATCACGATTCATATGCACGCGGAAGCCGCAGGCGTTCACTCCACATCTGCTGGAAGGGATACAGATGCGAAACTTGGGCATGACGGCCGCGTATTCCCTCCACTTCCTCAACAGTCATGACTATGGGAGCCAATCTCCCTGACGGATGCAAAGATGTCACAACTTTCCACTGAACATGAAGGATAATAAAGAAGCGAGTACGCGAGCATACGCAAAGCGGTACGAGAAGAGGCTTCGTTGTTTGAGAGACAACCCGTCCGGTGGAGACTAAATTCATGCTATGTCCACCTAAGCGGCATGTTGTTATTCACCTTGCCAACTTCACCACCGCGTGGGATAATGAGGGCAGCATATCACAAGGACGCCAACTCCACCTCGCAAAAAAATGGGGACGCGACATCCAGGCAGAACACCAGGCCATATTTCATTTCTTAAAGCACCTCAGCTGAGCGCACAGCTACGAAGGCGTAACAATAATGCACAGCTATAATCTCTCCACAGACTTCCACAGTGCTATATAGCCTGTGAAGTCACTCGGTACACATTCCCATTCGTCTCTACGTATATGTTTCGCTCCCCGTATGGCGGCTGAAGAGTTCAGCTGATACCTGTCCACTTGGGCATATCACGTAATGAAAAGTCTAATCCGCTTGCCCGCGCTCTATTCAATCCACTAATAGGGCAACCCTAGTTCAGAGATGCACATTCAGCAACAAAGCCAGATGTCGCCAATCCGTTACGACCAGAAATAAACCATCGTTACAACTTATAAGCACCGACGGGCATGCTTAACGAATCGGTAGGCATTGCTCCTTGGATATTGTTCCCATTTATAGCAACCTCTTCAGCCGTCGGCAGGAAGTCACGATAGGACAAATCCAGTCTGACACACTCTTAACTTTGTTTCTCATAGAGAGTTTTCAAAGACCAAAAAACCAAGTTTCAGCCCTTCACAGGCACGTGAGGCACGTGAGACGTGCCTATTTCGAGCGGACTTAGAACCCCTGCTTTGGCTCTGTCCTCTCTACGGAACGCCCTGTGCTTGAGCCGTGGACATTGTCTGGTGCCAGCCACGGCCGCGCTCCGAGCGAGCTTGGGTCTGCCCGGGCGCATCGACACCATCACAGCTGTTCATGTTGTGGGCGCTTAACCAGTTTCTTGTGGATGCAGCCGCTCCGCCCACCGGCACGAGGCCCCTCACCTTTTGGCAGGCCGCTATAGGGGAACATCAGAAGAAGACTTCGGAAGCGGGACATTAGGGCCGTGGGCCCTACTGTCCGCAACGGCCCAGGACCTTGTTGGTCCCTCCTCTTCATTTCTTTCACTTTTTCTTCTTTTTTATTTCACAGCAGCCCCCAAGTTGCAAATAAAATTAAATACCGACTACTCCAATGACTTAAACTGACGTGGAAAATATTTGTATCGCATCAGAGAATGTTTTTAATTGTTCCATGTAATTTTAGACCGCCGACGAATTCGTCTGTCGAAGGCAGTGTTGTCGCTTGGGTCGTCCCTCTTGCCTATTTTTTAGATTGAATCTTCCGTTTGTAATGATTGTTTTTAATTCAGAATTTGTTATGTTGTGAATAATCATACCAAAATTGAGGGGTAGGAATAAATCACAAACAAGAAATATGTGACCAGATCAACGTAAAACGTAACTTGACCACTAAATGTAACGACTTTAGTGAAACAGAGCTCTGTGTAGTTATTACGCAGTTATATTTTTTGCTGTTGATAAAAAATGCGCATCCGTTTCTCTTCAAATCCTGAACGAAAAATGTTGTACGTTAAATCAGAATTCTTTAATTCTTCCTCCCCTGAACCAAAAGTTTTTTTCTTTCCGTTTCTACCTGCGGAGAAATTTGAAAACATGGACATCTTTAGGGTTAGCACAAGTAACGCCAACCTAAGTGCATGATACAAAAAAAGAAAGAAGCACGAACAGCTTGTTACAAGGTGGTGACATGAAGCACCCAAGTTATAGGAAACAAAAACAAAGGGCATGATCTTTGCAATGCCCAGAAATCATTTCCGCTCCCTGAGGCTGAAATCTCTAAGTCGCAAAAAAGCGTCCGCCGCATTATTCTTGGTAAGAAAAAGAAAGTCTGATGGCAGGAAGATGTAACACAGAAAGCACTACGTATAAGAGCGGCTCGATAAGTTTTGTCAAAACAGCTCCCCGAGAACACTCACTCCAAAGGCAGTGCGATTGAAAGTAGGGAAATATAGACAATAGCGAGAAAAACCTCAATAGCGACAAAAAGACTAAGGAGAGTACTAAAGAAATCAATGACCAGTGCTTTTGATTCCTTTTTCGGCTGTCTTCTGGGCGTCTCCTGAGATTTTCCTTATCGTGAAGAGGCCTTCAAACCTTCTTTCCAATGCGGGACAAACAAGGGCTAAACCAGAACTTATAAAAAGTTCATTGCAATGTTTGCTTTGTTCAATACATATTTTTGCCATTTTTGTGCTTGTTTTTGAAATAGTTGAAAGTAATGTCAGAGTCCAAGACGACATAACCCGCGCAACAGCGTGACATTGATTCAAGCAGAGTAGGTTGAGAAGTTTGGGAACTGGTGTTACTACGTTCGTATTATCTTGTGTGGGGTGCTATGGGTTTAATGCTCTACCAATGAAATACAAACTCGGCTATAATTGGTCTCAACTATGTCAACAGCCTTGCCAAACCTCCTTTTTAAACACTGATGATCGTACTACATTATACAGAAAGTAACTAAAGGCCACAAAGCATCAAAATGCTCTTTATTGGATTTTTATTTCCGGTATTAGTTTAATTACCAAGCCCTGAATACAGCGGACGAACCAGGCCTTATCAAAGTTCATTTCTCTTTGGCCGCAAAGAGTGTCTTCTGTCTAAGAACGTGGAGTATCTTTTATTTTCAGTCCTGACTTTGGTGCCTGTGTCGATTCTTTCTGTAGAAAACCGCCCGTAGTTGTCGTTCCTAAGAAATAAAAAGCTCCGAATTCAATTTGCTTTACAATACCGTGGTATTTGTTGAACGTTTCAGTACGTAATCTACGCATGTTTGAGAAAGACATCCCAAGCACAGCCATATATTATCGGCTAATGGCCTTGTGGCGCTCCTAGCAGAGCGTTGTCATTATTTCGGTGATTGGCGTGGGCTCATGCGGCCATATTTCATGTGTGTTGTAATCGTTCAGGGCTACTTCCGCAACTTTTTCTGATCGTTTACTGCCGTCTTCATCGGCACCCACAGAATCGTTTGCTCTTAGTTTAAAATCCTTTGTACTTCCTCGTGACTGAGCGTATCGCTTTCGGGTTTTAACTGTTAGTGGCACCAAGACGTAAAGAAAGCGCGACATCTTCACTACGTCACGATTGAAAGCGAGCACTGTTACTTGCTGCTCGTTAGAACTCAAGCAAATCTAGACACCGTAATACAAAACTGTAAATTTTTTCAAGGAGTCGAAAACTTTCTCCTCGCTTTTTTATTACAGTGGTAATACAAAAAGCGTTGCTTGCATGCATCGCTCATGGTGCAATGCCCAATGCCCTTGATTTTTTGTAGTCAACCGATACAAAGGGTATTTTGCCCTAAATTTACTTATCCACATCGTGATTGTTTGTTCTTCCTTCGTCGGTGTGATAAGAGTGTGTTCCCCGCAAATTCAGACAATTGGCGTTTCGGACGCTGTTCCCACCGAGTTCCGCCCCGTGTCTTTGCAGTTCGTCCGCTTATCAAAGAAGCAAGGCTATATTATGGCACTAAAACCCCTCAAATACAACGCAAATCATAATATCAGGAGGGTTTCCCGGGTGTTTACTACTTTGTAACATTCACTTTGGAATATTTAAGATGGCTCACGTTTTTCGTGATCATATACTGCGCCAAGGAATAAAAACAAACTGCTATCAAGTCCTATCAATAAAGTTTCAATAACGACCACTGCACCACAAAATCTGCTGTAGTTATATTATTACCGTTCCGATCCCATCATTTCCCGAGACAGAACATTTCGCTTTGAACATCACATTTTTGCATCACACTGCCTGCAGAATTCAGATCTATCGCCCCAACGTCACCCCTCATTCGCAGTGCCTCTCCACGAGCAACGCATCAAAAACGACGCTCATTGGCAAAAAAGCGAAATGTTTTCTATGAATAGCTCTGATTTCAGCCATCATCCAGGCACAGGCTTGTTAGCATCCGCATTTATCGAGAGTACTCCTGCTGAAAACCATTTTAAATGAAAAGTCGCCAATAGAGGATAGGTCAAGTATTGTTACCAGAAACATAATTTTTTTTTTGCGTTTCAAGGCGAAATTCGCTGGTGCTAAATCGAGTGCAAAAGTGATCTCCTCGTTCTCCATCAGTGCGAACGGTATTAAAATGGCGGCGGCTGCAAGGTGAAATAAATGCAAGCAATTTTCGCCTTGTGTATGATTTACATTCGGGTTGGCAGAGCAGAAACCAACCTTAGATATCACTGCGCTAACAAGGTGCGCTTGCAGAAAAGAACACATTAACCTGTTGCGAGGCGCAGCGTGATACGTGAACCTGGCTGAACGTGCGTTGAAGGGGTGCGCGCCGCTGAAAGCTCGCACTGTGGGTAACCTGCTGCGTGAATGGCGGCCGGTCTGCCTGTCGGAGTAATTCGTACGAAAAGAAGAAAGGAATGCGAAGAAAGTTACGCTAAGAAGATGTGGCGTTAAGAAATCTGATAATCGCTTGTTTTTCCCCTTCAAAACACACAAGGAAACGTATATGCCTGAGAAATGTTCGTTTTACATAGCAAATGTTTGGTTCCCGTAGTGGAACGGGAACAGCCTGCTCTGACTTAGGGAATTACGTTGGGTGCGTGAACACTTGAAAAGTACCATGCATTATTTTGGTGACTACATTGCCACGCGTCATTCATACGGAGACAGCCACCTTAAATGGCTGGAGTGCTTTTTGTTGAAGAAAATAATAAACCCCCCAGAATTATCGGTTTAGTTAGCCCAAAGATACAATAGTACGGGCGTTTTTACGGCACAGCTGTAAAATGCTTTTCTACTGTCCAGCAGATCCTCTCCGGCAACAGAGCGATGTAGCAAAAATCGCACGCGAGCGTAGCACCATGTTGCGGCCGCCACTCAAATCCCTGGGATCGTAAAACAGAGCGCCACAGCTTCAGCGTAAGGAAAAAATAATAAGGAAATAAAAAATAATTCCTAGAGACCTCCCATTTTAACAACAGACGGCTTATATTTCCCTGGCAGAATGTCTTCCCAGCAATGCAGTTGCGTTTATTGGCGAGGCCGACTTTAAGAGGAGCGTTGCAAGCAGGGTGTCGAACCGGACTTTTTCGGGTTCGGTTCGGGTTCGGGTTCAAGCCTTTCGGGTTCGGTTCGGGTTCGCTTCCAGAGCACCATTCCGTTCCGGTTCGAACCGGTTCGAACCGGTTCAAACGGGTTTAAACGGGTTCGAAGTAAAAAATCAGGCGTGTTTTTTTTTTAGTTTTTCTGTGCTCGTTTTTCGTTTCCTTATCAAGGCGGCATAAAAACAAAGTCATAATGAATGTTTTTGTGTGCAAAAATTTTGCCTTGGCCAAACTAAAGCGACCCTGCAACACTTTTTTCAACTTTTTTCTAAATGCTTGCAGAAAGCCGTCAACCAACACATCCTGTACTTAGATTAGGGGGTCGCAAAGTGCCTCAGCCAAAAATTACCGCTCTCTCATCAGATAACTTAGAAATTTGCTTAAAATATTTTTCTCTCCTTCCCGGTCTTGGCGTTCTTCGTCCGCTGAATGACATTATTACACCGGTGTAGCGGCTATTTACCGGCTTTCTTTAAGTTGCAGAATAGAACGCATTTCATAGCCCACTTTCAAAAGAAAGCCACAAAAGCGAAGCAGAAACGGAAGCTGCATCCGCAGCGACGAGCAAATTACGCACTGTTGCTCTTTGCTGGCAATTGCTACAGTTGTTGCAGTGCTTCCAGATGCGCAGAAGAGTGAAAGCGTTTGTCGAAAGTGTTTATTTATTTATTTATTTATTTATTTATTTGGTTTTTTAGTTATTGAGTTACTCATTTAAATAAATAATAATTATTAATTGATTACCTAATTATGTTGGGTTTAACGCGCCGACGCAACGCTGACGATGAGGCGCACCGTAGTGGAGGGCTCCGGATTAATTTTGACCACCTGGGGATCTTTAAAGTCCGCCGAAATCTCGTACACACGGACGTTTTCGCTTTTCGCGTCCATCAGAAAAGCGGCCGCCGCGGCCGGGAATGTAACCCGCGTCTGTGTGCTCAGCAGCGCAACGCCTTAGCCACTGAGCCACCGCGGCGAGTTTAACTAAACTCTTCGATAGCTCTTTTAACTGTACAAGCTACTGCTCAACGTTTTCTATGGTAGTGTGACGACTATGAGGCGCCCCCGTCCCCTCCCCAATTTTTGTTGGCCGCTAAGTTCGGTGGCCCTGCCAGGCTCGGTGTGAAACATTGTGCATGGCTGGCGAATGAACACCGACGAGAACAGCTGCTCGCCGTCAGTCACCGTCACCACCAGCACGCTGCGGGTCGTCACTCTGGTGGAGGGTAGTACGACCCTCCCACGTTCACGAATGCGGGCCAAATCGTGACAGATAGGTCAACGATTGCAACAATAACTGAAGCTAAACAAAAGGTTCGTTGGGACACTTAACGTTGCCTATTTGTATGAATGTGAAAGCATTACTCTTTATGGCCGCAAGTTTACCTTTATTAATTTGAGTTCGTTCATTTTCATGATCTAATTTTATTTTACACTTGGCTTATACCACTGCAATTTTATACACCACAGTTGTTTTCCCGAAAAAACAAAAAAAATATGGCAGACGATTACGGTAGTCGCTAATGCGAAATTTGAGCGCAGCGCGAACTGTAGTCTTCTCGGCGACGGCGCATAGCTGCTGTGTGATCGCGTCCACAACAAATTCATGACGGCATGCGGTTTACTCCGTCGTTATCGCGTAAGGCGTTGCTGCCGTGGAGCATGTCTCGCGCGGTCTTGAAATTTCGCCCTCCCCTCCCACTTTTGCATACTTTCGCCCTCCGCTTCCCTGTTCGCTCTATCTTCGGTGGCGTCTTCGTTCTCTCTGTTACAACAAGGCCGACGCTGAGAAACTACGAGAAACCACAGAAGCGGGCGGTTAGGGGCTGCACCCTAACGCATGGCTCTTTACAGCCACCGCTGTGCCGCCCTGTGATCCCCTCCCTTGGCCGACCGGTGACTGGCCGCACATCGTCTACAAATAATGCGGCCTCGCCACATTCTTCTCGAAGGTGAACATGTGCCCTCCTGGCTAGTGCGCAGCGCCCCGGTGCCTCCAGCGCCTCTCCCATCGGTGCATCCTCACCAGAATCTTCTGGCAATGGGCAGCCTCCCTGCAGGCTGCCTTTTGCCTCGACCTACTAAGCAGACGACCCGTCCGCCCACAATCCTTTTTGGTACCCTTGAGTGTCGCCGTGGTAGGGCATTTCGGTCTCCCCCCCCCCACCTCCCCGGCAGCTCGTGACGGGCCGCCCCACGTCCCCAAATTATGCATCCTCACCAGAATGTTCTGTCTGGCAGGCAGGCAGGCAGGCAGGCAGGTAGTTTACTGGCAAACGGGTGGTCTCTTTGGCGGGCAGGAGATCGTGCGCACCCGCCATCTTTTTTTGAATCGATCAAATGTTACGCACGCACGCACGGACGCACCCCTATTTTCGCACAATGAGGCAAAAAATATGCGTTGTAAATAAATCGGTTGGGCTGCTACGCTTTTCATCTACCCCAAGTTTATACGGCGCTTTAGCTTTAACACGAAATAATTAGCAGTGCTAGAAGTAGAAAAGAGTCCGCCGTCGGCGTTAATTTCCGACTGCCAAGCATGGCAGGTGGCATTTAGAGCAATTTCTTCCTGCTCATCTTTTCTCTGCTAACAGAGCTGTTGGAAAGAAAGAACGGCTATAAAGGCTCATTGGACGGCGTGTATAGGACGGCACTGGATAGGGAACCACCGGAGATAGGAACTTTGTAATGGCCCTTCAGCGACCGGTGACAGCGATTGGGCTCTAGGAAAGATGATAGCCAAGTGAAGTCACAAGCAGCAGTAATGAGCACTTGTACAGAGAGAGAAAATGAAATTTAATTAAATCGAGGCAAAGGTTCAGAGAGGCGTCCTCATTCGAGGGGCCGAATCGACAGCCGTTCCATCAAGAGCAACTGATCTTGAAGGCCGGAGCTGGCCATGGCTGTCTCCCAAATCTCTATGGAAACGTGGAGGTTGGGTGGATCTACGGTACACTTGTCGCAGCCGCCTACTATGTGTATGAGGTTCCCAGGCTCTCCACAGAAGCGACGAAATAGAGAGAGTTGTGTCCCGTCAAAGAGGTGGAGTCTGGTGGTGTGTGGGAAGGTGTATGCCCGCAGGGCTTGGAGTAATCTTTCCTGGTTACTCAGTAGTGATTTGTGCTGGGAGGAATACATTCTACGGAAGAGGCTATAGTTCTGAGTAACTTCCTGGTCTGTGACTGCAGGATGCGTGCACTCGGGCCCGGCTTCATCAACGCTGGCTAAGCGGGTCAAATCTCGAGCCACGAGTTTGGTGATCTTGTTTGTTTGCCGGAAATGCCAGTATGAGGTGGTGCCCATACAATCGTGACTGTCTCGTTGGTGGTCTCTGATTGATCATTGGAAGTGCTGTAAGATGCAATCGATCGTTGGCAAAGTTGGGCCACGCCTGCTAAGAGTCTGTTATGAGAGTTTTGGCGCCGCTTCCTCAGCTTGAAGGTGGCTGTGTTCGGGGGTTGAGATGCTACACCTGTGGGAGGCTGCAGAACGGTAGCACAAAGAAAGAGAAGGTATTGAAGAATGCTATCGGGCGTCTCTTGTATCACCTGCCTTTTTTTCTTTGAGTTTAGTTTCTTTCCAACCGTCTCACCTCATATGTATACAGGTTTTGAAAACCCTTTGATGAATATTAAATATGCATTAGGCAAATAGTTATTAACTGTAGTGCGAGATGTTAATTTTAATACAGAAACAACAGAACAGCGCAATACGCGCATTAAGAAAGAACTTTTATAGCGTTCCGGTGGTCGTCACATAACTTTGCGGCTACTTTGTGCTTCACAAACTTTCTTGATTGGTCGAGAAGGAGAATGCTGCAAAATTTCCAAATGCCAAGGACCCCAAAGATATCATGTGTGGTCCCACCCTCTAATCTTCCTTAACTGGCTCGCTAATTCCTGTAATCCAAATTAATCAACACACCAGTACAACTAATTCACATTAGCTCGATCATTCACTCACCTAACCCGCTAACCCGCATAATCGACCTTACCAACCGCCTCTAAAGTTTAAGGTTGAGCAAATTGAAGATAACATCAAAATGCTATCAAATATACTTTAAAGTGGAAATTAGAATCCCCCATTTTTTATCTCATGTTCTCTTAGAGCAGTAACGAAATGACCCAACGGCACTGTATACAAGAAAAGTGACGTTAATTTTGAGAACTACGAGTGTTTGTGTCTCAGTGCTGTTTGTATATAACTGCCCATTCAAACTAAAATAAGTGGAATATATGGATTTATTGTTGAGGGTGTTCTCGAACGCCTTCACAAGCGGACATGGATGCATGCGAATTAACATCACATTAAAAACTTTACACGATTTTAAATACCATCCAGATAGAAACCATGAAGAATATTCCATGATATGTTGCCTCGGATTATGCGTTCTAACTTAGGTTATGCTAAATGGAAAATATAATTAGGAGAGGTGGGCAGTACCTAACGCAAACTGATAGTATATAAGGACAACTTTACATTAAATTCAGGGCAATAGTAAGAAGAGAACAGGATGGGCACTGGGAACTGCAGACTATGCAAAATATTTCATGGTTCTGTCTGGTGAGTGGCAAAGGTAGGGTACTGAAATGGAAAACTAGAAATCATATTTTTGAGGCCCCGGAACCGGTTCGGAACGGTTCCTTCGATTCGTTCCGGTTCGGGTTCAGTTCCAAAATAGCGGAAAGAATACTGTTCCGGTTCAGTTCCGGTTCAGGGCAAAACTTCGGGTTAAGTTCTGGTTTTCGGTTTGGTTCCGGTTCCGTTTTGATACGCTGCTTGCAAGCTCGGTCCTCGTAAGATGGCTTCCCCACATTGCCCTTGTACAGTGAAGCACGTCAACCTTAGAGGGATTATCATAAAAAAAAGCGGTTCTAACACTGTTTTATCGAAACTGACAGAAAAAAATTACATGAGAATGAGCCGCCAGGACGGCTCTCACATTTTGCAGAGTTTTATTCACTTTTAAAAGTTTGATAGTTCGCAGTAAAGTTGTAAGTATTGCGGAAGTCTCGCTCCTGTCAATACATCGGCTTCTTTTACGGGATGGGGATAACCCCATGTTTGCCCACTTGATTTAAACTATAGTTCATCAAAGTTTCATTCAGATAACCAGGAAGTTTGCTCAGACGTAAATTACAAAAAAAAACGTGTTTCGCTTCGTGCATCTCTTGGGCCGGTCAGAGCATTTTGTCGCTCACGTTGAGGCTCGGCACAAAAACTTTGTTGGTCCTCTTTCTTCACAAAGTGGATCGGCACCTTAATTTTTTGTCGATTATAAAATACAGAGAACTAGTTATGATTTTACCTTCAGTGTGGCCACACGCGATGTTGATAGCGTCAAATGCAGCATCTTCGGCATGCAGCCTAGCTACTAACTGTTTCATCGATGAACATCATTCGAGCCCGCTAAACACGAGTTCGGCCAGACGAATTTAACTCACCGCAATCGCCTGCATTTTTTTTGCCTATTTGTCTGAGTGTATTTTCATCTTACCTTCTTGTAATTTTTCTTTGTTTTTGCCTACAGGCTTACCTTGGTCCTGATATCACAGTATCATTTGTTTGAACCACACCACTGCAATTTATTATGACGAGAGATCAGAACTGAAATGTAAATTGTCGTCTGCAGCGGCCGCGCTTGAAATCCGCGATCGATATCGGCGTAAAAGAAACCTGGGGAATAGTGTTGACCACATAGAATTTTCTAACCCGGGCCTTCATATTCCGTGCATGAACTATAATTTTGCGCTTTCCAAATTCATGCCGAAATCGCTAGCGCAGCCCAAAAAGCAAATCTCTAGACTATGCAGTCCTCTTTGACGACATCCGGCTGCCTTCGCTTTTGTTGGCGTGTTCTCGACACCTTCCGCACTTTCAAATCCAGTCCCATCTTTGTTCCTCCCTATAAACCTCACTAAGACCGGCCTAAAGTTCAGCTTCACCACAATGCAGTGAAATTACAAATTTATGATGCCTAAGAGAACATTTTGGTGAATGGCGACAACCAACAATCGATTATAATTTAAAACAGCTGAATGTCACAGTAGAAATAAGAGCGTGACGTTCGGCGTTGTTAAGTGGCACAGCGCCAAAAACTTTTTAAAATCCAATGACGTGTTTGTTGGCGTCATTACCAGATTTTATTTTCTTGGCGCTATAAAATCATCGCCCGAGTGCATTCTATATCGAAGCTACTCGATTTCTTCAGAGTTTGTTAACAAACCACCCTGACTTCCATTCTATGTTATACACCTTCAATTGTTTCAATTTTGTCTGGTCTCTTATACATGGTTGTTCGATGATTGACTTGTATTGGTGCGTGTGCCTGCCAAGCCAGCATCCCCATGTCTCTGTTACCCACCCTTTGAAAGTTTCGGTACCAAACTTCCGCTGTTGCACGCAACAATGCCTGCTTGAGCAATACCTCTCGGGTGATACCTTTTACTTTTTGGAATTTTATGAGTCAAGACATAAATTGTCATACAATTCCTTACCAATATCTTGAGAAAAAGAATTCATCCTGACATTTCTCAACCATTTTAGTTGAGTGGGTGATATTTATGTGGAAGTTTTTCTAAATTGTCTGTCTTTCATCGAACATTATGAGATTCAATGCACTGGCGCCAGACATGAACAACGAGGCGCGAGGGAGTGGAACGTTTAGAATTAATTTACCCCAACTAGAAATCTTTAAGGTGCTCAGAAAGACCGACACACAAGTACTTTTTTGCCACCATCAGAAAGCCGCCCCGACGACCGGGATCGAAGCCGCCTCCTTGTGTTCTGAAGCGCAAAGCCTACGCTGATCAACCGATGCTTACCAAGAAAATGTTTACCTCCTATGTCATCACACTCAAACTGAGGACAGTACAGCAACATTTAGGAAGCACTACCACGGGTAGTGTAAATTGCGCTTCAGAGGCATTATGAATAGGTTAAGTTATATCGGATCAATACAATTACGAAATAAAATGGTGAAACCTAATGAAGACACGCGCAGTCATAAAAAGGATGTGGTCGACGATATATACTAAGCTGAATAAATTCCCCATCATGAAGAAGGGCGTTTGGGTATTATACACCGCATGCATAAACGAGGCATCGATATGGCCATGGCTCTTGACAAATATTCTTTGTTTTGTTTTGGTGAAGGGTCTCTTGTATATAGCGCAAAATTGCCTGACAAAGGTACGAATAAAGAAATACTAAGCGAAAAGGAAGGATCTCAAAAAAAAATTACCTCGCCTGCTTTCCAGGCGCTTTTTTACGCAGAGTGAGAGAATTATTTTTTTCCGGCCAAACCGACCAACTCAATTAATACTTTTATTAAAAGCAACTGCGTCACGCACGGTTACGTACTCGTATTTTTCTTTTAGAGGTAGAAACATTTCCATCTGAGCTACATACGTTTCACATGTGTGAACGACGCCACCAGGGTTGGTTGTTGAGAAAGACGTTTAAACTTATACCTTGTGACTATAGAACCAGTGAAGCAGCTGATTATTCCGGCTTGTTCATTAGGTGACTGGTATAAACAGAACCCCCTATTATTAAAAAATGGGGGCTTAAAATTTTTCAAGTATATTTTTGTAGAACGTCGATGTTAACTGTGCGTGGTGCATCCTCCGAGCAGCTTTCCAGGGCAATCGAAGCATCAGAAGCGTTATACATGTTTTAATATAACGTCTGGCCTCAAATCACCGCTGTCAGCCTTTTTAGGCTTCTGTCCTAAGCATTTCGGTATCCTGTTATCAATGCAAAGGTTGTCCTTTTCTAACCCACAAATTTCTGCTGCTACATATCTACCTTCACAGTGCGGTATTTTATCTTTTTTTGAATAACGTTGGCCCTTTCAGATCCCGAAATATTTGCAAAATTATAGGTTTTGGAAGTAGCAAGCGAAGCGCGTGTTCCATTCTTTATTTTTATGCCGCATGGGTTATCTCAGAGTTAAATGGGGCTCAAAGAGATAAACGGGTTTTGAGAGATAAATGTCCGCAAAGCAGACGCCGCGGTATTCGACCACCGACGCTCGCCTGCGCCCGTCACTCTGTTGACTGCTTCTTCGCCGCCTGTGTATTCTTTGAGTGTTGAGGGGAGCACAAGTACACTCCAATAAACTTGTTTTCCTTGAAGAAACTGCGTCGTCTTCGGCTTCGAGACGATATGAATTCCGGTAATATACCTATATCTTGAAACACAAAGAACGGAGCACGTGGCTTTCGGTACAAGCTACGCATCCTGCGCATGCTGCGTACGCGCATGAGGAATAAGCTAAGAGATCGTGTTGAACCTTGCAGTGAAAGAGCAGCGTGCGCCATGTGGGCGTTTTGCTTTGGCCCAGCGCTGTGTTTGGTGCAGGTTCACGCTGCCGTTTCCTCAATTCGTCACTGCGTTGGATGAAAACTGCGTACGATGCAGTCAAATGCATGACATCTTTCACGTGCTCTCAGCACGCATAGTTTCGGCTACAAGAGTAACTTGACTGCTATTTTTGCTAAAAGCATGACATTTTACACGGCTGGAGTTCATAAAATGTGCTGGTCCACACTCACAACGCGTTTTACATCTTTCAGGAGTTTGTTATTTCGAAGATAAGAGACGCAGAATGGAGCCCACGTAGGAGAGTAGTTTATTCGTTTTTTGTGAATGCACTTGAGCCGAAACGCATAATCGAGTTTTCCTATGTGTTTGAGTGCAGAATAGTGGAACTGTTACCAGTAAGACTAATAAATGTGTGCATTTTGCTTCAATTGATCGGTTTACTTTCATTGCTGTGTTGGGAACTGGTTTCAGTTCAACAAAAGTTTATAGAACAAAGGCTTTGCCCGTTCTACTAACCTTTGTAGAACTGAAGTTTCAGTGAATAAGGTCAACATCAAACGCAACGTCTAAGGCACACTTCTTTCTGTTGGGTTCTTTGTGACAGCCTCACAGCAAAACAGCCACTGACATTATTTCGAGCTGTCATCGTGGCTTCACTGAAGCAGAATTAAAGTTGAATGCTGTTTAAAATGCTTATCGCACTCTATTCAAAGCACTGGCCTGCAGTGGTAGTGAGAAAGAACCATTTTTAGCCGTTGATCCACAGTGCTGATGTTGCGCAGAATGCTGAGCATGGCAAAATACAAAGTGAATAAAGACAAAAAAAATGCCTTGCTTTCGAAACTCAGGACGTACAATTACTACGCCGCAGGACTATCGAATTTATAGTCATCTATCATTTAAAATGGCAATGATTGTCCAGTACAGCAACAATGATTTGGTTGTAACAAATATTTCCAGGAAGCATACAGCGGCAGGGTTTAAAGAATCAACGTGCCTAAAGGGAATGGTTGAGGCTGGAAGGCTTAAAAGAGCGGGCTGAGATCAAACGAAACGACAGTGAACGTAGGGCTAGCGAAAGGAAAGATTAGAAATGTCATGATAGTTAGGAACTGCTGTGAAACAAGGACAGTTATCTCGTTATTGTCAATACACGATACCTCACATAAACGTGTAAAAAATATTAGGCGCTTTAACCTTTGCAACCGCAGAAGCAATAGTGCAAATGTAAAAGTTTTTCTAAAGAGATTTCATGCCTTCCAGTTACAAGTACATGTCAAGGTTCGATAAGCCGCAACCTTGGAGTGCGCTATCTTTGAAGATGAGTGCCCAGTGCACAGTCGTCTATTTCCTTCTTTACACGCTCCCTTCTCTTTATGGGGAATCTCTTTCGTTTTAAGAGTGGGCTTTCAATTCAGCAGGTCGTTACCGAACAAAACAGAAAGGGCTTTAGCGTTTTTTGAGTACCTGCGAGAGCAAGTGTGTCCTGATACACAGCTGTTGTAAGAAGGCAGCTTTTTTTCTGCTGCACCTACCACAGTCTACAAAGCAAGCATTAAGATGCCTTCTGTACATTACAGGCATACACTAAGCATTTAAGGGGCATATAATGACTTTGTAAAAGGAAACTTTCGAATTTCGGTATTTTCTGAATGAAACCGTAGCAGAAACCAGCAAACCTCGCTTGCCTAAAATGTAGAGTACGAAATAAGAATGCAAAAGCCATTGAACCCCCTGCTGACTGAAGAGCTTACAGCGCATCATTAGGGGACAGTATACTCTTTTTTACGCAGTTCCCAAGTGCTCTTTTGTAAAACAAGAAACGCTGCTGCACGCGGGGAACGGGACATCCGCCTCTATAGAATCACGTAATGTTTTTCAAAAACTAAAAATATGAAGGCAAAATTTGGGAACGTAACTGAGATATATCAACGCAGCGCATAACTGTGATGGATGCGCGAGGCAGTCGATTTTAGGAAGCATCCTAGAATACTAGGTAATCCGATATAAAGAAAGAAGTGACGCTTCGTGATACGATAACAGAAGTGAAGGGTACCGGATGCCCCTTCCTTACTGTCATTTTTCAAGCAAACCTAAGCGAACTTACTGCAATAAAAGAATTAACAAATATTGTTTGTGTTCGATCATGCTTGTATAACCAGTAAAGGTTTTGCAAAAACATATACTGCCGCAGATCTTTAATCCACTTCGAATCGCTTTATCGCCTTGATTTAGCACTCAACCTCAGAGCGTCAGTGCCAGGCCGCTCATTTTACGTCTTAGAATAATGAGAAACCGAATTCTTTTGATTGCATAACCAATGCAAGTATTTATTGTTTCGGCAAAACTTAAAGCGGAAGCTCCAATCCTGGCACTTTGAGCTACTATCTGCGCTTGCTACTTTCCACACACAGTTTCTTCCCCGCATATATTTTGAGCGTTGTTGTGCCGTGTGCCCCAAAATCTTTATTGTCAGATAAACCGAAGATGACCCCGGCGATACCCTTCACTGCTTGTACTTGTTCGGCCTAGCAATACAGAAGGTAAACACAAATTTCCGTTGCATAAAGTTTACAAAGTGCGGAAAGGCCCCCGTCGCCGAGTTGTCAGTCTTTCTGACATCCTGCGGCAAACCTCAATGAACGTTTGGTTTGTTTGCTCTGTAGTCTTTTTGTTACTTAAGTTCTTTCCCTTTATTAATTTCTCGCAGCCGTGGTCGTAGTGTCTGCAATTTTCTCGTCTTTGGCAAAGAGTCGGTTTCCAAACCATGATATGGATCTACTATGGGTACAAGAAATGCGAACGCCCGTATGCGGAAAATTAGTTTCTTGTTAATGTGTTGTGAATTGTTACAAGTGCCTTCGTAAGTAATTTGAACACGGGAGCTGCGGCCGAAAACCGTAGGAGCGCCGTGTAACTGCACCGGCGGTGAACGAAAGGAGCAGAACGCATGCGTTCCTGCCGACGGTGATAACTCATTTATACATTTCAACCCACTTCTTTAACGATGTCAAGAGCTTTCATCTCAGCATAATGGTATCAGCGATGGCGCTGACAGCCAGACACAAATGGTAGCGTCGCTCACACACTTCTGGCGCGCGCGAGCTTCTGGAGGAAGAGCTCTATCACAGGGCTGCAGTGGCGTTCTACAGCAAAGCTGTCCATGGCTAGCATCCAGCAGATCGTCTCCGGTAACAGAGCGATGTAGACAAGAATCGCCAGCGAGCGTAGCGCCACGTTGCGGAGCCCACTCAAATATCCGGGATCGTAAAACTGCGCGGCCGACCCACGGCGCATGGAAAAAATCATATGAAATTAAAAAGGTCCTATGACCTTCATACAAGACGGCTTATATTTCCATTAAAAAATTGGCTGGTGATTACGATACTTGCTCATTCGATCATTGGGTGCAGCTGTTCGGGAAGCTCGTTTAGCAGCAGCGGCAGACGACGCAGTTCCAACAGTTGCGTCGCTCATTGCTCAGTAAGAACTGGCAGAGAGCGCATGAGCGCGTTCCACAACAACCGCTGCAAATATATGTTGATACATATGGGATTCTACGGGAGGGAAACGGACAGCCACATGTTTGTCCACCGGAATAAAACTCTAGTTCGTCAGAAGTTCGTTCAGTTAATCAACCAGGAACTATGCTCGATCGCAAATAACAAACAAACGTGATTTGCATCGTGCACCCCTTGGACTGCGACCCAGTCAAAGCTCACGTTGAGGCTAGGCACCGCAGCTTTCCTGGTCATCCTTCTTCACAGAGGGGAACAGCACTAACGTTTTTTTCTCGTTAACTATTCTAGGTGTGTTTGTTGTCAGCGTCACCTCCGAGACCAATATGCTGCGAATACTCGAAGACAGGTTAAAAGAAGCGGTTTGAGAGGTATAAATAGGCTGTCGCCTTCAGTATTCCAGCATGCGTTTTCTGGTCTGTATGGTTCCCGCCGCAGCTACACTTCGCTCCGATGCCCTGGGGCCACAGCTCCGTGTTTGAATTCCCCCTGACGGCGCCTGTATGTATTATTTGCCTACGCCCACCAATGAGGTTGAGCCTTTTCTTGCCCGGCGTTACAGCAGCACTTCCAAGTTGAAAAACTCTTTATTGGTATGAGCGTTGAGCATTTTTATGAAGATTCAATATGATTGCAGCTCCATCTGACACGTTCCCGTTGAGACGAGCTGAACTGTTCTTTCTAAACTGTTAGACAAATTATTTCATCTCATATTTCTGCTAAAAGGCAAAGAGATAACTTTTGCTTACAATACTATTTCGTTAGAAATGCCACCTAGAATTCTAGTTTCAAGGCATTCTTACACGCTTTGTATAAAATTGTCTACTTCTAACGCTAAGTTCCGGTTGCAACCACCATTCCATTTGGGTTACCCTTGTCCTAGTTTTTCTAATGTGGGTGCGGTCGAAATGAAAATATGTGGGTAATATTCAACACCTATTATAAAATACTATCCTGTTGGCTGTGGCTTACCATTAGCCTCGTTACGTTTAACCTCCGGTATAGAAAAAGCTTGAAGTATTCGGTTTTTCAAAGTACTCTGAAAGCCACTTTGCAAAACACCAAACCCAGTTCCACACAACGTGAAATATACAGAAATAGCGGAGCTCTGGTTTGCGTTGACGAAGATTTTGTGTAGCTTTTGCTTAGAATTCCTGGGTCAGCTTGCCAACGCTCTCGCTTAACTTCTGCCACTCGCTTCTGTAGCCCATCATTTGCTTTCATTCGCTGACCCTGAGCCTGCGCTCTTTCCTTGGGTACCTAGGTATTCGCTTGCATTCGTCGTCATTTCACTTCGGCTGCTTTCTTCCGTACCTCTTGGTTAGCGCCACATCGCTGTCGTTTCGCTGACGATTCCTTTGCACGCACTGTCGAATTTTCTCGCTGAAACCGCTGACGTTCTTGGACGACAGCGTGTTCACGCTTCTGCCGAGCGGTAACATGGCTGGAAAGGACGCATGGCAGCCCACCCCTGCGAGACAGTTGCGCCTCCTGTGGGTGGATCTGAGAACTCTTTCATGCGTGGCAGGGAAACCTGCTCGAGATGCAGCGTGAGACGTTACCAGCAGATCCTGTCGACCAGGTCAAACCTAGAACAGTTCTGCTGTAAATAAAGCGTTACACTTTGTCAGAGGTTATAAAGCGTAACGCTTCTTTACAGAAGCTCGCATGCGACGCTTTGCTAGTGGAAAACTTGGAGTCCAATTAAAGGCGGGAAACGAGTCACCGAAGGTGTTAGAGGTACTAAGAAATATACTGGCTTTCATTTATTATTAGAACACATTATAGTTTTTTGTGCTCATAATTTATATCTTTGGTTTTTTAGACAGTGGTGAAAATCTTGTGCACCCCATTATTATTAGGGCGAAAGAATGTTTGTCCTGGCAATAATTAAGATGGGAGCACCACTTTGGTGTGATGGCGTCAGTTGTGGGCACAGCTGGCGACGGTCTGTCGATAATTGTACCACCGACATAGCGTAGAACTAACTTTACTGCGAAGTCATGACGCCTGCTGAATTCCCGGATATTTTCATTCGTTTTGGCCGTACACACTAAACTTTTTTACACCCTTTTAGCCAAAAAGGGTGTAGCATAAGTGGAAAAAGGGTGTTGGGAGGCCTTTACACCCTTTTTCTTGAGTCTCAACACCCTTTCCTAGCTCTACGCCCTTTTTGTTTGAAAAAAGGGTGTTGATCAACTTCAACACCCTTGGTTTTTCTTAGGGTGTTGAAAGGGTGGGGAAAAAGGTGTTCAGCTGTTCATTGAATAAGGCCATGTTCGGATGCATAATAGCACGGTAAAGAAAAAGACATCCCCTCGTATACTCCGCTACTCGCAAGAAATTTCGAAGCGCAAAAAAAAAAAAAAAATTGCTCTTATGCAATGATCGCTCGTTTCCTTATTCGGTGCACCACATGCCCTAAGTTTAGCTTTGGCACGTGAAACACCAGTTTGAACCTTCAAAATTAAGAAGACTGTAGTCGTGTGGCGAAAAGGATGTTTACCAACTGCAACACGCTTGGCTTTCTGTAGGTTGTTGAAACGGTGTGAAATAGGTGTTCAGTTACAAAAAAAGAACAGCGGAGCTGGGGTCGACCTAGTTTCTTCCGGTGTTGCTAAGTTTTGTTATGTTTGCTAAGCTTTACAATGTTCTTGCTAAGCCAGGATGACCGCTCAGGGATGAGGCCAAATTTAACCGGATTTTAGAAGGCTGTTCCAGTGTGCCCCCCTTCCCCCACCCCTCCTATTTCCAGGAGATCCAAGAGGGAAACAAGGTAAGTCGGACCCTAGCTATGCTGTTTCTCCATCCTTGCACCACTATTGCAAGCTGCGCGATTTTTTTTACCTTTTAGAATCCAAAAAAGATTAGTACCTTTGAAATGGTACAGCAGGAGGTGCGGACACGAATACGCCCCTTGGGCTCACAATCTAACAAGCTCGAAAGCCGACTTCACTGTTATAATACCCTATCTGCGGTGGTGCACCCTTTACAGGCGCACCAGTTCTTTTTCTTTGTATTTTTTTGCTAATTGCGCCGAAACTACCCCCTGAAGCTTAAAGAGCTTCACTGGTAATAAATTATGCCAATTCATAATGCTGTAAACATCGTGAGGTACGACCCCCCCATCCCCCCGCCCGCTTGTAGAGAATGTTCAGTCCACCCGTGTAAACAGGTACAAAATGCCCCCAAAATTGGAGGTCTCTCCACCTTTTTTCTTCGTTGGCGGTCTTTTCTTACACCGTTTTTCTTAGTTTCGAACACCCTAATTTGTAGCTCTACACCCTTCTGGGAAAAAGGGTGTTGAAATAATGAACACCCTTTCTGAAGGGTGTTGAGGTGGCAGGGAAGATTTGTATGGTATTTAATAAAATTCTGTAAGTTACGGATCAGAAAAACTACTGCGTAAAAAAAGTTTTTGCAAATCCGCGTGTTGATTTGTATATTCTCGTAGTAAAATCCATACTTCCAAAATTAGCCCTAAAATATCAGTTTTTTGCGACAAGCCCACCGACTCCATCTGGGGGCTTTCCTCTGCTGGGTATAAAAGCAAGAACAGCACATGTATTGCTAAGTAAGTATGCACTCCCTGTACCGCTTGCATCCCGCGTTCCAGCTGTAACTTGTACGTATTGGCTGTTTGTGGAGAATGCTGCGCGCTCCGCCGTTTGACATTGCCTCTTCGCATGCCATCACCTCAAAAAAAGGGTGTGAGACTCATCACCCTTCTTTAGGGTGTTGAGCATCCTCAACCCCCTTTTGTAAAGGTGTTGAGCTCAACACCCTTTTTTCATCCATACACCCTTTTTTTGCCAAAACACCTTTTAAGGGTGTTAGCCATGGGACAAGATTTTTACACCATTTTCGGCCAAAAAGGGTGTAAAAAAGTTAATTGTGTACAATCACTGTCCGTCTTTCCGCATTTCAGTTGCTGTGCGCGTATTGCCGATTGAGGCGAGCCTTCGCATCTGCCTGCCTCAGTCGTAGCTGCCGGTTGGCAGCGATGATGTATTTCTGCGGATGCTTGATGAGAACGGCTGATTGGGGAAGGAAAAATTGCGGAAGTACAGAATTTTGTACATATGCAAATTACGACAGTATAAGTTGGCGTTGGGAATTTATCGTCAATATAAAACAAGCAACGATATATTCACTGTAAAATATCACGAAATACAAGTCCAATTGATAGCAAAACTCGCCTTAGGACAAATTATGGCGACCAGCTGTTGGTTTCACAAATGTCATACCTATTGAATCAGTACCCTACAATATCTGGTCTTATTCGCAATACTATCTCGCCACATGGGTTCAAAATTATGACGAAAAAACGTGTTTCATCCTCCACAGTAGCATGTGTTGTGTGCGTTAGCACTAGACGAATGTTTTATTCCTTTTGTTTTACTGATTAAAAATGTCTTGGTTTTTCACTTGCATAAACAATAAAACATTGTAAATCGTGTACTTCCTTTTTTTATATAAGGTTGCATCAATAATTTTTTTTAAATGCTTTCTTTGTCTCCAGTTGGCTGAAGCAAATGATGATTGTGGAAGGAGATTGAACTGTGTTAGCCAAAAGCGCTGGTTATGGCAGAATATTTGTCCTGTTGTATTTATTGTTTTGCTCATTTCTGATATGGTTGATTTGCTTTCTTTTGATATGCCTAGTAAGGGTGGCTTAACCTCGTCAGCCATTTCTCTACCTTTAGCGGTGTCACCCAAGACAATACCTGTGTAAGAATTGTACCGAATAAATGCAAGCAACAACAACACAAAATGACCCAAATAACGGTATCACGTTCAAAACCACCACGTAAAAAGCGGGTCACATAGGTTCCAGCACGTCCGCGGTAAAAACAAGCACGAGAAAATGGTCGCCATCTTGCCCAGCGAAAGTGGATGCCTAGTGAAGCTGTTGTAAACCAATACTAAAGCTGAGGGTATGAAATGTTACTGATCGTCCCTGGGGGATTGTCGCTTGCCTCGGCTTCTCTGGTTGCAAATGCGGGGCCCTGCCTGAGCTTACGCATGCGCTCCGCGTCTTGGGCAAGAACTGCTCAATTTTAGCGACAGTGGTTCTGCCTCGAGTTCAAACATGATCTGTAAACACAATCTTTACCAGGAACATAGAGTGGGGATGGGGGGGGGAGGCATTGTTTGCAGGCACCTTATCATTCATAATGGGTTTTTCATGCTTCTTCTGTGGTTTTTTTACACGAATACGGCGCCCTATGCTGTATGCCTGATTAGCCGGACGCATGCGCTCGGCGTCTTGGGCGAGAACTGCTGGGTCATGCCTGGGGTTTTTGTTTACGACACGAAATTTTCTGACCAACAAGAGGCCAACACCTGCTCTGTAAAACAATAGAGTTCCCGCATGTACCGTGCCAGGCAGAACAACAAACAAATCAAAATGAAGCACGCTGTTCCACCAGATGGCACGCCAGTAGTGCGAAGGAGGGAAAACTGAATTGCATTGAACAAAACTCAGCTCAATTCATCACTGAGAAGAATGATAAAGGGAAATGCGAAAGGGGGTGGGAGAGCAGAGCGGAGGAGATATGGGCACCGGTGGGATACGACTTTCGTCTTTTGGCGACTTTTCTAGCGAAGCAAGGGGCTACGTGGCCGAACTTTACTTGGTGTAATCCTAATTCTTTTTTAGGTTTCGCAAGTAAACGAAGAAGAATGAAGCAGGTCTTTGGTGCAAGGAGTTTTCAGGCCAATTACGTATCTCTGAGCCAGAAAAAACACATTGGGACAGGCAACCCGGCAGAAACTAGGGAAGGTGTTGTTGCCTGGCGGAGAAAGTTCCTTAAATGTGCTACTTGTTAGCAACAGGAAGTCTCGCGACGCCTTTCGTCTTTGTAAAAACAAAGTTAGCAAAAAAATTACAATTCCCTTCACTTTCGTAAGCCAACCTTGCAGGTCCGTTGGCCCGTGTAATTCTACGAACTTGAAATTTCCGCCTCAGAACTTTAATTTTCGCTCAAGAAAGAAGTTCCAACTCGCCTGACAACACACCGAAACCACGGTTGGGCGTTCTCTTATTTTTTCAACCATTTCGCTCTGTCTCGAGGCCAGCAAAAGTGAGCGGTTCTGAAAACGCGCAAAAAATAAGAAGTTTGTGCTTTTGGCTTGTACGTCCAGCTGAACTAGAAAGCTTGCTAAATATTTTTTATTCACATCCCTACTTCAGTTTCATTGTTTCATAATGAACTTCTTTTACAGTTATTTTCTCAGTGGAAGTTCCGTGTGCTTTTACCCTTTCCTTCTGGCAACCAAATTTACACTGCCGCACAACGGCACTCCAACGAACCACTTTGTGACAGGTTCTTCTCGTTTTCGCAGCGAGCTTTTTTCACTGCATTTTATCAGCCCCTTGAGCTACTTCCTTTTGGGTTTCCTTAGCAGTCTAGGGAGGAGCTGTGCATAGGGTGCTGCGGTAAATTTTAGCGGATCGTTTGGGCTTAGCCTACCACGACGTTGCGGAAATTTGTACGAACGGTCTCTTTACCGAGGACTTATCGTTAGTGCTATAAATTTTTAATGTTGGCCCTGAATACTTGTTTCACTGCTCGTTTGATTACTGTTATTTTACCTGCAGCAATGCATACGACCACCATGTAAGAAAAATTTAGGCAACGGTAATCGTCCTGGCCGGCAAAAGTTTTCTTCCAGACCCAAAACCACCCTTCTACGGCATTCATGTTCCAGTTAGTAAGAGTGTGAAATGTTTTTAGTGAGCAGGCGGGCCGTGCAAAGTGTGCCGGAAGTTCTCCGCCCTAACAGCACAAAACTGTCTGCGTCTAGTAACCATGAATCCCGTAGCGAGATGCTAACCACGAGTGAGATGCTAAGCAAATCCGCGAGCGAGATGCTAACCAAATAGGCCAGCATCTCGCGTTAAACAGACAGGAAACTTGTGAATGGCTACATATAATTCCGCAATTTAAAAACGGGATCCTATTCCCCGATATCTTCATCTCTCAAACATCTCATCTGCATCGCATGTCTACAGGTGTAAGAAGCCCCAAAGTGTTCTCTTTTTTATCTAGTTCTCCTACGTCGCAGCAGATAAGTCCACGCGTGGGTCGTTGTCATCGATCGAGGTGCACCGCGCTAGTGTTCGTCCAGATGTGCTTTGCTGTGACGCTGTCACAAAATTGAAGGACAGAATACGAACAACCAAAGAAAACATTAGTGCAGTGAGCGTTCAAGTCTTAATGTGTCCTTCGAACATAGGGTTTTTTCCCCGCTTGTTTCCTGGAAGGGTTTATTACCCCAAAGGAATAAAATCAACCCCGAAGGTAGGGTTGCTCTGACACAGTGTTGTCCTCTGCCTAATGGATTCCTGCGTGGTGCTGTTGGTTTTGTTTTGTTTTTTTGAAACCGAATAAAGTTATATGCTGTTCCCAGTTGTCCGCTACAATAATAGGCTGACCCACGAGCAAACGGTCTTCGGTCCATGTTCGAAGGCAGCTAAATTCTCAAACGCTCTGTTTCAGCCGAATATATATGGCAATGTGTACAGGCAAACACGCGATTTACATGCAGGTGTCTAGAAATGGACCCAAACGTATGACAAGGCAGAAACTCGGGCGTGATAGTTGTTCTAACATGCAATAGAAACACCATTAAGGAGTCATCAAAAAGGGGAAGCAGAGAAAACCATGTAATATTAGGGAAATTCGGAAACACTGAGAAATAACGAACATGTTTTTGTTTTCTTTGTGAAAAATACAGACGTCTTCAGGAATCCTCATAATGAACTGACGTATATGAACAAACCTCCATGTCGTACGCATATATACTACAAAAATCTAGGGCAATGGACATTAACTTTGAACCTGACGTTGAGTTTTTATTATCAGCTTTGCGATCACCGCATTTATTGCTACGAGAACTAGCTCCCGCAATTTGCAATAACTTGATATTTGACAAGTGCATGAATACGGGCATATGCGAAAAATGCGAGGTATGTTTAAAGAAAGCGCCAATTAAAAATTCTTTTCACGAAGACTTCGCTTTAAATACACGCAGATTTACATCGTCGAAAAATTCGAAAGTGATTTGTGAGGTCCCTAATTAAGTGTACTAGACCCCTTGAGATAAAATTGTGGAAGAGTTGATACTTGATCATTCTGTCATTCTACTCTAATGAGTTACACAGAACGAGTACATGCAAATTACAAAGCTTGAAGCATACACATATCACGTCGAATACAGTAGAGGGACAACAAGTTGAGCTCGAAGAGGACCATAAAATTGTTCGAATTCAGCGGAGTTGGAATTAGGCGGAGTTCGGATTTCGGGCGGGTGCTAGAATGAATATACATCGCGTCACACTACGCGGGCGGAACACAACGAAGCCACCTCTGGACTCGTTATCGCGAATTCGGCGCTACTACAATTTTTGAGAAGCTGAGGCCCAGCGCCCACGGCACAATAAAAACCTGCAACGTCATGCGCCGCAGCACTGGCGCTGGTGGCGGGGCACCCGCTGCGGAGGCGAAATAAGCTGTCTCAGCAGCGTAGCGCGCGACAGATTTTTTTGCGCCCTGCGCGACAGGTGCGCTGTTGTTTTTCTGTTTCGCTGTTTTGCATGTCTAGTAAATTTGGTTTGGTTTGCATTTGCAACACATTGGGATACTCTCTATTGACTCATTTTGAAGGTAATAGCGCACAGAAACGGGGACAAAGAAAGGAACACACGGACAAGCGCTGTCCGTGTGTTCCTTTCTTTGTCCCCGTTTCTGTGCGCTATTACCTTCAAAATGAATCAGTTCCAACTAGGCCGGCTCGCAGTGATGCTTCTCTATTGACTTTGTCTGCGAGGAGCGATAGAAACCAGGACATCCCAGTTAAAATGAAGCGTTCTCGATACCGACGCGTTCAAATTATCGGTAGTTTTCCCTCATTAAAATATACAGGGCTCTGCGGGTCCAGGGCGACATTTCGAATTAACCGTAAGTTCGAATAACCGAGTTAGAAATAACGAACTTTTACTCTGATAGGCTATGAACAGAATGTTGCAGGATATCTCGTAAGAACAACAGTTGCGTGTTCATTAGACACAGGTGAGGGGAGGCACCCAGCTTCCCGCAGAAACTTTTTATGGGAGACGGATGCGACCGGCACACAACTTCGACATTGTAGTGTTGCGATCATATCAAATTCTATTTTTATCCCCGATCAACGCAGATTCTTGGCAGCTAGTAAAAAAGAAACATACAATAAGTACTGCATATATGGTCCGTACTCATCTACGTCGCATTGTCGTATTGCTCAGTATCGTATTTTCAATGTAGGGTTTTTCGTGCAGAAGTAACCTTTTTATAAGGGCCGAAGGCTTTTTCCCAAGACTCTGCAGTTTCCTAAGCTACGCCCCTTAAATACTTAGGATGCAAATAAAAAATTAGTGCCATTCCACCGTGTGAAGAAGGATGACCTGCGGAGCTGGACGCCGTCTGCAGAGAGCACCAAACAAAGCACGTTCGTTTCTAGCTTGCAATTGCGCGTACTTCCTAGGCAATTACCTGAATGATACTTCGAAGGACCCGAGATTTATTCCAGCAGAAAAACACACAGCAGCCTGTTTCACTTTCGCGTCGTACGCATGTTACTATCTGTGTAACACACCACCTATTCCGCTTGACCACTGGGGACGCGGGACAGGTCACATTGGGCCATTTGAAGTCCGGGTTTAAACCTCCTGCCATCAGTAAGGCCAGTACCCCTACAGCGGCGTGTGCAAGCCCCCCCCCCCGCTTCCTCCACTCCCAAGCAACCGGTTATGTGCTTAGCAATGTGAAAACTTGGGCGAGTTGGTGATGCATGTTGGTTCAACAGCGGTTATGTGCGGCTTAGATGTGAAAGACACCCTGGATAATCCCGGTCTGAAAGCTGAACAAGTAATATTGGCTCACGTCGGCGTTCCAAACGGGTAAGGGGCTCTTCATCTGGGGAGGATTCGCAGCTACTGGAATAGCTGGAACTTGAGGCAGTAACGGCGGCGGTAGTGGCATTCTGTTGTTTTGGCGCCCACTCGTACTTCTGTTCGGGCCCTCCCGTCTTCAATTCCCGCTGTTCTTCCTCCAAGCGAACAACCTGTGTCCGTCCGGAATAGAGTTAAAATTTGGAAGGCCTCCAGCTTTATTCCAGCTGAGAAACAAGTGGCTGTCTGTTTCCCTCACCCGTCGTAGGCATCTTACTGTCTGTGTAACACACCAACGCAGGCCCAAACCACTTGATAACGGAGGACAGTTCACAGGGCGCATTGATACCTGATACTTCCACGTTCCAATCTCCCACCAGCACAACCAGCATGTCATCGGTATGGACGGTATACTTAGCCTTGCGCTACCACATAGAGATTGATTGTATGTGCTCAAATTGATTTTTAAAGACGATAGTCTTTCTTGGGCTACTTAAACCCAGATATTTTGGTATGTCTGCATGTCTGTCCGTCTGTCTGTCTGTAACTCGATTCAGCCACCCGGCCAAAGTAAAATTGATATTGCGCAATAGTCTTATATACTCGCAGCCTAATTTGAACGTCTAAGCCCGGTTTATATGTTCATACTTGTCAACTTTCTTGAACAAGAACACGATATTACGCAAATATAAGACAGGAATTAGTACACGAGGGATATATACAGTGTTACTTTATTAAAAATTCATGGATGCTTGGTTTTTCGATAGCAAATGATATTCTACATCCACTGCAGAAAACCACCGCCTCCTGGCGGCATATGAAAAATCACGCGGCAACAGCAACGAAAGCTTCCTCTAGCTAGGTTCCACGTTCTGCTTGGAACGCACGTGGAGTACGGCCACGCCGTTCAATAAACCTTGTAGTCGGGCGCCTCCATTCACGCGCGTTCTCCGCCGTACTGCAGCGCTGGCTATAGAGGAACCCGGCCTGTAGCAGTGCAACGCGGATATATTCAAATCGCCTTGCGCAAACCTTTAGTGGTTTACCTTGGGATGAGCGCGACGGTTACGGAAGTCAGCAACAGCATGAGAGGTGAGCGGGAAAGTAAAGGGGGACATTTCCTTAGCAAATGTCTACAAAGGCTATCGTCTTTTGACGACACTTGCAACGAAAGAAGTAGATACGCGGCCAATTTTTTTTATTCGTGTTCCTTTTAACCAATTTTATTTGACATCTATTCGTCAAAACACTTTCTTGGCGCTCTTTGCCCTAGTTGGCCTTGTGCCATTAACATCCAAACATCATCATCATCATAATAAAGGCGCTATCACCGTTGAACAGCGCTTTGCGGCAATTGGGGAAGAGCCGGGTGGTGGTACTAGCGTGTTAACAGCTGTCAATAGGGCTCGGCAGTGTCGAGGCGGAGCGGCGCCGAGTGAAACGGCTTCGCCGTAATGAATACCGGGCGTGGGGGGGGTTAGACATTTACTGCTTCGCAGTAAAAGTGCATATACTTAAATTGGAACGATACAGCTAAGATGTAAATAGCCTCTGGGCAAAGATGACGCAAGAAATCGTGAGTTTTGCACATTTTTTATACATTTTATTGGCAAAAAGAAGGCTGAACAAGCTTTCTCAACACGAAATAAGAAATATATATGCACAGAAAGGAAAGCAGGCAGTCGAAAACGCAGAGAAGGCACAAGGAGCGGATCTTCCTCGCCGGGTTGCGATCGAACACACAACCTTCGGAATACGCGTAGGCTGCCAGCCCAGTTGCGCTGCTGTAAAGGCGGCGCTCGCCTCCACTTTCTAGGTATTGATGTCATTGTACTTTCACCGCATCCTTGGCCTCGGTTTGCAGTGCCGCTCGGACACGATGAGTTGAAGGGAACCTTTTTTATCCCCCGGGGTGCGACTAGAGCCGGCATCTTGCCATGAACCGCCAACTAGCAGATAAGCCCCTATTTCTGCCATGACACCACGACCGTCAGAACCGAGAGCATAACTAGCCCCAGATACACAAACTGGACGAGGCAGGGTCGAGTGGACTGGCGGAATCCGCCTACCTCGACCCCCTGGCGTTTATATGAACACCGTTCAAAGAATCGAGGTGAGGGGACCGAAGGGCTTCCTGGGAAAGGATCCATTCAGCTCCTCAGGGCCCGCCCACACTGCAAGACGATCGAGTCAACCGACCCCCTGCCGGTGAGTGGAACGGACTCGCCCCGACGGCTTTTCGGCTGATCCTCTCCGCTTTTACACGAATGGGTCGAGTTGAAAAAACCTGTTTTTCTCGACTCAACTCTCCTTCGGCGTGTCGATAGATACGGGGCTCCTTTGTGTGTCTAGAACAGACTTGCGAAAGAAGGGCTTGTTGAAAGAACGAAGAAAGAAGCGCCCGCATCCAAGAACGTTAAAGAAGGCGTGGGAAAAGGAGTTTGTCATTTTTTGTTGTGAATGGTGACTATTTTATAAATAAAAGAAAGTGGTGAAAAACATGCTCCCACGGTGGGAGTTTCCCAAAAGTCAAAAGCGAGTCATAAAGACGCCAAGGTAACATAGGAGAAGTACTCTCCTGTTTTCGGCAAAAATTCAAACTGGAGTTGGGAGGGAAGATATACATTTTAGGTAACCACGTACTCCCATTGTATTAGAGACCCTAACCTCGTGGCAGAATACCTGCAGTTGTAAAACTTGCTATGAGAAAGCAGCGGGCCAGCGTTTTGCAAAATTCGAAGGGTTACGTATTTTTTTTTATGTCATCATAATGTTTTTCACACCTTATGCATGTCACAAGCATATTGCAACGTTTGCCAGCATACTTATGCCCGTGATACCTGAAGCACGGCGTGCGTATTAAACCTTTTTGGTAGTTACGGCTTTCAAAGACATTGGGCTTAGTACAGGAGCAGATGTGGTGTTAACGCAAGCAGTCAGGTATTCTTTTAGTCAAAGCAAACATCGTGCAAATGGTGTCAATCACGGGATTTTGTATGTATAGCGAGTATTCCTAGGTGAATGGGTGATCTTAGAAGAGATTAGTTTTGGAATTAAAGCCTGCTGTAGTTTAAGTAAAAACTATTTCGTATGTTTGCTTCCTGCGAGCGCATCTCTGACATAAAGCCAATTAAAAAACACACAAAAAGCGGGATAGCAAATGGAAAACTAGACAAAAACTCAAGCATTCAATAATATTTACAAGTAGAAAACCAGGAACGGCTACAGCTGAGTGCTTCCTGAGCAAACACCAGCTTCTTTCCCTTCTCAGACTGGCGGGTGCGTTTTGGGTGTTTGCTGGGCTCACAGGCAGAAAAGACTAAACGTGAAAAATCAGGACGCCTCGGGCACCCGGAAGCCACTGTTTTGTCAATACACTAAATTGTGTTAAGACGGCTCATTCGCAGTAAACGCTTACTGCAGTCGCTGGATCGAGACCGGAGACCGAGAGCTCGGCAATGCATGTGAAGGACTTACCGTTTGGCTGTCCCAGCGGAACAAAAACTCGCCACATACGTCAGCTTCTCAAAGGGGCCATGCAGACAAAATACAAGTTTGTTTTACCTATTCGAAAGATTTCGTGTTTTATTGTGCCCCCAGCGATTGTCCGGCAGCAAATGATGCCGTCTTCACTGACAAATTGATCAATCTAGGTTAAAATTTTGATTTTCCCGCTGAATCCTGTGTTCCCCTGACCTCTGCCATGAAATCAGAGGGCCGGTATTCAAACGAGTGCGTCATTCGGCTCTGTAGCCCTGCTTGCCGTCAGTACTTCCAGATGGCGTTACCATACTCATCCACGGACCGCTGTCCGTCGTTGCTTTCTTTTGGTTTGACCGTATTTGCACCGGGCTTGTTTTTGTTACTGTAGAATGTAATCGTTTCATGAAACGTGGGGTATCCTCGACAAACATGGTCACGTAAGACAACGTCACTAACGCCAATCAGCCAGTGTCGTGTAAGACAACTCCAAAGCGGCGGACAGCTGTCCAGCTAAAACAAGCATAGTGCGCCCAATACCAACAGCAGTGCGCATCGGTACGTCTATGCTTCAGTTTATTTTTGAAACTTTCATTGTTTACCGCACCATTTTTACAGCTGTAAAACAAGTTTCCTTTACATTTAAGCGCGAATAGCTCGTTTGGCAAGCTTATAAGCCCTGCCTAAATTGCGTTTGCTTTTCCCGGCATCAGCCAGTCCACACCTGGGCATATGACATCATAGATTCTGTTGCGGAAAATGAGCAGTGGATGGCATGGCCATTCCCTTTTTTCCTAATTATATAGCTTATTTGAGCGAAGTGTGTGTTAAAGGTGGTGTCAGTGTGATTCTAACGAGGCAATCTTTCGAATGAATCAAACTTATGCTTTGTCTGCATAGCCTCTTAACGAAAAAAAATTTCCCTTTTCCCTCAGCATTCCACAGCGGAATCAAAATGCGGACAGTGGCATTGTTGGGGAGCTAGCCATTTCATTAACTTGAAAAGGATGCGATAATAACTCAAGGGACAGGAAGATGACGCCCGAATCACAACGTAGATCCCATCCTTTTGGAGACAACCGCTGATGTATGGGCGGAGACACACGATTCATCACTGGACATACACCGCTTCCTCCATTTTAGAAACGGGGCACAAAGGGAACGTGGTATGAGCTAAACGCCGGGAGGACGCAGTAGACAATTCCATGTGCTGGAGCTGTGCAAATGTCCTGTAGTTTTGCTGTTATTCTTCGATAGTGATCTGCCTCGCTGCGTCTCCTGTACTCCCGGAAGTTTCAGTGAACTGGTACTTTTGCAAGGCTATCGTGTGAATTCACGGTGGGCGGGAGTACGTTTATTAGCCTTATGTTTGTCCATATAATATTACGTGTAATGATAGTCTCATTACAAACCACCCCGACCGCAACTGTCCTCAGATTAGTGTTGTCCGGTGAGAATTCAGGAGAGCAGATGACATTTGGACCAACCCCTTCGTTTTCCCAATATTTATTGAAGCGTTACGGAGTATGTAGAGAAAAAGGAGCCGTGAATGGCCCCGTAGTAGTTTCGGTGTCTATCTAACTGTAAGCAGGCATTTCGTCTTCTAAGTGCAGAGCCCTCTAGGGGCTCCCCTTTTTATCGTACCTCGATCGCTGTAACGGTCGGCGATGTGAAGCAACTGCCGTAAACAGGCGGCGCAGCGAGATTCCGGAACCAAGTAGAGCCCCACGGCGTAGCCGTCGTAACGGCGTCCCACAGAGGCTGCGAAAACTAAGCGGTTTATATAGTCATAACCGTTCGAAACTCGTGAACCCAAGGCGCTTTTAATAAATCTCCCCGCTTTTTGCCGCAAAAAAAAAGGTGCAGGTGTATTTCGGGCAAAATATGTGTAATTAACCGGCAGCCCCCTCATTTATTTAGATAAAAACGCTCATTGGGTTAGTTCTAACGATAGCGAAAAAAGCGGCCGCCAGAAACGGCGTGTTCCAAACTTCGCAGTAAGGTGCCGGTACGAGTGGGATGTGTGGTACAACTCCCGCTCCAGCTGTTTTAGGGAGGGGGCGCGCGAGCGCTGCAAAGGCGGGAAATTTAAAATGCGTTGGACAAACCTCTGTTCCAGTCATCAAGACCAGAGTGAGACAGGAAGGCGAAGATCGTGTTGGGTGGTAGCTGTGAGAGTATAACGGCGCCACGGCACATGATGTCGAATCACGTAGTGCTCTGCACTTCCGGTAGCTTTAAGGTCGAGTAGAACGACTTTAATTTTTTCGCTTCCGCTTCAACGTCACTAGAGTGGCCATATAAATGTTATACACACCAGTCGTTTGCCTCGCACTGAGCAATTCGCGTTCGGCCACGCATTGTCGCCGTATATAAACATTGCAAATTTTATTAGGCTTGCTCAAAAATGTATCATATTAAGTTATTCGCAGGTGCTATTGACCACAATGACAGCTACCCTATTTTTTGTTTTTATTTATTTATTTATTTATGTATTTATTTTTAAAATCAATACTGCTTGCCTTGGGGCAAGGCTTTAAGCAGGAGGTGGCGATACAACAAAAAAAAAACAGCGCAACAAATGGAAAAAGCACTAACAGCATTCGCGCCCAAATCAAGTACATTTTGGTGGGTTGGGAAGCTCACGCATAAATAATAAAACATCCGGGCATTGCCCAACATGTGCAGGCAACAGGTTCCATTCACGTGTGGTTCGAGAAAAAAATAATTTTGGTAAGAGTTAGTTCTACATGCGTAATAGCTGACTTTTTTTCGGGTGGTGCGAACGTGTCTGCCGACGAAAGAACGGTCTGATATATGCACTGGTGTCGATTCCAAACTTCTGGGGATAAAGTGAACAAAATATTTTTAATCTTTTACGGCAGCGTCTAACTGCGAGAATTTCTAAACTCGCAGTTTGGGTGACGCGCGTCTACTGTAGAAAATAAAATAAATCTTGTAGCCTTACTTGGAACGTTATCCAGTTATGAAGTGTTGCTTACAGTTTGAGGGTCTCATAAGACTGAGGCGTACTCTAGTAGAGGCCTGATGCAAGTTTTAACAGATAGAAGTTTTATATCCCACGTTGATTTTGCTAGAGTTATTTTTAAATAACTTAGCTTCTGTACTGCCTTTTTCTGAATGTCAGCAAAATGTTGATTTCTTTTGAGATTCGATGTTATCATGATACCTCTGCTGAGCACGAGGACGCGGGTTCGATTCCCGCAAGCTGCGGTGGCTATGCTGATTGAGGCGAAAGGCACAAACCAACCACCCGTGTGTAGGAAATTTCGGCGCACGTTAAAGATCCTTAGGTGGTTAAAATTAATCCGGAGCCCTCCACAACGCCGCATCTCATCGCCTGCGTTGCGTCGGCGCGTTAAACCGTACAATCAATTAATTGTAATGATACCTAAGTATTTATAACTAGTAACTGCCGATACCACATGGTTGTTTATGCTATATGTGAATGACAACGAATTTTTCTTGAGAGTGATTGTCAGGGCTACCCTTTTTATTATGTTAAGAATCATCTGCCACGAGGTGCTCCAATGTTGTATTTTACCTAGAGCTTCATTGAGGAGGGCCTGATCGCTATGGCTAGAGATTGCATGACAGATAATGCAGACATCTGCAAACAGCGTTCTCTTGACAGGGATACCGCAAGCTATATCATAATATGTGCCGATAATAATCGATACGTGAAGCCGGAACTGAGTTCCGCTCACCCAGATGCCTCAGGGCTTCGTACGCTTGTGCTGTGGAGTGTAGTGAATTTAAAATGGACCTCGCTTTGCCTCTTTTTTGCATCATCTCATAGTTCGTGATCAAGCGAAAGCATACAGCAACAAACCTCTTTTGATTCTGGCGGCGTGCTGCCAAAACGTGAGCATGCCCTAACTGCATTATCGCGTTTGTTCCGTCTCTTGGATATCATGGGCAATTTTCGCTTTTAATCGCGTTCTGCGCAGTGGAAATTGTGCATCCGTGAAAGGGTGCCCTTTGATAGAGGCCATCCACTATTCATGTGAGCCCCTTACTGTGGCTTGGCACTTTCGCCAGTGAGTGCTCTAAATGTTATAGACAAGAAGCGAGTGAAAAGATATTCAGATAATAAATTGGGGCAATGCCGTTTACGTTGTAGGGTATATTTTATAATGACTAAATATGACTGCTAGTAGGAACACGGAGCACTACGAAACTCCTTAAATGTAAAGTTAGGTGCTTTGAAATGCCCCATGGAACCCTTATGAAACCCCAAAACCCTAAACCGGTTATCAAATCTCTAAGGGCGTCGAGATCCCTTGGTGTAAATTTGAGGTAGGGTAAGTGATGCAGGACGCACTGTGCCCGAGACGGAGTCGGTCCCGTTCCGTGTCACTGTGATGTTTTGTGGCGATTCTTCTAACGAGGTCCGCGGTTTGGGTAACGTATTTCTTTACGTTTTGAGGTGTGGGTGCGAATAATCCGTTGTGTGGGAGGGTGAGGCCTAAGAGTCTAAGTTGCTTCATTGGTGGCATTGGGTCAGGGAGTATAAAAAGTTGGATGGCGGGCTTTTGGCGGGGCTTGTTGGGAGGAAGGTTACAGGTGAGGAGAGAAGATTTTTTCGGATAACAGTGATGGAGTGGTGGGCAGCGGTCGAGTGCAGAAATCACCGTTAGTTTTTGTCTTCGCCATTTACATGGAAGCGAAAAGTAAAAGTGATTTTCGCACATGATAAAGATCTCCAGGTGGAAAATATTTCGGAGCCTTCCAGCACGGCGCACCTTAACCCCAATTTTATACCTTTCGTACGTCAAACCCTGGAAATCATAAAAATATTTGTTTTGTTACTGAGTGCACACCCTAAGGGACGCATCGCAGAAGGTAGCATTCCCTTGCTCTGGTCACCGGTTCTTGTGTTTTTAAATTCGACGCACGTGGTACGGAACGCTTCACAATCACGCGGGTTCAGGACACGGCCCTCTGCTGGTGTCGCCGAACGCAAGACAACTTTTTTTGCTAAATCCGCCATTGACTGTTTCTGCGAATATTCTCAGATACGTAGGTTGTTGATTTCCTTGCGGTCCAATGGTACATTAGGTGGCTGCCGCCGTCTTGGTATCAGGGGTTCACTTCAATGCACGTGCTCATTTATGTGATTCCACTGAATACTTGATGCGATTTTCGCGAGAGAACTGCTTTCAGGTTGCTCCTATTCATTGTAGTTTTCAACCAATTCAGTGTGAGAAAACGCTTGGAAAGCTATGAATCAAATTCTTTATTCATGCTTGCTAAGATTTTACCAATTCGTATTATTTATGACCTAAGAAGAATAGAGTTCTTCGCAACCCAAGCGGCCATAATCGGCCACTTGTTTCTGGCGTAGCTCTACAAACCGACAAACACTGCTTCAGCGAGGGAACTAGACACCAAATAGTCCTCGCAACACCAAAAAAAGATAAACACAACAAACGCGCAACCCTTCATGTCACACACATCCACAAACTAACTCACAAATAAGTTATTTTTTTCTAATCATGATTTTTTTATTTTTTATTTTTATTGTTTTCAAGGGGTGAAAGTACATTCACACATAAGGTGGAGGGCAAGAGGCTACAGCCTGACGAGGCCCTTCCTCCCAAAGTAGCTTGCACCGAAGTCGGGAGCAGCACACATCACAAAACCAAATGAAAAGTAAAAAAAATAGATACAATATTTTCTTATACCATGCAGAAAAGGAGCAACATAGCTAGTACATTCTTCGAAGCCCAAAAAGAAAAAAAATGCCAACGTAAAAAAAATAAAAATATACACAAACACATACCACACACTAATAATTTTACCACATTAATTTACAAATCAGCAGAAAATATTGAAAAAAGCGTGACATGTCCACGTTTATTAGAGCCTAACAGCTTAACTAAAAGTGAAAACACGACAAGAAAGACAAGTTTCACACAGAAAGTTACTCAACTTAAACATAAAAAACAAGCATTATTAAAGTAAGAAACACAAACGGAACACTCTCTCCACGAAAATTGTACTGTTTGCTAACGCATTGTAAACTGGGCATATCATTGTAACAATACCTGAAGCAAATGTTTTTTAAAGAGTTTTATGGATTTAAACTCTTTAATAAGCACTTCAATCACCTCGCTATTATTTAAAAAGTCTATGACCTGATATTGCTTCAACTGAATGCCATAATTCGTTCTAATTCTCGGCTTTCTGTAATGTTTTTTTCTTAGGGGGTACGCTGTCTGAGGTGAAGATTGTGTGGTATACCTCACACACGAATACGTTACGCTTTTGTGAGCGGTCAGTGAAGTACCGAACCATAAAACACTAACTCACAAGTTAAACTTGAGACGAAAGCTGTATTTCCTCCGACTAACGACGATCTTTTGCTCCGTTATTGAAGGGTGCACAATCCCCCCAAAGGGAAACATTTGCTTTGGATAAATGAAGCGTTTATTTTGAACACGACAGCCTTGCTTAGGCTTCTTAAACGCGGAATTTTAAATGCAGAGCATTTCTTTAACTCACGATGTCACCCGGCGTTGGCGTGCCTCGTTGTCCGCAACAGCCGTTCCAGGTGCGCCCTCTCCCCCACTCCTCCTCGCCTGCTCTCCGCTGCTCCTCGCGTGTACTCTGCGTGCTCGGATCGCATTCAGCAACAGGTGGGGCGCGCATGCGTCGTAGTTTGGCGCGGGAGCAACAACAGTTGTGGCTGGCGTGATCGTGACGTAGTCGTGACGTGGTCGTGGCGCGGTCGTGCCGTGATGGGGCGGTTCTCGGCGTTCGCTCTCGCTGTCAATTTCTTTCGAACTAGATAATAAATGATGTCACGTGACCACTTAATTACGACTCCTCATTAATTACAATTATAACAACAACAACAACAACAATAACAACCAACAGCAACAACTGCAACAACATTAACGTAACCCAACCTACTTAACGTCGGTCGCCCCCCGAAAATGCTCTGCATTTGACCGTGCCCCTCGCGAGGGGGATGTTTCATAAATTTATGCCGCTCGGGCTATCTCATTCAGATAAGCAGAGTGTTTCGGCCTAACGCCGCTAGCCCAGAATAGTCTTCTGTGATCTACAATGTTCTGGATGTGAATCGGCGGTTCCAGAAACTCTCGCGCCGAAAGATAAAAGCCTGCACAGCAGACACCGCGGCCTGCGATTCTGCGACGCTCGCCGACGCAAGTCACTTTTTTGGTCTTCCTTTGTGCTTGTCGGTCTGTCTGTCGTTCTGTCCCTCAATTCAGCGGCCCGAGCGAAAGTAAAAAGACTTCTTGAATGAGATGTTTATAAAGGCAAAATATTTCTAGGCTACTGCATATGGTGGGAGTGTTCACGCCTGTCAACACTGTTGAGCAAAAAAGAAAATATAAGGCATAAGTGAGGCAAGATATCGATAAATAAGTGGTATTCGGAGCGTTCATTTATTTATAAATACATGGTTCCTTGCTTTTGATGATACCAAATAAAAAAAAACGCCTTGAAAAAAAGATTTTGACACAAATACAAAGGCGTCCCTTTGGAGCAGCATTCCAAGTAATCCAACAATATCAAAAGGTTTCAACAGATGGCGTGCGAGAAGTGGAATTCTCCAAATTGACTGGACTTGAGCAAATTCACCCGTTTTTATTGTGGGAGGAGCGAGACGGGAAAGGAAGCCATGGTAGTAGCCGGGAAAAAGAAAAGAGGCGTTTTCCTGGCACCGTAAGTGGACGACTACCGTCTTTCTACGACACTTGCAGCGAAGTGAGTCAATTTTATTGTACTGGAAGAACAAAGGTAGCTGAATGACCCTGGACCATCTCACGCATTGCATGTTTAGCTATAGTCGTCTGCCTAATTAACACGATCAGAACCAAACATTGCTTCACAAACCCAACTTTTTTGAAACGGCAGGCGTTAGAGCCTTTTTTTTATTCTCTTTCGACTTTTTGGTGGGGAGTAATGGGCCACTCTTAGCGTTTCTTTACTTAAATGTGTTCCCAGCCGCCTAGCGGCTTACATTAATGTGTCTGTCGTTGGCAAGACAGATGGCGACCGTCCTTGCAGAACGACTTTAGTGACTGTTATGAGGGTGAGCTTTCTCCCGTCCGCCGCGTCCTGTCCGCGTCCGCAGCCATAACTCTCAGCGCCTTTCTTGAGGTTAGCGGCCCTCAACCTTTTCTCCCATGCACAGCTAAACTACGCCCATGATGGTACGGCGGTCAACGTTGAGGTCAATAGCTAACGAAAAAAGGTCCTCGCTTGCAGCAAAAGGGGTTATCCATCTTCGAGAGAGACCTGGTAAAAGTTTGAACCATCTGGTTTGAACCTTCATGTTCTAAACTACAGTGAAGACCTGATTTAAGGCGTCAGGAGGGTGCTGAGAAGCTCCACCAGAATTATTCAATTTTTTTCTTACTGTCAAATGAGTTTTAGTTTCTTTCTCTTCTGTGCGCGCTTCCGCGCCTTTCCCTATTATTTCGGCAGCTTCTGTGTTGGCGCTGCCAATCTAAAATCTGATCGACATCAAGTTTCCGTATTTTCATTTTAATCACAACCGTTTCAAGCTGGCTCGAACATGGGGCATTGCGGAGGGCTGAATAATGGGTTCAACCACTTTTACGGATCAAGTTGAACAACCTGCAGTTCTCTTATGTACGCTTGCAACGGTTATCAGCAACACTGTTCAAATGCTGAGGTTCAGGGCTGCAGCAGTTAAAATAAGCATGTCTAGGTGTGTTAGGCTGATAAAGACAACTCAAACCTCATAGAAGACGCCAGCATTGTTATTGGCGGTGAGCGCGAACACAGGCGGCGCTGCGAAGCCCGCCTCCGTGACGTCAGCTTAGGGATTCTCGCATTTGTCGTCTGCTTCACTCAGGGTCGCTCTCCCTGCTGTTTGTTTGCGCTCGGTCAACGTCTGATGCTTGTCCGCACCAGAATTGGCGTGTGGGTAACTTTTTATCATAATATTAGGCTTAGAATCGCATACACTAACTCATGGTGTCAATTAAAGTATAGTTTTGGATACCGCTACGGGAGAAACATTGCCGGCGCCAACCCATTCCTTGCGAAGCCGGTCCTAAGCGGAGCGCGAAGAGTCAGAGCTAGGCGTCAGCTTCTCAAGTAAGCATTCGAACAAAAGGAACAGTCAGCTGCTATAACCGACAACAGCGAAAATGGAAGACCAAAACAAATTCTAGGCCTTCAGGGCTGTTGGCTTTGGCAGAAGGCATTACGATTCCCGGTAATCATATGTAAGGTAAAACAGTTGTTGCAACCTTGCCGAACGCTCGAACGTGTTTTGTCACATCACTTTACGTTGTCAAGGCATGAAAATTTGCCGACATGCACTAAAGACTGCAAAAATTGTAGGCTGAGTTCCAAATAACCCAGTGTGTATACACGCGCGTGCTGATTCTATACCAGGCATAAATCTTTTCCAGGCAGCGCGTAAGCAATACTTACTGTTGCTTTCGCCAAAACTACCCCCTTCCCGAAACCCATAACCCCCTCCGAAAAAAATTTCTGGCTACGGCCCTGGTATGGAGGTTTATTGAGCAAAACGAGTCACGTCTTCGTTAAATTTATAGTAACACATATATGTTTGTTAAGACCTGGAGGGATATTTCGGAACATTTTGCACAGCCATATCTTCCCGATATTCGGATATGCGTTATAGGAAAACTGCACTCAAGAGGAGGAGGAGGAGTAAAGGGAGGAGGGGAAAACTAACAATTAAATCGATCTGGTTAGTGGAAACGGGTCCTCAGTCCAGGGCAAGAGATTAAAAGTAATTTTCTTCAAATCATAGAACGCCATCCCCAGTAGAATAGGATTTGTTCTTCGCGCCTGGAAGGGTTGAAAAGCAATAAAGAGCTACTTGGAATTCTTTTTCGGTTTCGATTCTTGTAATATATGCAGGTATACTATTTATTACGTTAGATAGCGAGTATATCATGCCTTCAACACTGTAATCATATAATCATTGTTCGAGTTGAGAGTCAGTTTGTTATGATAACGATATAATTATGATAGAAATTCGGAGCACAAAGGCCGCCTTCGAGTACTGTGGACCACGTCGTTTAGGGCGCGATCGCGGGGCGTAGCACAAACCTTCTCATTGTATTTGCATGTGAATAAACAAAGCACGTTGCGGATATGCACCTTCTTGCACGCAGCCGTAATGAAAGCCAATTTGTGAAGTAGGGAATGTATGACATACAACATGAAGGAAGTATCCACACGACCTTTGTGAGCCTCCCAAACATCCAGAAACCTCCTAATAAGAAGTTGGTGACGGCGCAGAAAAATTAATGCGTTGCGCAGAAAAAAAGCAAGAAACATTAATCTTATACAAGACAACAACGAAAGAAACAGAAGAAAGCCGCTTTATTTCCTGCTGTGCGATACGCGTGTAGAGGCCGCAGCTTGGTACGTAGCATTAAACTGTTGAGTCTTCATAGGAGCATCTCAAAAATACTGCAGGGAAGCCTACGCATTTTGAATACTTGTCGAGAAGCTCTGATCGCTGGTCTTCGCGAATAAGCAATAAAGGACGAGTTACACGCGATCTTCTGACCGATACTCTGAAGAAAGATGTTCTCTATCTCTTCGTGGGTTGCAAACTTGTGGGGGATACAGCTTCAAATTATTCAGATTCGTCAGAAGTTGGCAAAATAACTTAGTCGCTAGAAATACGCTTTTTAACGCACTATAGCAACGAAGCGGGTGATTTCTAGCCCAGGCACTGCTGCGCCTCACAAGCGGAGTGTAGCAGACGACAGCTCCCTAAGCCGACGTCAGAGCCAGGGGGCGCCACTCAAACATCTCACCGCCAATAAATAAATCATTGATATACGCTTTGTTGAAGAAGAGGGGAAATTTAATCTCGACTCGTGCGCCTGGACGGGGAAAGACGGTCCTAATAAGTGACGTTTGCGAGCCGAGATAGAGACCTAAAAAGTTCCTCTTATCTTCGAGTTCAGCCAATATCAACAAGGCGGCTCGTAAGTTTTCTTGACCCTGACGAAAGTGCCACCGACCATGCTTCGGTCGCCGAGTGAACCCATTGGCGCACCGAAACAAGCATCATGGACGCGGGTGTCCTAATAGCGCAAGAAATCGACAAGCTCGGCGTGCTCTACCCTACTACTAGGAACAGGTGCCACGGAGCTGCCTCACCAGTTAAGACCATTTTCTAAAGCTTTTTCGTTTGTTTGTTATCTTGCCTAACCAAGGAGTAACACGGGACACACTCGTCTCCGGTTTTGTTTTACCCCACAGTTTTGAAAAGCCGCCCTCGGCGCAACCGAACGAACGCTATGAGTACAGGGAGCATGAAGACGGGGGAACGGGGAGCACAGCGCAGGGAATGAAAAATGCTGCCACTAAAGAGTGGCAGGCGGAACACATGTAGAGGAACGCAGAAAGCACGAGTAGTAAAACGGTGGAAAGAATTCCGAGCGAGCGAAAGCCACAGCGCAGGAGTGGAACATATCGTTTTGCACACTCCATCGTGCTGGAGCAGCCATGGAGCGAAGGAATTAACAAAAGTTATATTAGAACGGGGGCTGCTGAGGGGATTTAGGAGACTTTTGTGGTTGCTATTGTGGAGTGTTAACTGAGTCAATGCGGCCACCGAAGCGTCGCCGTTTTGCTAACCTAGGAGGACTCTAGAACGGAGGGCAACGTTGCTACTTGGCTGCGACAATTTATTGTGTGTGTAATTGTTGGGGTATCGCGGCAATATTTATGCAGAATTTGATGCATTTTAGCGTCTTTCTGCCAGAAAGGCGATCGATAGTGGATCAGAAAAAGAGTGGGCGGATACAGCTCGTGGAGACAGCAGCCTTCGCGGGCACAGAGAATTGCTATGTCAAATAAGGCTACGTTGACACCCATGGAAAAAAGGGTTGCGGCTTAGAGCCGATAACCTTGGATGGGCAAAGCAAAAGCTTGGCTTAGTCTGGCTGAGTCTTGATTTCGCTTGGGTAACCTTTGATGTAGCTGTATCGCCGACCACGGCTCACAGTGGTTCGTTCCCGTGCAACGCGCACAGGAGAAGGCCCGGTCTCGCTTTCATTCTCGGCGATCGCGGCATTCCTCTTTCACGGTGACCGCGGCGAAAGATGACTCACATAGCCCGAGGCGACGCGGCGGCGCATGCGTGGGGTGCTGTGGGTTTGGTCGGCTGCCGATGAGCTGACCGGCTGCTTCCGCCGCGGCCGCAGCCGCTACGCGAGCAGAACGACTTAAAACGGGGCCTTGTGCGCAGTGCCGACAGCGAGCCTGGCGAATCACGTGATGTGCTTAGAGCGGCGTATGGTCGGGGGTGTGTCTCCAGTCAAAAGGTTAACTGGCGAGTCCTCCGGGATACCGCTGGACGAAAACTGTAAAACTTTGCTTTAAAATTTGAAGCACGGCGCGCCAGCTGCCTGTGGCTCCGCGGCGCTTGCGACTCCCGCGACCGCTTGTACGGGTTGTACTACCGAGTCAGCATCCGTAGCGGTGGCCATAAACGGAGTGGTAATACGGCGACAAAATGCCGATACTGCTGGAAAATTTAACGAGCGGCAGGCAACCAGTGCCGATGCTAATGAGAAACTAGACAGCGCGCTAAGCGTGGTTGGCAAGGTGAAGGAGGTAAGGTAAAGAAATGCAGCGTTGCGGACATCTGAAGCCGGGGCTAGGCGTGCGCACGAGGCCGAGCCTCAACAAAATGAGCCTCAAGATTGCAAAGTACGTATCACTCTCACGACAAATCTTTATGTGATTCCTCCGTATATGGGTCGCTGTGTTGTGGGAAACCTTCCGACGAATTTGGTTCACTTGGTTTTCACCCATCTGGAAGAACCACAAGTTACAGATTGTATAGGTATGTGCAAGAAAAACGCGGTTCTTGCAATGTTTTGGGTTGTTAGGTACACAGAAACAAATGCTGCGATTACACTTTGATTGTTAATCCGCAATGGGACGCCGATGTGTCTTACATTTTGTGTCTTACGATGTGTCTTACAAATGTGTCTTACATTTATTCTGACGTAAAAACGCCGTTTTTTAGTTGCAACTCTAAAAAGCACCTTTGCTAAAAAACGTTGAAGAATAACAGATTATTCTTGGAATCGTAATTCACCACTTGGATGAAGTAAACACGTTAACCTGCAGAATTGAAGCCTTCGTTGAAAGCGAAAAACTGTCACTGGGGTGGGGAGGTGTCGTATATATTGTCAGTGAAGTAAACGTCAACGCAAGATATATTCAACGTATAGAACAGAAAGACTTCGTTTTGATAGTCTAAGAAATGCAGAATGATGGGCGCTCCGGATAAGAGCGACCCAGAATCCCAGAGGGACTGCCCGAGCATGGACGAAATGCGAAGTCAGTCAGGCATTTGGCGCAAAGCGTTCCCTCTCGACCATATTTTTTTTGTGACACCTAATTTAAATAGTCACATTCTGTGCTACGTATCTCCACGGGGACTGACGGAAATGTTTTAGAACAGAAGTACAAACACGAAGCATTGAAGCATGCAAGCCATCTATCATCGAGTTGTCTACGGTCTTCACTATCAATCCAGAATATAGGAATTCTATTCTTCCCTACTCGCTTGCTTGCCGGCATAGACATAGTAAGAATGCACGCGAAAAAGTGGGGTCATTATGCGCGACTTTTTGTGCACACTGTCGGACATGGAAAGAGTTTTGTACAAATACAACTCTCTCGCTTTTTTGTCGTTTCGTAGGCGGGACATTTTTTCAGTGATTAGAAACGTTGTGACAGCGTCGCGAAAAAAATTGTTCTTGTAACTTTTATAATGAAGCAAAAGTATGCAGCAGGAGTGCCTGGTACTCCGTTAAGATTTAATAAGGATGACATAGAACTCACCAAGAAAAATATAAATGCCACAATCAGAGCCATTTATAGATTTCGCCTACTTAACGTGTGTATATTTTAATGCACAACTGAGCCTCGGTTTTCGGTTTATTGTCTGCCAGGCAACCACCAACGAAATTTCGAGCCGCTTCTGACGTCGGCTGGAAATGACGTGCGAGGTCTGTAAAACGATCATTACAAATTGAAGCATTACGCATTCCGGTTCGCAGTACGCCATAGCAATCCACTTACGCTGTGAGGGGGCACTTCTATTCGTCATTGGTTCGGCAGAGATGGCGGAGTGGGTGAGCGAATAAACTGTAAACAGTAAAAGAAGGAAAAGAATAAAAAACCAAGCGCAATGCAAACTGGAGATAAAGAACTCACCGAAAAGCACACGTGTGGTTTTTTTTCTAAAGGTGATTCGCTTGAATCCTGCGGTACGTTCTCCACAGTAATGGTTCGCCCTCAATTCATGGCGTACACGCCCCCTGCCCAATCAATCGTGAGCACGTCCGTGTTAGTAAAGAATAAAATAGAAGAAACAATATTATTCGGAGAGTGCGCCGGTACGGTAAAAGAGTAAGCACAAATGCAGTCGGCAACTGCCTGCTCAGAGCACGACCAGGTCATACCGTTCAGTTCTCGGAAGTCAGGCAAGAGATAAGGTGACGGCAATTTGAGGCGCCGGGTTTCCTTGCGGCGGAAAGCACAGGATGCCTTGAGGGGGAGGCGGGGGGGGGGGTTGAACAGCTATTGAGGATCATTACTGAAGTAAATACGAAGGGGTACCTGCGCTGGGAGAATGTTTAAAATGTTTCAAAAGAGGGCCGGGGGATGAACTTGTGGAGTTTTTATTTCTAGGGACATTGTGCTGTTGCATGGAAGCAGTGCTTTTTTTCTAGTGTACCTTGGCTCTCTTTGCTCTTAGTCGGCCTTGCGCCATAAAAATCAAATAATCGTGGTTTCTTGTGCGCAGCTTGAATAGGGATGCTTAATAGAGCGCTTTTTCAACGTGTTGGCGGAGGCAACATTAATGCTGGGCACAGTCGTATTTCTACCCAGTGCCGGCGAGTATCTTTAATGACATTTAAATGGTTTGGATGCTCGGTTTATTCAGTGGATGGAATGCCCGCCTGCTCCTAAGCTGATGAAGTGACTCCATTCTCCTCTGGCCCCTACCTGGTCGGACAGTGCTCTTCGACCAACTAGACGACGAAGTACTGCCGCACTTTGTTTACCAATCGCTTTCGGCCTCGCAGTGAATTACGAGGTGTCCGAAAAACGCTAAGTTCTTACGATAGGGCGAAGGTGTAACTTGTTGGAGGAGATAGCCGTAAACAGCACACTATACTCGCCAAACTGTCATCAAAGAAGGAGGGGTTTGCTCGCGTTTGCACTGCATAGTGCTATCTGAGTCACGCCAGGCATATACCTATTTCCAATTTATTACACCGTTGGTTGTACTCTCAAGACTTCGTGGTTTGGTGCAGTCACACCCAGATATGAGGTACCATTGCCGTCCCTTTAGAAAACTTACTTCTCCCACATAACTTTATAGTATGCCGTGAAATTACCCCCTCTGTGTTTGTTTGCACTTCGGTGATGCCAGCATATATCTATATCTAGTAATGCTATTATTTATTGAATTTTTGCCATGTTTAGAAAACAATGATTTTTTAAGAAACTTTTTTATATTGAAGGCATATGCTTTGCCACCATGTGTCAAAACAATATCTAAGACAAACCAGTCGATACTCACCTGCGGAGTACTGGTGCACCCTTAAATTGTGGGCAACCAAAAAGGCCCCATATGGCTGCATCGTCGCGATCGCGGCTGCGCGCCTCACTTTGCCAACTGCAAAATAGGGTTTAAAACTAAAAACAAAACGACCACTGTAGCGGCTAAAATTCTGATAACTGAAGTAACTGTTTTAGTACAGTTCGTCCGCTGTGTAATTCCATCATATAGGCAACGGTATTAGTCCACTGCACTCTCCACGAGAGATACTTAGTATTTGGAACGATGCTTTGCCATAAAAAGACAGTAACTTAACTCTTAGTTCTTTTTAACGTTTGTGATATTTTTGGTGTGTTCTGGTTGCAATGTGTATTCTTTCTATAAAATCAATTGCTTAAAGTGAGCTCTTTGTCCTGGTGCGTCCTTATCGTCCTCCGCTTTCATGTGCGCTATTTCTTTCTCAGGCTTTGATTTCCGGCTGGAGGTTTGCAAGTGTTATGTGCCTAATCCGCACTGTCCCTAATCCGCATTCAGCTGCTGAATTAACAATGTTCGTTCGCTCTTGCCCCCCCCCCCCTTAAAAAACGTAGTGAGTGCAAAAGTGAAAAGCGAAGTGGCTAGGTTATTCAGGCTAGCAAAAAAGAAATAATGCCGCAGCTCCTCTGGCATTTAACTAATGAATGCAGTAGCATCTGCTGGCGTTGCCTGACACTCCGAAGGAGCAAAGGGGTTAGTTCATTTTTATCACAACTGGTACGCGCAGTATTAGCAAAGTATTTCTAACAGTCCAGCGTGCCTTATCTCCTTCATCGATGTAAAGGGGATTGGAGAAGTGAGGCGGTCGATGATATATGTGCCACGGAAGACTACTGGTCGCGGCGGGTGGTGGGTCCCGACTCTCGTTGCTGCTAGGCAGGCGAAGAATCATCCGTGCCGCGGGGAACATTGAACTCGGAGAGCACCAGACAGTCTGTGAAGTTGCTTGTCCAGGAACATCGACTGCGCTTTTTAGACGTCGTAGTGAAATTATAACTTGTCGTAAGCGTTGGGGAATGTTCCAAATCTTTTAGTAATTCTGGAGTAATGTTTTGCCGAAGAACGCGTCGCTAGGATACTTTCACTGATGTTTAGGAGGACGAGTGTTAGAGTGCTGCGAACGGTGCAGTTCTAAGTCTGTCTCGTTTTGCCTGAACTAAATTCTCGTACTACTGAGCTCTTTGTGGCTGGTGATGTTCGCTATTATGCAGCGCTTGTAAACATTAGGTTTGACCATCTTTCAAGTTGCCCCTATCTTCCAAATTAGTCTAGGTACATATCCCTACCTCCGAAACGGTTGTCTATTTCTAGTCGCTTGTTTTTCTTGTGCGTTTCTGTATTGCGGCTATCCGTGTTGTATCGACGCCTGGTTTCTTTGAAACACCACCTTTCATCTGCTTTTGCTCGGGCAGTGTTGGTAACAGCCAGCTCTTTGTTCCTCCTGATGTAGTGTTTCTTTCGCAGGCGACATGCCAGCTTTTGTTCGGGGTTTCCTTTCTTTTTATTTTTCGTCAGTAACCTACTAGTGTACTGAACAACGGGAAATCTAGGTCCTTTTCACCCACGCATACTTCTGACTCGCGCCACGGCGAACTACTGTGGGTGGGAGGAGAAGGTTTGAGATGAGCACGCTCGGCTTAGAGCATGCTCTTTACCATGGTGGATGCGTAGTGAGTGCTGGGCTACCATGACCTCACTCAGTACCCTGGGAGTGCAGGGAAGTGTAGCTTTACTGAACTTATTCCTAGGTAGGACGGTTGGATGGTAGGACAGCGGGACCAAGTTTACCCGCCAACGCGATAGACGCGGGGTTGTTTTGCACTCCTCGTTGGCTACGTGGATACCGGGAAGGTCTAATGTCACGAGGTGAAGTGAACACGATAATGAAGATGCGCTCCACGGGATATGCTCCGGACACCCCGAACATCATCATCGTCGGCTCCAACATCATCATCGTTGTCTTGCCAAGGATTCAATGACCGCATGCCAGCAACGACGGAGGGATGCGGTGACGGGGAGGAAGAAGAAGACGCGTGTGGAACGAGGCGGAGATACATGGCTGTCGGGCGTTCGGACCCGAGCGTGTAGCGGCGAGCATCGACGGGTGACATCCGCACCTACCACCCGCCTGTCCTCAACTCCAGCATCGGAAGGGGTAGACCGTGCGTCCACGAGGGCCGCGTCCTCTTCAACCGCGAGAGCCTGGAACACGGTGCACCACAGGGGGCGTCCATACGTGAGCGGGCCCCCACCAACGAACCCAGGCCGCGACTGGCCCACACCGACGCCGCCACGCCTTACCTGGACTGACGGTGCGACGGGACTCATGAAACTGTAAGCTGTGCGCTGTGTTCGAACTTTTGTATGGCCTCTTCCGGATAGTTAAGCTGTCCTTTTTTTTGGTGGTACGTGTCTTTGTTCCGTGTGTCTGTCGTGGGTTTACCGGTACATAAACGCAGTTATCCCTGGTCCTTTTCTCTATCACTTTGCTTCGACTAAGAACCTGACAAGAATTGGCGTCCAGCGACAGGACCAGTTCGTTTTAATAACAATAATACCCATTAAACCCACAATGGACACACGGGAGCTCATTGCCATGGGCGAACGCTTGGGCTTGAGTGGCGAGCAATTGAGGCAGTGGGTCCAGGCGGAGCAGAAGCACTTGCGCGACGAAAGAGCGTTAGAACGCGAAGAGAGAGCACGCGAGCAAAAAGCTTTGAGCGAGAGGGCCGAGCACGAGCGGGTGAAAGCCGAGCAAGAGCGGGTGAAAGCCGAGCAAGAGCGGGCTCGTGCAGAAGTTGAAGAACGCAATTTGCAGCTGCGGATTCGCTTGGCGGAAATCAATTCAGCGCGAGGAGAGGGAGCCCAAACAGATGCCGAGGGACAAACCACTGGTCAGGTTCAGACTGCTACCGCACAAAGCTTCAGCGCACACAAATTTCTTCCCCCGTTTGCGGATACTCGTGACGACCTGGACGCGTACCTTAAACGGTTCGAATGCGTAGCGCAGAGCCAGGGCTGGCCTAAATCGAAATGGGCCATTGCGCTGAGCACGTGTTTGACAGGAGAAGCGTTGAAGGTATACGGCCGCCTCTCGCCCCAAGAGTCTCTTGACTATGATCAGGTCAAGCTCTCTCTGTTCCAACGCTTTCGCTTAACTGCAGAGGGCTACAGAGAGCGGTTCCGGGGATCGAAACCCGAAAATGAAGAGACTGCAAAGCAGTACGCCGCCCGTTTGAAAGGGTACTTTGAAAGGTGGATCGAGCTGACAGCCATAGAAAGGACATTTGAGGATCTCGCAGACTTGGTTGTCACTGAACAGTTCATCGCCAACTGTCGCAAGAAGGTAGCTATTTTCATCCAGGAACGAGAGTGCAAGACGCTTTCGGCGACAACTACGGCAGCGGATAACTTTATGGAGGCCCAGAACCAGGCTAATCTGTTTCGGTTCAGAGAAGACTGTAAGGAGGCTACCGCATCCACAATAGCTAAGCTCAGCTCAAATAAGGAATCCACTTCTGCTACGGGAAACAAATGCTTCCTGTGCGGGCGAGAAGGGCACCGGGCATCTGATTGCCGATCAAAAACCAAGCCATTGTTTTGCCAGAAATGCCGCTCAAACGGACATGACGCGAGGTCGTGTTTAAAGAGAAATCCTTCTGCCGGTCAAGTGTCTTGTCTGCGCGTAGAGCCCGACAGGTTAGAGGAGCCAAGTCTCGAACCGTCCACAGTCCCCGAGGCAACCGAGAGCCACGTGATCAGTGCCATGAACGAAGCCACTTGCGGGCGTAGTACGAACATTAACATGCCTATCGTGACGGGCATTCTCAATGGAGAAGTGGTCCGTGTACTTCGGGATACTGGGTGCAACACAGTCGTTGTGCGAAAGGACCTTGTTCCATACCGGGCGTATACCGGAGGGCAGAGTACGATTACTCTGGTCAATGGCAGTTCTTTTACTCTCCCGGAGGCGCTAGTGACCATCTCCTCACCGTTTTTCTCGGGAACGATTGTGGCCAAATGCATGGACTCACCCATATACGACGTTGTTCTCGGCAACGTTTTGGGAGTACGAGACCCAAACGACCCGGACCCTAACTGGAAACGTACAGATGACTCAAAGACGTCCGACCCGCATAGGACGGAGACTGTTAGTGTCTTAAGATCCGGTTGCCGGAACGAACGCGCTCCCATAGACACAAGAAAATTAGACGTGACCAGAGAAACTCTGAAGAAGGCTCAAGCCGAAGACCCGACGCTGAAACGATGTTTCCAGCAAGTCGGTCAAGAATTCCATAGCAAGGGTAAGACGTGGGGATTCTACCTGTCCAAGGAGATACTTTACAGACGATACGGTTGGGCGGCTGGAAGAGAACGTAAGCAAGTGGTCGCCCCGGCTCCCCTGCGTCCCAGAATTTTAAGCGCCGCACACGAAGGACTGCTATCGGGACATCAGGGCACGAAGAGAACCACTGACAGAATTCTGGGATCCTTTTATTGGCCCGGTATTCAAGCAGACGTTCGGCGGTACGTAAGTTCGTGTGACCAGTGCCAACGTACCATTCCGAAGGGAAGGATACAGCGGGTCGCCATGGGCAAGATGCCTATCATAGACGCACCATTTGAACGGGTCGCAGTCGACATCATAGGCCCTCTGTCACCCACGTCCAGTTCTGGCAAGCGGTACATTCTTACCTTGGTGGACTTTGCCACCCGATACCCTGACGCTGTAGCTTTGAAGAATATTGACTCGGCATCTGTTGCCTGAAGGACTCTTGGAGATGTTCTCAAGGGTCGGATTCCCAAGAGAGATTCTCTGCGACCGAAGCTCGACATTTACGTCGGACCTCATGAGGGAGGTGAACCATCTTCTGTCAGTGAAACAGCTACATACAACGCCTTACCACCCTATGTGCAATGGGTTAGTGGAGCGCTTCAATGGTACATTAAGGCAGATGCTGCAGAAGATGTGCCAAGAGAAGCCTAAGTCCTGGGACACTTATCTGGCTCCCCTCTTGTTCGCCTATCGTGAAGTCCCGCAGTCAAGTCTGGGATTCTCACCGTTCGAGCTTATATATGGCAGGCACGTCAGAGGACCACTCACGCTGATGAAAGAGCTCTGGACAAAAAGAGGAAATCAGCAGTGAAATCAAGACAACCTATCAGTACATCCTCGAGTTGAGAGAACGCCTGGAAGCGACGACGAAGCTCGCCCATGAAAGACTGAGGGAAGCACAGAAGAACCAAAAAGGGCACTATGACATGCGCTCTTCACGTCGGCAGCTTAAGGTGGGAGACAAGGCGCTCTTACTTGTGCCTACAAGCCACAACAAACTGCTGCTCCACTGGAAGGGGCCGTTTCCGGTGATTGAGAAACGGAACGAAGTGGACTACTTACTGGATCTGGGACACAAGAAACAGCTGTTTCATCTCAACATGCTGAAACCGTACAAAGAACGTGACCCAGGGCCCAGAAGTGAGATCGTCGCAGCCTTTATGGCAGTGGACGAGGATGAGGCGGAACAAGCGTTGCCTACGGTCGACGTGAAGGAACAACGCAGAGTTGAAGATGTAGCAATTTCTGAGCATCTCACCTCAGAGGAACAACTCCAGATAAGGGAAATACTTAAGAAACACAGCAACCTCTTCTCAAGCAAACCCGGCCAAACTTCTTTGGTGCACTGCCATCTCGAACTAACCACGGACGTTCCCGTGAGCACACCCCAGTACCCAATACCTTTCGCCCTTAAAGAGGTAGCGGAAGCAGAAGTACAAGAAATGCTGAAACTGGGCATTGCTGAGAAGTCAACGTCACCCTATAATTCCCCTCTGGTGTTGGTTAAGAAGCCTGATGGATCTTACCGCATATGCATTGACTTTCGTCGGCTGAACAGCGTGCTTGTAGCCGACGGGGAACCCATCCCCCGAACAGATGTGGTTTTCGCTGAAGTCAGCAAGAAACGCTACTTTTCAAAATTTGATCTTGTCAAAGGATACTGGCAGGTTCCATTAACAGAGTCGTCGAAAGAGAAAACCGCCTTCTCAACGAGTTCGGGCCACTACCAGTTCCGGTTTATGCCCTTCGGCATCAAGACCGCATCGGCCGTCTTCACGCGGCTCATGAGGCGTGCATTAGAAGGGATTCCCAATGTTCACCACTACATCGATGATGTGTTGGTGGCCACCGATAATTGGGAAGACCATGTAATCGCACTCAACCAAGTATTTGAGGCATTATCAGCAGCGGGCCTGAAGGTAAAGCCAGAGAAGTGCGAGATAGGCTCACCAAGCATAGGGTTTCTCGGGCATGTCGTCGGCTCTGGAGCGGCAGAACCCCTGCCTGCGACAATGAGGAAAGTGCTAGAGGCCGAACGGCCACAAACCAAGAGGCAAGTCCGCGCCTTCCTCGGGCTAGCAGGCTACTACCGACAGTTTATTCAAGACTATGCGATGCTAGCTGAGCCTTTGGTAGCCCTAACGCGAAAGAACATGCCTAACAAAGTCGTGTGGGACACCAGCTGTGAAGGTGCCTTCCACAAGTTAAAGCTAGCACTCTCAACCCATCCGGTATTGAGGGCCCCTGACTTTTCCAAGGAATTTGTGGTGCGCACAGACGCGTCGGCAACTGCCCTGGGGGCTATCCTAATGCAAGAACACGAAGACACCCTACACCCAGTTCTATACGCGAGTAGGAGACTCTTACCCAGGGAAACCAGGTACTCGGCTATAGAACGCGAATGCCTAGCGCTTGTGTGGGCGGTGCAGAAGTTTCACTTATATCTGTATGGTACACACTTTATCATCCAGACTGACCATCAGCCATTGCTATACTTGAACAGGGCCAAAATGGAGAACTCCCGTGTACTACGCTGGGCGTTAACGCTACAGGAGTTTTCCTTTCGAGTGCAACACATTAAGGGTGCAGACAATATTGGCGCCGATTACTTTGAGCCGCGCATAGAATAACGGAAGTCTGTCTAGGATGTATTACCTTGGGATGTGTTTGAGTGCAAGTATGTGAGAGTTCGTTACCGCAACTGCGTGCATAGGACTGTGAAAAGACATTTTTCATGGAAAAATGCTAAAGTGGGGGGACATTGTCACGAGGTGAAGTGAACACGATAATGAAGATGCGCTCCACGGGATATGCTCCGGACACCCCGAACATCATCATCGTCGGCTCCAACATCATCATCGTTGTCTTGCCAAGGATTCAATGACCGCATGCCAGCAACGACGGAGGGATGCGGTGACGGGGAGGAAGAAGAAGAGGTGTGTGGAACGAGGCGGAGATACATGGCTGTCGGGCGTTCGGACCCGAGCGTGTAGCGGCGAGCATCGACGGGTGACATCCGCACCTACCACCCGCCTGTCCTCAACTCCAGCATCGGAAGGGGTAGACCGTGCGTCCACGAGGGCCGCGTCCTCTTCAACCGCGAGAGCCTGGAACACGGTGCACCACAGGGGGCGTCCATACGTGAGCGGGCCCCCACCAACGAACCCAGGCCGCGACTGGCCCACACCGACGCCGCCACGCCTTACCTGGACTGACGATACGACGGGACTCATGAAACTGTAAGCTGTGCGCTGTGTTCGAACTTTTGTATGGCCTCTTCCGGATAGTTAAGCTGTCCTTTTTTTTTGGTGGTACGTGTCTTTGTTCCGTGTGTCTGTCGTGGGTTTACCGGTACATAAACGCAGTTATCCCTGGTCCTTTTCTCTATCACTTTGCTTCGACTAAGAACCTGACACTAAACACCGTCTACTTCACTGTCAAAGCGCCCATTTTTTCGGGATTGTCGTGCAGAGAAAAAGCGCTTATCTTCAGTACGTTTTTCATATGATGCTCTGTTTTGTGTGGCCGCTGTAACGTGACTAGCGACCATGTTATTTCGCTTCGCATGTACAGGATGTATAGATGTCGTTTGCCAGACTGCCTCACTGAATTACACGCATGTAGCACCGGCACATATTTTCTTGATGTGGTGGCTGCAACGCAGATTGCATATTGAAAATTCCGACTGTCCTGACCAGGTTACCTATTTCAAGTCTTCTGGCATGTGCGATTTTCACGTTACATCTAGCATATAGCTTAAACAGCGTGTGTGACGTCATTTTTTAGTGTGCACAGTGTGGGTTTCGTTTCAACAATGTGTACCGGGTTTTTATTGGTTACTGACCCGTCAAACTTGCATTAAAATTGTGGAACAGCCACGGTGGCTCAGCGGCTAAGGTGTTGTAACGCTCAGCCCAAGGACGCGGGTTCAATTTGCGGCCACCCGCCTCGGTGGCTCAGTGGCTAAGCCGTTGTGCGGCTGCGCCCGAGGTCGCGGGTTCGATTCCCGGCTGCGGCGGCAGCTTTTCTGATGGAGGCGGAAAGAAAAACCCCCGTGTGTACGAGATTTCGGCGCACGTTGAAGATCCCCAGGTGGTCAAAATGAACCCGGAGCCCTCCGCTACGGCGCGCCTCATCGCTAGCGTTCCGTCGGCGCGTTAAACCCTTCAATCAATCAATCAATCAATCAATCAATCAATCAATCAATCAATCAATCAATCAATCAATCAATCAATCAATCAATCAATCAATCAATCAATCAATCAATCAATCAATCAATCGATTTGCGGCCGCCGCGGCTGCTGTTCTGATGGAGGCGAAAAGAGAAAACGCCGTGTGTTCCAGATTTCGGCGCACGTTAAAGATCCCCAGGTGGTCAAAATCCGGAGCCCTCCGCTACGGCGCGCCTCATCGCCAGCGTTCCGTCGGCGCGTTAAACCCTACAATCAATCAATCAATCAATCAATCAATCAATCAATCAATCAATCAATCAATCAATCAATCAATCAATCAATCAATCAATCATCGATTTGCGGCCGCCGCGGCCGCTTTTCTGATGGAGGCGAAAAGACAAATGCCCGTGTGTTCCAGATTTCGGCGCACGTTAAAGATCCCCAGGTGGTCAAAACTGATTTGGTGCCCCACACTAAGGCGCGCCCCGTCACCTGTGTAGGGCCGGCTCGTTAAATCCCGCAATCAATTAATTCATTATTGTAAGCACTTAGCCAATTTCGCAAACTCGCTTCTGATTCCTTTGAAGATTTAGCTGGCTAGACAAAGATTTAGCATTTTGCTTCGTGGAATTTGCCTGAACCAATACGAAGGTGTCTCATTAAAGGCGCGCTCCGAGGATTTCTCTGGCTTTGTTCTGCGTTTTTCTGCCTGGATAGATGGTGGCTTTGACTTTAAAAGGACACTGAAATGCTTTCTTTGACATCGTTTTTAAAGCTAAATACTTTCAGAAGGTTTGGAATGAGGAGTCTAGCTGTGCTTGAGGGAAAAAGTACTGCTCTAGGGCCACCAGATGCTTTAAAAACTTGTTCAAAACAATTTAATTTTTACGGGTCTTGCCGTTCTTTGAAAGCTCGAATTACGGCATTACAGAGGTGTAGCGGCTAAAGGCCGGCTTCGTTTCAGTTACAGCAAAAAGCGCATTCGATAGCCGCTTAAGGAAACGCCACAAAAGTGAAGCAGAAGCGTAAGGCTCATCTGCTTCAACGAGCAAGTCAAGCATTGCCGCTTCCGGCGGGTGGCAACTGTAGCTGTAGCAATGCCCCCAGACGCGAAGGAAAAAGTGACAGCGTTTATTCGAGTGTTCCAGGGTCCCTTTTAGAGGAATAATTCCTGGGACGCCGCACCTCTGAAACCGAGAGGTTATATGTTTCGGAAAATACGATACGACAGCAAAACCCTAATTATCGAACGATCCCTTTTTCACTGCTGTTCTAAGCATTGCAGAAGTTTGCATTAAAGGCTTATTTTCTGAAGTAGTATAAAGCGGCAACTTCGAAATTAGCATGTTAGCGCGTATAGGTAAGTAAATTGACTTGTTAGGCACGTTTGGTGTTTTCGAAAACTCTGCAACAATTCACATTCTTGAACGCAAAGGAAAGGGACACAGCAAAGAACACGCATTTTGAAGTGATCGTTATCACACAAAGCCCAAGATTCACCTGCAGCAGTCACTATGGAGGACACAAACTGAATCTGGAGGAGCACTTAGGAGCAACACAAGCACTTGTTTACCCTTTAAGTCAATCGACCTCATTTCCATTCGAAAGGCGCAGCGTGTTCGCTCCGGTGCAAGCTTCGACATATTGTAGGCAACTAGAACGCTGTCATACGATGCATTTTTTCCACGCAGCTCATTCGAATACGCCGAAGGCGTAGAGCCGTCATTTGCAGTTTCTCTGGTACCACCTTGTGCCAAAGTGGCGTGAGAAGCAGAGTTTTTGTAACGTAGCTGACCTGTGCGCCAGAATGACTGTTGTCCGAAAAAGCAGCGTCGATGCGGGAGACCCTGGTTGAGACCGCATAATTTATGCTGACTTTACATTTGTTCCGGGCGGATTTTTACTTCACTTCCGTGTAAACCAGAGCACTCAAGTGTCTCTATGCAGGTTACAGTCGTTTCTGCCAAACGGAGAAATAAATTTAAATAATCGGGCCTTACTGTTACTGTTTGTGAATATATTCAACTCCTCTATGCACTATCGCTCGTATGCAGTACTGTAGGTAAACGTAATACTTATACAAACAACAATTATAAGTGCATTACCCAGAAAAGACATGACACACCCAAAAGTGACATTATACGGCACCGCGATTCATAGCGATACGTTCACATATTCTGTTCGGTAAGGTGTACCCATACACCATGCCAAGGTCGGCGTTCGGTATATGTGCTGATATATGTATTGCATGGGACAGGCACACTTCCAGTAATGAGGCCAGGACATTCGCTTTGTCATTTTAGTGCGTATGTGTCTGGATATGCACCATTGATATCAGGTGTGCGGTTTCAGAAGCAACGGCACCGATGTCAGTGCCGCTTGTAACTGCGGTTCCATTTTGAAGCCATCTTGAGCGTTAAAGGCGGCCCCAGAAGTTTACACCAGACAGCAATGTACAATGCTTAGCTGTTGAAAATAGTGTCACCCTTGCTACAACTTCCCCTTCCGAAGAAGAGAAGTTTGTTTCTAGCCTTCAGAACTTTCCACCTTGAAATTAAATTTGTTTTCCTTATCTCTAGTGAAAAGCACAGGTACATTGATACCGACACACACTCGGTGGTGAACATACGGGGCTGTACGAACCGTGAGAGGCGCCCGCCCACGTAGCTGGTTACTTATTAACAGCAGAGTCGTTTAAGCTTTTAGTTCGGCCGGCTTCATTTCCTGGAGACGACCGGCCTTACGCAGCGGCTGTAGCCCGGAGTGCAGTGATTGACTCGTGTGCCCGGAGTGACAGCTTTCTAGGACTGACAGCCCTCTTTATAGCTTTCTCGCTCTCTCTCTTTTTTCTTTATCCTATCACTCCCCCTCTACTTCACTTCTCCTGTACTGGGTTGTATGCAGGTGAGCTCCCTGCCGAGCTCAAAATATCCCCAGTGAATTTCCTTTCCTTTTCCCGTCGCAAACCACCACCACCAAACACCGTTACCAGAGTAGTAACCCCAGCAGAGTGCACTTGAACGCGCTCCCGTGAGTAGCGCCCGCCGTCGTTCTGGCTTGCGCGTGAGCTTGTGCCATGTGACGAGCTCGAAAAAAAATCACGCCATATCCACGGAATGAATGATGATAAGTGGGGCGAAGCTCGAGAGGGGTAGATCATCGGTAACCGTAACTCTCCCGGGAAAGTTCGCCCATTACATCATTAGGAAGGACGTAAGACTGTGTGCGTACATTGTACAAATCAACTTTTATTTTGTTCTTTTATTTTGTTCTTGTTCGTTTGTTGTTGTTGTTGTAGGGTTCGTGAGGCTGCAAGCAAGCGCTCGTATCGGCAGGCAAACCCCGATGCAGTGAGAGCTCGCGAGGCGGCTGCGAAACGCATCAAGCGAGCTCAGCCCGAAGATGCTTCGGCCTCTCTTTCGCGCACGGCGGGATCCTGTCGGCGAGCGCGCGCTGCCGCCGCCCTGCGCGCCCTCCGCTCCGCAGCCTTGTCAACAACCACCTCCTCCATCCGGTGACTCGTTGCGAAAGAGGAAGCGCGTCAACAGCGATTGCCTTTTATAGTGTATGTCATGTGCGAGTGACGTCATCATGACGTCACTCACACCAGCGCCACCTGCGAGTGAGTCATCGAACTAGCCGGTCAGGTAGCGCCACCTGCGAGTGAGTCATCGAACTAGGCGGTCACGTAGCGCCACCTGCGAGTGAGTCATCGAACTAGGCGGTCACGTACCACGAGACACGAGGGATGGACAGACCCACGGCTTTAGGAGCTTCGCCCCTAAAAAACATACCAAGAAACAATACCGAGCGCACGTAAGCGTGCGCCTTGTCAGGAGCGCCTATTGTCGACCAGCTCGACCTTCGAACACTCGCCCCGGTGTTCGTGGCGTGATCTCCCGCATGCTGTTCTCCTCGCCCATTCACGTGCGTTCGCGCCTGAACTGGGCAGCACAGAAACCGAGCTAGCGCTATAGACTCCGAGTTCGCGAAGCCGTTTGTCCAGCGCGTGCTAATGCGGTCCACTTTTAGAGAGATGTGAAGCCCTGCGGACCAGACGGTCCGGGCCTGGCAGTCATGAAGAACTTCCAGCGGCAACTTCGGAAATTCATGTGTGCTGCGACAGCTGGGTCTCCGACCAAAAGGAAGAGGGGCCGCGAGCTGTGCAGGTTCTCCAACCTTGCACCACTAATGTAAGCTGCACCTGTTTTTATTGCGTAATTAGTAACATTTCAACTGATTCATATTACAACTTTCTCACTAAAATTTCAGACGATAACAGAATGTAATACGACTGCCGTCTCTTTGCGCAACGATATTCCGTAAATCTTCAGTGAAGTCGTAGCCTTTTTGTCTTTATTGACCCGCACACAAGGAAACCCGTCTGACAAGGAAACCTCTTTGGTGTTATACGCTTTTCCTGTAATTAAATCTTGCCGCAACGATCACCGGCGCTTTGTTGCTTCCACTTCTTTTGTATTGTAGTTGGCCTCAGTTTAACTCCTATGACCATGCTGTCCCGGAGCTTTCTCCCCTTCAGGCATGTTGCACTTTGCACGCAGGAGGGAACGGAACGCCGGTTCGCCGAGTTATAACAACGTTTAATGCAAAGCGTAAATAATCTCTTCAAGCGGTTTCACCGTCGCGGTAAATTTGACCTTAATTTGACCGCAGCGGCCGCGTATCCGTGGCAATGCATACCGTGACTCGCCGGGCTGAGCACCGGCGCCGGCCGCGTTCGCCATCCCCGCCGCCGCTGCGCGTTGACGCCTGCATTCTGCGCAGCGGGTCCCCGCCTGACCACGTGACTCGCGGTGTGCTTTCGAGCTTGGCCTTGAATGAGAGCGAGGCCCGGCCAGCGTTGCGCGGGAGCTGGAGGCTTTGAGTCGCCGTCCTCAAGCGACGTCTGGATAACCCGCGGATATCGCCCGGCGAGCCATTCGGTTAGAAAAAACGCCGTAAACGCTACCACATCCGTATAAAAAGGCAGGCTTTGTACGAACTTACTAATAATAATGTAATCATCATCATCATCATCGTCATCATCATTATTATCACCACCAGACCATATACAAACACTGCAGGGCAAAGGCCTCTCCCATTAATCTCCAAATATCCCAGTCCTGTGCTTAAAGGGGCACTGACACAAAATTTTGAAGGCGAGATAACGTCGGAGATAGATTGGTGGGAACACATATACATCATCTGCGAAATATCAGCGGCGAATACAGCCTAGAACATATTTAAAATCAATTTTGAAGTGTGCGAAACGCAACCGAGCAGCCAGCAGAGGACCACGCGCAATTGTAAATAAACAACATCCAGACACGTCACGAGTTTGTGTTTGCCGCTTCCGCACTACCGGCGTTTTACGCGGGCTCGCCCGGCTCGCCGCTCCAATCGGAGGGCCGGAGGGCGGAGCTTCTGCTCTCGAGAACGAACGACCCGATCGTTTGCGGCGGAGGCGCCGTGATTTCGTCAGCTCATGGGGCAGCTGGCCGCGACCAAAGTTCTACAGCGATTCCAAGCACTCTGTTTCTATTACTGTTTATTACCATTGGATGCGAAAACGCGCCGGAGGCACGAAAAGCTCACTGAGCTAGCCGCACGGTCGCTGTGCAGGCGGCGGCCACGGCCGCGAAGTGGCCCAGGCCGGCGCACGTAGCTCGAGTGATAGCGTGTTACCGCTGCACGAAATTGTCCCCAAGTCCCGACCATAGTGGCTTACATGAGAAAGGAGTTAATGATGCGATGGCGGGTTGCATTAAAAATTGTCATCTGCACCGCTTACGAGAGCGGCACTCGAATATCCGCCGCAGTGCTGAGCCGAACACATCTGTAGGCGGACCTGTAGGCAGACCGGCCGGCTGCTCCCAGCGCGCGTCTTGCCACCCACCGTCTCGAGCGTCGCGCGTCGTTCTTTAGCCGCGGTAGCATTTGCACTCGCAGCGCCTGCGTCACATCCACGGTCGCTTTTTAATTAAGCGCCTCACGAGATCAGTACGTGGGGGCATTCGCAGAAACTGCCGTCGATGCGGATTCGACAGTGCTACGGCGGCTCTGCTCTGTGATATCCCTCCGACGGTCACGTGGTCAGCTTTGTTCACACAAAATCCACAAAATCCATCGTTTCGCGGCACTCGCTGAAACCGAAACTGCGACTGGCCGCATTTAAAATCCCTCTAATTAAACAACCGTCGCACGCTGAAGCAAATGAGGTTTCTACAGGTTATAAGTAGGTCACTAGCTACTTATCGCAACGAAAAAAACAAGATGCTAAATTTTTGTGTCAGTGCCCCTTTAACTGCGACCAATTTTTCCCCACAAACTTCTTCATCTCATCTGCCCATCTAACCTTCTGCCACCCCATGCCACGCGTGCCTTCTCTGAGGATTCACTCTGTTGCCCTTAATGACCAAAGGTTATCTTGCCTTCGGATTACATGCCCGACCCACGTGCATCATCATCATCATCATCACCATCATCACCAGCCTATCTACGCCCACTGCAGAACAAATGCCTGTCCCATTATTCTCCAATTACCCCGTTCCTGTGCAAACTAAGACCAATTTATCCCTGAAAACTGCTTGATCTGATCTGCCCATCTAACTTTCTGCCGCCCCCTGAAACGCTTGCCTTCTCTAGGGATCCACTCTGTTACCCTTAATGACCAACGGTTATCTTGCCTTCGCATTACATGCCCTGCCCAAGTCCATTTCTTCTTCTTAATTTCTACTATATCTTCTTAATTTCTTCTAGTATGTCCTTAACACGTGTTTGTTAGCTGACCCACTTCGCTCTCTTCTTCTCCCCTAATGTTACACCTATCATCTTCCATTGCATTGCTCGCTGACTCGTCCTCAATTTCAGTGGCACCCTCTTAGTGAGCCTCCAATCAAAGCATAAAAAAGTGAAACCAAGGTTTAACCAGGCTAAGCAAAAGTTTCGCTTTGTATATGCAGGGTTAGTGTAGCCAAGCCAGAGCCATTTCTTTTTTTCGTGAATATGTGGCACGCCGCGATTGGGTAGCTGAAATTCAGAAAAATGTCACCCCGAAGCTGTTTTTACCGCATGGTTCCCGCTCTATTTGTTGGGTTTAACTAGCCTACGCTACACAGGCGAAGAGGCGCGCCGTAATGGAGGGCTTCGGAATAATTTTTACCACGTGGGAATCTTTAACGTGCACCGAAATCTCGAACACACGGTTGTTTTCGCCTTCACCTCCATCAGAAAAGCGACCGCCGAGGGCGGGTAACGAACCCGCGTAATTGGGCTCAGCAGCACAACGCCTTAGCCACTGAACAACCGCGGCGGGAAGTGCATGGTTTGCGTGAAACTGGGGCCACACAACCCAGTGTTGTGGAGGTTCTCCTTGGTCACCCACAGCTGAAGGCATGATTTTACATACCATGAGGACAACCGAGAATTCGCCAACCTTGTCTGGATCGTAAACGCTGCGGAAACAAATTGGCCGACAACGCACTTTGATGCGGCGTTTAGCGGGAGCTTTTATGTTGCTACAAATGGCAACCTTTGAAACCTTCTTGCACTTTCAAAGCCATCTATTTGAACATGTGGTTAACATAACTTCTGCTCAGGGAATGTATAGGAAACAATCTGGTAAGCCTCGGTGTGCCGGTTTTCTTTGATCTGGCTCGAACACTTTCGACTCAAGCTTGATGGAAGGATCCGCAAGGGCACTCCATATATAAGCGTCACTAAATTTCCTGTATATGCTCCTTGCGGTACCGAAAGTTGCGCCTTTGATTTACAAGAGCCGCCGCACTTCCGGTCACACCATTGCAGGAATGCTCTTTTTCAGTGCTGTGGTCGAAACCTTTTTCTAGTTCTGCGGCAATGAGCGGCTGCAGCTTCTCAGCCCCACGGCCGGCGCCGCCGGCAAACGCACTCGTCCACTCCGAGCAATCCGCTTGTACGGCTCCTAAGTGAGTGGCGGGTGGCTTTACGGCACGCATTAGGAACTCAAAATGCCGGAAGGAGGCGTAACTCTTATGAGAGTCAGATATAGAAAATATATGCGTACCTGCACTGACAGGCCTGCTCATAAGTATTAGAGGAAGTGATGGAAACACAATTCAGTGTCGTTCGACTCAGTTAAGAAGGATGACCAGCAAAGCTGGGGTGCATAATGTTTGAGTCTTGTTAGCGGCTATTTGTCATATAACGTATTTCCGGATGGTTCCGGTTCAACAAAGGTTACATCAATTTTCCGTAACTATACTCCCTTCATAGAAACCCATGTACTGATAGCAGACGGGAATTACACAACCTTAACAACTGAACTGTGAACTAATCGCGGAAATTGAATTAAACTCGGCATAACGGTAGTGTTCTCGGAGAGTAATTCTCATATAATTTGTTTCGAGGGCTATTTTCTGTAATCATCCTTTCCTAGTACGCAGTCATGCTTCACAGTAAAACACACGATGTGAAAAATCCAGCGTACAAACACCTAGCTCACCCGAAAACCTAAAGTTGGTTTGGTTCTCATCAAAACGACACTGCTGCCAAGACTTTTTTATGGGCAATAAGAGCCGTCACACATCAAAATGCAGAAGGCCTGGGACTTTTTTTGCATGTTGCATTTTTATACAGGCAACCGGTCTTCGCTTGGCGAAGAAAGCTGCTCCACAGAGAGCGTGCTACGATACCAGCAAAGACTGTCGTCAGGGCCTGCCTTAGAACAGCTCTACTATTACAAAAGTGGACGCACTTGCTTATTTTCCCTTCCTAACACCGCCGCATTAAGCCCATGATTCTACGTTCACTTTTCGATTTTGTACTTCGCTTGGGTGCATACAAATTAATTTATACCAATCTAGTACGCATTGAACGACAGTACTGACGACCCGAGTGGGCTTCTTCGCGCGGATACCATGCCCTTTGAAGAAGAGAAATGTTTTTATTGCGGGGCCTTCCCTTAAAATTCCCGTCCTCGTTCCGACACATTTATTCTCCTCTCTTCGTCTCCCTTTAAATAACATTTGGAGAGCCAATTTGCAATTTCACTTATTAAACCCCAAAACAAGGTAACCTCGAAGCACCGAACTACTTCGATGGTGCAAAAAAATTGGCTCCAGTCTACGCTGTGAAGGTGGTTGGAAAGCATAGCTGTGAACGACCCACCAAACAATTCCACATGCCACGTCACTTGAATTCACACACGTGGCTCTAGAAAGAGTGAAACCAGTTATTCTGCCAGCCGTTACCTGGGATTCGCGGAGGCGCCGTCCCGAACGCAGCAGCGTCGGCCACGGCCGGGCTCGATCGGCGGACGCCCCTCTGAAGCCCGCCCGTGCGTCGGCAGCACGAAAACGGAGAGCAGCGTCTTTCGAAGGATGAGACAGTGGAACCTAGCCATCCTGATGGGCTAGCTCGGGGCTACACCACCGCGGTACACAAGCGCAGACACCGAAACAGTTCGGTATGTGGGCTTAGTGACCCCATTTAAACAGATTTAAACTAAATAGTTTGGTAAGTTTGAGAATTGCGAGAAAGCTGACGGGACTTTTAAAATCGCTATTTATACGATCTAGTTTCTTCATTCGTGTTTTCGACTGCCTGTTAAAACACAACCGAATTAAGCATTTGAGAAATTCAGCAATTTATAACGCAGTCCCATTCGTGACAAGCAGTGCGCAGAAGGTGTTTTTTTAGCGCCCACATGTGTGTAAATGGTCTCTACATTTTGTTTTTTCTCCCTGCAAACTAATCCTTAACGTAAATTTGCTGTAAAACCACCTACGTTTGTCGGGTCCGGGTTACCCAGGAGGGGCTGTCGAACAAGTTATTCAACCCGTGCGAAGTAAGCGCGCATTGAACGTGAAGCTGCGCCAAAAGAGGCCCAACACCGTCGCTAAAGCAGGCGACAAAGCTGATGGAAGGGTTCCGCCGACGCGCCCCCGGGGTGAGCACGGGGAGCGCTGGGTAATAGCGCCCTATCGGCGCGCTATCTATACTGTGCTCCGTGAGTGAAAAGCGCCCTCCGGCTCCTTATCCGACGTTGGCTGTTTTTCTGGCTGGTAGAGGTAGAGGTAAAGTTGTTTTGGCTGGTAGAGGTAAAAAGCTTTGCTTCAAAAAATCGAATGTGTAAGGTACGCTGACATAAATCGAATAAAATTGCCCCTGATAAACATCGTAGCCTTTATTACAAGAAACAATTTGAGCATTGCGGGTTTTATGACGCGGAGAACCGGAAACAGGCAGTACCAATGATAACTGGAACGAGGGGTTTGTCGCAATTTCGGTTAAAAAGAAAACTCTTCACACGGACCATATAAGAACAAATGATGATAAGATAGTCAATGCGCACCTGAGGTGCTGGCATAAATAGCACACCAGCTTTGTAGTCTTAGCTTACTGCATTAGTAATATTTCTCGTTCGCATAAATCAACTTAATGCCTGCCCAAGTGGCAAGATGACCGAGAAGATACAAGCAAGATGGCACAGCCAAAGCCTCGCCAAGAAACAGTCTGAGGACATCGTTACGTCAGTGTTCAAATACAACGAGCAAAACATTGGGACAGTGAGAGCGGTAGCTGCGTTGTTAGAGAACTCTATCACGCACGAGTGATTGAAGTAGCAAGGAGTCTTTTGTGTGACTTTCGAGGCGGCCGATAATTGTGCGACTGAGCGTCACGGCGTTGCATGTCACCTATCCGGACGAAATCCGAAATTGCCAAGAGATGGGCATTTACCATGGCATCAGAATTGTCTGGGGTAAACCGATGGGGCAGTGAGACCGACACTCAATGTTTTTCTGCAAACTGCCCGATGTATTAACTTAGGTGAGCGTGTATTCTTGACGCCGTAGCGCCCAGCAACCGGTACATGTTGTGGAGTGTTCGAGGGACCAGAGCCGGCTCGTCGCATTGTGATCGGTCCGTACGGTGAACTCCGTCCGGAAATTATGGTGAAAAGGAGCCTACAGACCACTATTGCACAACGCACTCCCGTTCCCTAATGGAATAGTTGCGCACTGCTGCAGACAAAAGATGACGGCCGCTCTTCGCTTGGGCGAGAACAGCGCATATTCCGTTACCACTATAGCGTCGGTGCGGACGTCCATCAGGGCACAAGGCTCGATATGAGCTAAGACTACACAGCTGGCCATAAAGGAGCCAGTCGGAAAAGAGCGTCTTAATCAGAGCCCTAAGCATACTCGGCGTGGTTCTGAACGAATGTCGTAAAGTTGGGGAGACAGCGTTTCAGGGGTAATATTCGAGGGTCTATTTCGATGCCGTTTGGCGTTGCAGCGAAGGCTAGGGTGAAAAATCACGGTCATCTGCCGGTGCAGCCGTGGATATAGACATTCCCCGCATAAGAACTTGCGAAGAGATCACGAAAGTTAGGTCTGGAATTTCGGAAGACAGTTCATTTTTTCTAAGAGCCAAGACGATACGAGGCAAGTTTAAACTGTGCGCAAGCACCAAGTCAAGCACCATCCAGTAGACGTGATCCCTGTCGATAATTTCCGATTTGCACAGCAATAAGACACAGGTTATTGCTGGTGGTTCCAAGGGTCAATGTAATAATATTTCATCCTCCTATGCTGAGATTTCAAGCAGCCGCACCAGATTCCCTTATAACGAATTGTAGTAACCACCCGTTTTTACGCTATTGATGAACACATTCGTGCAACAACATATATGAAAACAGGAAACAGGGGCATGCTTTCATGTGATAACGTAACCGGGTAAACCTGGAAAGTATGCCAACGTGCGCAGACCGGTTTCATTTTTGTTCTGTCGAAATTTCCCAGACGAAGCCTTCACTGACAAGGCTACCATAAAAATGACAATTTTTTTGTTCTACACCCTAGAACAAATTAAACAACGCGAAGTAGTTTTTGCTCCAAACTTATCCTTCAGTTTCTGGGGCTGAACTCATTTTTTCAACCGTGTCATCAGTCACAGTGTGGCATACGTTTAACATCATTGAACGCGAAAACCAGCCATAGGGAATTTGTTCAAGATGCAGTTTGTCTGGTTTTCCAGAATTTGGTCAGAAAAGGAATGACCTAGGGACTAAGGTTGAAGTGTTTCTCACGTGCATTGGCTGCGTTCTTCCCATTTTTTCTTCAGAAAAAGAAACGACAAGCTCCGTGTTCCGCGTTTACATTCCAGCTCGCTCCGTTGCCTCTGAGAAAGCTTTCTATGCACGACCGCACACTGAAGGAACGAGAAACGCGGCTTTTGCGGAATGCCAGTCTGGAAGCTGAAGGCCTCCTAAGGCTTTGAAGCGAATTGAGGACAAAAGGTGAGGAGGCTCGCCAAGGCAATGAACATAACAACGTGACGCACAATGCCCACAAGAGCCCCATATGGGTCACCTCGACTACAACAGCATGCGAACGGGATTCCAAGAGACGTGAAATGTCGGGCTTTGGTATCAAAGCGGGGGGGTAAACTTCGTACTTTTTTGGCGGAGCTTCAGCCGCTCTAGAGAACGTCCCGCTATTTGCATGCACACACGAATGACCCTATGTAAACACCAGGTTTTTATTTTGCTATGTTTTACTTGTTCGCATATCTAAAAGTCACATTCCTGTTCTCAGATTTCTCTATGCTTGCGTTTTTTATGCTTACAATAATTTATTTACCCATTCCGGAGAAGCACGTTGATATTGCGCAGATTCGAAAAAGGTTATCTGCTGTTTTTTATGTTTTTCCTTTGTTTTGGCTACAAATGATACTCTATATTGCCTGCCACAGGTTTCAGCTTTCTCTGTTGCTTTGTTAACAAATAACTCTACATGGCCTAAATGTTTCCGTGGAAGAGCATTCTTGGGCTACCCGATATTGCATGAAGTGGCTCACTGCGTCAAGCATACTTTGTGAGGCCTCCCGCATTTTCCAGTTCATAACTCGCTCGAGCAAAGATTGATGTGCAATAGACGATGGAGGCAACGCGGAATGCGACTACCGGCGTTAGACCTTACGTGACGGTTTGAGATAAAGGTTGTGAACTGGTACTCGCAGGGCGCAGTACAAAGAGTATAGCGTTGCTTGGCACGCCGCAAGGCTCAACCTAATCAATAAACACCCTTATTTCCGAACGTATTGGTTAGGCTTACTATCAAATTATGTGTTTCAACGTTGCAAAGTGAAACCAGCGGAAAAAAGTACCTTTTGTGCACATCAAGCAGCGGGAAGCCTTTACATCGTAAGAAATAAAACTACATACTCGAAAACTAGGGCGTACGGAATGGTGCTTACTTGACCGTCTCTTCTGTTATTTCACAAAATAACAATACATACCCACAGCGTAGCTTATGCCTGCAGGGGTAAATTGAAAACCATGCTAAAAACAGGAATACATGCGGCTACAGTGCGTGTTGCTATGTGCACTGCCACCTCGGTTCTACCTGCATCACTCCCAAAAACACTACTATCAGTCAACTACTCATCACGCGCGAACTCGCAGCTTGAACACAAACAAATAGGGGACTCTACGCTGAATCCTCTTTGCCTATTATGCCGATTAAATAGGTACATGTACACAGTGCAACACATGCCCACAGTGTGGCAATGTACATAATCTATTAGGTAGGAATTATTACTTTGACACATTATTCTGGGATTGTAGCAGTCGAATCGCCTGCCGATTTTCCAGCATCGCAAACGTTTGGAGTGGTCCGTGCGGAAAACACTTGAAATGAGCTAGCATGACTACATTTCAAGAAAACTTTTACCAGTACATGTCCAACGTCTCGCATGCCTAGAAATTACTTGAAACAAGCAGTGAAAAGTGTAAGACCCCATGCGTTTAGAACTCTTTTTGGACCTTGATTCACAAGCGTTAAAACATTCCCAGAATGTAGCCCAAGGAAGCCATGCGAATGATGACAACCGAAGTTTTAGTTCCCTGATGCGCACACTGCCAGCTTCAACTTCAAACCAGTGACAAAATGGTGACTACTCCCGCATGTGCAGTCAGGCAACGGCTGTGGGCTTGACTGCACAGCGCCGACTACAGCACTACAAGTTTACGCACAGTTCTAAGCACTGCTCTGATGATGATGATGGTTGGTGTTTAATGGCGCAAGGCCGACGAGGGCAAAGAGCGCCAAAGCAGTTATTTAATGAAAAGAAGTGATTACCACAAAAGGTAGGTATAAAACGTGTAAACTGGACATAGTAAGATCAATAAAGATAATGGTGATGGCTGGTGTATAGGGCCAGATTTGATTATGCATGATAGGAAATGAGGTTTAAAAACTTAACATCTGACAAATACTTAAACGCGCGTTACACAGAAACCATGGCATCGTCACCCAGAAACAACGATGGGTGTAGGAGAATATGTTGTCTGTAGAGTCCTCAGAAGTGTTTGTGTCGTGTTGTGTCAAGTGCCTTGCATTGTATGAGTATGTGGACTACGGATAGGCCCTCCCCACACCTGCTACACAGGGGTCTTGGAGACATAGGTCGGCAAAACAGAAAAAATTCACTCAAACTCAATCACAATTTTTTTCATTCACGCTGTACTCAATCAAACTCAGACTCAAAAACTTCGTCTATTTACAAAATCACTCGTACTCACTCATCAAATACTCATTTGTAATCGTACTCACTTGTACTCAAACTCATTTGTACTCACGAGTAATCGTAATCAATCTGTACTCATGAGTACTGAATCTGTACTCATGAGTACTCACTCTGTACTCATGAGTACTCAATCTGTACTCATGAGTACTCAATGAGTACTACTGCTCATGAGTACTACTCATGAGTACTACTCATTTTTAACTAATGAGTACTACTCATTCTGCACTCATGAGTACTCAATCTGTACTCATGAGTACTCAATTTGTATTACTCGCGAATAATCAACTTATCTGCACTGTTAGCTAGGTCGTAGCTCGAATGAAAGACTAAGTAGAAAAAATAAATTGTTTAATTGATTAGAAAAACACAGGTTATATATAAATCAGGACAGAGGAAGAAAACGTCTGACGCGGTGCACTGTCGTTGAGCGACTTACTGCGCGAAGGCAAGTACATGTGAGAAAGCGAAACGGAACGTAAGCACTCGCGTTGCGTCTAGCGTTTGCTCTTGTTCTCAGGCCGGGTCGGGCTCAGGGGAGCTCGGGGGTTGTCGGTGCAGCCGTGGCCGTAAACTGCGTTTTTCTGTGTGTCCTTCGGGTGGCAGCTTTTGTCGTCCGTTTTCTTGTTTGACTACTGTTTGCACTACTGTACTCAGGAGTGCATATACTCAAGAGTGCAAGCACTCGCAAAAAGAAGTATTCATGAGTATTGTACTCATGAGTGCTGTGTACTCATGAGTGCTGTGTACTCATGAGTACTGTGTACTCATGAGTACCTATATTCATTAGTACTCATACTCATGAATACTGTACTCATGAGTACTCATACTCATGAGTAGTGTACTCATGAGTACTGTACTCACGAGTAGTGGAATTACCCCTGTACTCACTCGTCATCGTACTCACTGTTTTTTTCTGGGTGTGTGATCACTCATCATCGTACTCACTCGTGAGTTTGAGTACAAATGAGTACAAATGAGTGTACTCACGAGTGAGTACGCCGAACTATGCTTGGAGATCCCGTGAGCAGGTGGGAATGTGCTGCATGCGTGTAGCCTATCCGTAATCGAGCCACGGTAACTTCGTTGTGTCTGTTGTGTGTGTCAGTGGTGTATGCTCCCAAGAGTGGCTTTATAATGTGTAGTTTGTTGTCAGTCTGTTGATTCCAGTGTGCTTGCCATGTTGTGATGGTGTTGTCTGATGTGTGGTTTGAGGTCGGCGTACGGTATTGTTGTTATGTCAAACTGTAGTTGTAAGGGCTGCAGCGGCCGCCATTCGGTCTGCGGTCTCATTACGTGGAATTCCAGAGTGCCCTGGCACCCAGAACACGGTCACTTCAAGGTTTAACGCATACACAGACATAATAGTACTAATGATAGCATTGACCGCATGGTTTTTAGACTTTTGTGAAGATAATGAACGCACAACCCTTAAACAATCAGTATAAATTACGGATTATGGAATTCGGTTTATAACAATATGTTTAACTACAAGAAGTATGCCATAAGCCTCTGCCGTAAAGATACTTGTATTTCTATTCATAGTTCTACAGACATTAAAGGTGCCACCATGCGCAGCACAGGAAACATTTGTGGCAGTTTTTGAAGCATCCGTGTAAAATTCAGCACACTTATATTTGTGCTGCAGGGACAAGAACTGTTGCACGATTGCGCTTCTAGGCACTCTGTTTTTCTCGACACTTGTGAAAGCTTAATCACATGATATCGGGCGAATCAGCCATGGTACTAGAAGTTCAGTAGCGGAGGTTTTGATGGTGTCTGAAAACATGACATCAAGTTGTGACACTTCTTCTCTTACCCTGAAAGCGAAGGGAGCAGAGATTGATGGACGATTAGTAAGAAGTTGAGATATGGATGTATCATAAAAAACTGATGTAAAAGAATGGTGAGGCATTGATGATATTTTAAAAGCATAAAGCATGTCTGTGTAAGCTCGCTGACGTTCTAGGCTCCATTTGTTGCACTCTAAATACAAACTTTCGACTGGACTAGTCCGAAAGGCGCCAGACGACAAGCGGAGCCCTGCATGAAGCACAGGGTCCAGCATTCTGAGGGATGTTTTAGTGGCTGACCCATAGATAACGCTACCATAGTCCAATCGTGAACCTATCAAGCTGGTAAAAACACGTAAAAGAAGTTGTTTGTAAGCACCAAAAGAGATGTGCGAGAGAACCTTGAGGATATTCATTGTTTTTAAGCATTATATTTTAGTTGTTTTATGTGTGGGATGAATGTGAGCTTTTCGTCAAATATTATACCTAAAAACTTGTGTTGCTCTTTGAGAGGAATCGAGACACCATTGAGTTCAATGTCTGGATCCGGTCGCATGCCGCGCCTCTTGGAAAACAAAATACAAGTGCACTTCCCTGGAATAAATTTAAAACCGTTGCTATCTGCCCAGCCAGCCAGCTTTTTAACACCAAGCTGGACTTGGCGCTCGCAGATAGAGAGTTTACAACACTTAAAGGATAATTGTACGTCGTCTACATAAATTGAGCAGAAAATCGACGGTAGCAACGTCTTCCTAAGGGAATTCTTTTTCACAATAAAAAGGGTGCAACTTAAAACTATATCGGCCAGACACTATATCTGCCAGACCGGCAGATGCTTAAACGTTCGCCTACAAGAACACAAAAACAAGGTCAGGTGCGTAGCCACCGACGGCCAGCTGGCTGCCCACTGTAAAAAATGTGTCTCGGGTAACCAGTGTCATCCCCTGTACGACCAGACTACCATCTTGTATTTTCACCGCTCGGCCCTCACAAGGGAAATTGTGGAAGCGGCCGAGATAGCGAGGTCGGGGGATCAATGCGTCAGCAGGCCGTCTGTGGCTTTATCGAAATACGAGTTGGATTTCTTATCGTAGGCGGCACGTCACTGTTCTTTTCTTTTTTGGCCTCCGTTTTTGATGTTTCCCTTTCTTTTTCCCCTCTCTTCGTGCTCCCAGACGTGTTTATAAGCGCTGGAGCGGCAATGAACTTTTTGTTGAAAGTCAGCGCTTGTCCCATCTACTCCTCGTCCCGTGTTTTTATTTAGCGCTTGTTTTCCGTGTGACGATGAACCAACACGCCCAAACCTTTCCCTTCTTAAAACTCCACCTTGTGGCACTCCATTTTCCTGCACATGAACCCTAGAGAGTGCAGTTCCAACTCGCACGCGAAACGTTCTTTCGGACATGTAACTTGCAAGCGTGTTAATCATGTTGCCCGACATGCCGAAGGACTTCAGTTCGCTTAGGATGCCATACTGCCATGCGGTATCGTACGCTTTTTCCAGATCAAAGAATACTTTCATACAATACTGTTTGTGAAGGAAAGCATCCTTTATATAGACTCGAGCGCGACGAGTTAGTCGTTAGTAGACCGCCCTGCCCTGAAGCCTGCCTGGCAGCTCTGGAGAAGACCGTTGTACTCAAGAAAGTACACGAGTCTCGTGTTTATCATTTTCTCGAGGAGCTTGCGCAGGCAGCTTGCCAGGGCAATGGGACGATACCTGGCGAGAGAGGAAGGGTCCTTCCCTTCTTTTAGGAAAGCCACTACTATGGCCTCCCTCCAAGAGCATGGAATGTGCCCCGAAAGCCATATTTTATTGTATAGGTGTAACAATGTTTCAAGAGTGTCTGGGTTTAGCTGCTGTATCATGGTGTATGTAATCTTATCTGCGCCTAGAGCTGAAGGTTTGCACGTGCTCAGGGCAGCCCTCAACTCATAGAGAGTGAATTCAGAATTGTAAGAAGAATTTGATTTGTCTTTGTCGTGTAAGGGCTTTTTTTCTGCAGATGTTTTGTGTTTCATGAAAGTGTTTGTGTAGTGTGCTGAACTGGACACATGTTCGAAGTGTTGTGCAAGTGTGTTAGCCTAGTCTTCCAGTGTGTCCCCTGATGTACTAACCAGGGGCAGGCTGTGTGTCTGTTGTCCTTTTAGTTTTCGTATACGTGTCCATACTTTGTGTGGGTCTGTGTAAAAGTTTATGGATGTCAAGAAGGTGTGCCAACTCTCTCGTTTTGTCTCACGGCGCACACGTTTTCCTAACGCCTGGGCCCGTTTGAACAAGAGGAGGTTTCCCGACGTGGGGTACCTACGAAGGATACCCCACGCCTTGTTATGGGCCTCTCGCGCCCGCCTACAGTCCTCATTCCACCACGGCCTCCGCCGGTTACGCGGGGCTCCAGAGGCGTGGGGAATGAACTTTTCGGCGGCGTCGAGGATGTGCGCCGTGAGGAGTTGGGTAGCTTCTTCAACGTGTAGGTGTACTATGGATGTGTGGTACAGTTTCGATGTCTCTGTAAATGTGTTCTAGTTAGCTCGTGCATTAGTAAACCTATTATAGGAAGATGAACTGCTTGGGCCTTTACCTATATATGTCAGTGAAGTGGGGAAGTGGTCACTGCCATATGGGTCACTGTCCACACCCCACTCAAGACATGGAAAAGAATTGCCGAACCAATAGCCAAGTCAAGATTTGAGTATGTGTTGTGTCCTATGTTATTGTATGTAGGCTGTTTCTTGTTGAAAAGGCATGCTCCATAGGATGTTAAAAACTTCTCTATCAGGCGACCTCGGGCATCCGTGCGAGAGGAGCCCCAAAGAGAATTGTGTGCATTGAAGTCGCCTGTTAGGATGTATGGTTTGGGCAGCTGGTCGACCAGCGCCTCAAAGTCACAGCTCAGAAGTGCATGATCAGGAGAGATGTAGATGGAGCATACCGTTATCAACCTATTAAATATTATTGTGCGGACGGCTACAGCCTCAAGGATGGTGTTCATGGTGACAGGGTGGCATGCTAAGGATTTGCGGGCGAATATGGCCACACCGCCAGAAGAGTGTGTGCAGCCAACCCTGTCTTTTCTGTATACCATGTAACTATTCAAGAAATTTGTGTGCTTGGAATTCAGATGTGTTTCCTGGACACACATTAAACTTGGCTATTGGCATGCAGAATCTCATGCACGTCGTCAAGATTATTCAGAAGGCCTCTACAGTTCCATTGAACAATGTTTTCTCTTCGCATTATTTAGTGTGAGAGCTACTGGAGTGTGTATGTTTATGTGTCGTCTTTCGGGGCTGTCACTCTTGGATTGGGCTTTTTGGGCCTTTCTGTAGGCGTGGACGTCGGAGGCCGCTCCTTGCGGTGCGTTGCCGGCAGGAACGGCACGAAGTCCATCTTGTCGTCCGATGTCCTGGGTGTGCCCGTCAAACCGGGCCCCCCAGACTTCGCCCCCTTTCGGGCGCCCTTCGCTTGAGCCGCTACCGCCGCAGGTGTCGGGGGCACCAGAAGTGGCACGGGCGGTGCGGTGGCGGTGGGAGCCGGTGCGGGGCCCGTGGTGTCCATCCGTTGGGCACCCTTCAAAGTACTGGAGGACGGGAAGGGAGGGACGGGAGCGGCACCGGTCCCGACGGAAGAGGTTGCCACCACAACCGCTGGTGGCTCAGCGAGCGGTGCGGAGGCGGGTTGGGCTGCCAGAGGCAACCGATTGGGCGGGGGGGGGGAGGGCGGAGGCGGGACCAAGTCCGACACTCGCGGTACTGGGTCCCCGCCGAAACGAGACTCCGCTCCGCAGCCCCGGCGAGCTGAGTCGGCGTACCTCCCCAGAGGGAAAAAGGCGAACCTCTTCCGCGCCTCAGGGTAGGTGATGTTCTCTGTCACTTTTATGTTGAATACTTTCTTTTCCAGTTGAAATTTCTCGCACTTCCTGGATTAAGCCGCGTGTGGGCCTCCTCAGTTAGCACAAGTGAAGGTAGCAGAGTTGCAATTATCAGCAGGGTGGTACTGAGCAGCACATTTGGCACAGGTTGTTTTGCCGCGGAATGAGTTTGTGCCATGCCCGAACCGCTGGCACTTGAAGCAGCGGCGCGGGTTTCGAATCTAGGGACGAATTGCACATCGGATAAAGCCTGCATTGATGTGTTCAGTAAGTTTGGATCGATTGATTGTCAAGAATATGTGCTTGGTTGGGATTTCCTTATCGTCTCTGGGGATATTGATGCGGCGCACGGCCATGACGCCCTCATCCTTCAATCCCTCAAGGAGGTCTGCATCTGTTACATTCAGCAGATCTGGCTCAGAGATCATACCCTGGGAGCTGTTGAGACTCCGGTGGGGTGTGACCCTGATGTCCAGATCACCCATTCGTGTCTGAGCAAGAAGCCTTATGGCCTGCTGCTTGTTGTTTACCTCGACAAGGACCTCAGCAGTTCTTTGTTTTTTAGCCTTGTAAGATTTTCGAATTATGCCTTCAAGGTATTTAGCAATCAAGAATACTGATGTCGTTGCAAGAGAATGGGCTGTATCGCGAGATTCTATAACAAGAAATCGAGAGTAGTTGTCCGGTTCAGAAAATGTTAAGGCTGGCAATGGGGGAAAAGATACTTCGGTGCGGCCCCTTTTCAGGGACCGATCACGTTTGGAGGGGGTTTTTGAATTTTCCATACAGCATAGAAAAAAGCACGGGGACGGGAGTATTTTTTTCTTTGACCTTACCCTGGTAGTCAAAGAGGTCCCGGAGCTCCCTGCCTGGTAGACAGGCAGGGAGCCCATCGGCCGGAGCTTGACCATGGCTCCGACGGCCACCGTTTAGGGCTTCTACCCTTCACCTTTCAACACCTGGACACGGTTGGACACGGCTTATGTTGGGAGCTCGGGGTCCGCGGTGTCGTTGCTCACCGTCACCATGAATATCCAAGGTGCGCTGTGGAGGGTAAACACTGCTCTGTCAAACCACCATGCAGTCATCGTTGCCTATGCTGCTCCTAAACAGAATCGCTTCTTTGTGGATGGATGAGGGTGTTACCATGGAATGTGTCAACTGTTGTGCGAGTTCTTCTGTCTTAGGTGCCGTAATAACCACGTCAGATGAATGAGCGTGTTTCCCTTCAGAGTGGGCGTCTGTCTGATTAGTCAGTTCAACGTAGTATGACGGTAATCCGGTGGAGTGCGCGTACTAACCTCAATTTGTTTCCCAAGAACAAAATATGCCGACAGTGGCTTGAATGCATAACTTAGCCAAGCCACCATTCAATGCTCGTAACCACTCCCCTTGAGGTATCGGAGCATGGCAAAACATAAAAACCAACACTTTATTTTCCAAGTCGTACACTGACAGACTTAACACAGACAAGGTGGCCAAAACAATAAGAAAGCGGCGACACCGTCCGCACAGGCAGTCAGAGAGTGGATGTGCGCCTTCCAACACAGCGCCACGCTAACTCCCCGCATCGGCCAAACCACGCCGTGCTGGTCACATCAGCAAATGCTTTCATCGCGGCGGTAAAATGGTAACAGATTTCCAGGCGACGGGAAATGTATGATTTGTACACGGAACAGCGGACTTGGTTAACTTCTTACTCCCACCAACGTGCGCCGTCAACGTGCGAGGGACAGCTGCTTGACGCTACTGAAGTTGGTCAGCCTGATGTGCTATTGAACAGCTGAAGCTTGATCAACTGAGTTAGGGTATTTAACAACTGAAGCTCGTTAGAGAACAATATCGGGCGGAAGAGATAGAAAGGATTTTTCAGGACTAAATTCTTACATGTACCATTCAACCCAAATAGTGACCGTTGCCGTTGTCGTCTTCGGAGTTTAACAAGTCCGCCGTACAGGGTGGAGACACGTATACGGTGGCGCCGCCATTTTGGGCCGCTCCCTCGCCGCCGAAGCAAGTCATTGTATCAAAACCGCGCTAAAATTATCCCTGCAACGTGGTTTACTGGCGAAGTTTGAATCATCTTATCCGTTTCCCGTTGCTGGGTCTCGTGGGAAATGAAAAGAACAACGCGTTGAGCACGTTGACCCAATTGCGGCGGCACGCGCGGAAACATTCAAAATCTGCCTTCAGCCTTTACGGCGGCACTGGCATCGAGGTACCCTACGGCAGCGTTCGCGCGTTTGTTTACGTTACTGAACCTAGATTGGGCCACTATACCATGGCAAGCGTATTTAAACCTGGCTTGTTTTTGTTCTGGGAGAAAATAATCGCCTCTTGAGACATTGTGTTCGCTCGACAAATATGGTCATGTAAGACCCCATTGCTTGCGTCAATCCGCCAGTGTCGTCTTAGACAACCCCAAAGCCCCGCAGTGCTGTGCAGCTAACCAAGCATAGTGCGCGCAGTACCAACAGCAGTACGCATCAGTACTTCTATGTTTACTGTGCTTTCGTGACTTCCACTGTTTTTCCCAGCATTCTTATTGCTTTAAAAAGAATGTGCCCTAAATTTAAGGCCAAATAGCTCGTTCTGCAAGCTTATAAGGTCATTCTAATTTCCGTTTGCTTTTGCCTGCCTCCGCCAACTGCAGAGCAGGCTGATATGACATCATAGGTTCTGTTGCGGGAAATGAGCGAGTGGGTCTCATGGCCATTGTATTTTAAACTAATTATATAGCTTATCTGAGCGAAGTTTACGTTAAAACTGGTGTACGTATGATTAGAACGAAGTCGTCTTTTGAATGAACCAAACTTGTGTTTTGTCTTCATCGCTCCTTTAAAACTGCGTTACCAATACAACAGGGCAGTGCTTGACCGTAGCACACACTATGCACCCTGCCAGAGGGGAACAGAAGACTGCCTTGTTTATATGAATTCATAAATATTCAATGACTGCCAATTGCAGGTAATTTCAAGTTGGTAATGATGAAATTATATTTAATAGCGATGAATATAAAGGTGCGAATACTAAAAATTGTTGAAAACAACAAGAGCATCCGGTTGCGGCGTTGTCTGCTGCGATGTTCAACGCCGCAGCCTCGTTCTGGGAAGGCGCCGTCTGTCTTTCTGCGTTCCGTGTGGGCCATTTTTTAAAATAATTTTCCTTATTAATCCTGCGATCCGCTAACTGCTGGAAAAGCTGATTTGAGGAATGGGGCTAGATATACGGAAGTCTAAAATATCTATGCAAATGACTAAAGAATCGCCTCAAAATTTCTTGGAGTGAGCACGTACATGCTTTCCAAACCGACGTTGGTTTATATATTGCTTAAATGGCCGCCGTTAGCCCACTGTCAAGATTCGTTGTGTTGTGGTGACGCCATGCCACGCGCGTACAAAGGCGGTTGTATTACACCATTCTGTTATTCTGATCGGTTCTAATCATTTATAACAGTAACAAGAAGCACCGGAAAGTTAGCAAGTTACGGTGCAGGCACTATTTTCGTAGTGCGTCGTGCATTCCATTTCCTCCTTCCTCCTCCCTGTCTTTACGAGAAACTCGTACACGACTCTGTGTTAATCAACTCCTAGACACGTACACCATACAGATATTACGAACGGTGCGGGAAGAGTAGTGTTAGTTGTGAGTTGTGGGGCGGTGTGCGGCTGCCTCTTTGTTCGACTTCACATCTAACTGCACAAAAAAAAAACTATACCATCCTTGCGGTTTCTCCTGTTGGCCTGGACCCCTTTTTATCTCCATAAAGGCTTCTCGTTCATGTTTTACGTGCTGAGGGCTGCGAGTTGAGATACTTGGAGGGTTCGGTTGCCGGCCGGGGCCTACATTACCCCCGCCTTCTGCGCCTTCCAAACCTACCTCTGTCTTGTTTAAGCAGATGGCTGGATACTATCTTTACGCTATATAGAGATATACCAATTTTACGAAATACGCAAATCAGTAGTTCGTCCCCTGAAAGTACAATCGTCTCTTTATACATACAAGGTACGAGTTAAAACACAACGAATCCTACCTATGACTTAACGATGCATTCACGTTTGATTTACCATGGTAGTTCCACAGTTTAACCGAAACATTTTGTCTTGGATTCGCGAATACGATTCCCAAACCATGCCGCTCAGAAAGCAAAAAAAGAGAAAAACCTACACTCTGTAGGGATTTGAACCAGCGGCATTGAACGGGCGGGAGCGAGGCATTCGTGACCTCCGCCACAAAATCACCGGAGAAGGCGCGGAACTAACTTGTAGGAACTAACCTGTAAAAATGCGTAAACAACTTCCTTTTTGTTGCGGTAATGATGTGGTCGATGAAGCAAACTTTTACAAGAGGCAAGGAGTTTACAAGCGCCAGGACACCAACGGTTGCAAGGATTGCAAGGGTTGCAACGTTGCCACCAATGAGATAGGCACTTCAGAAAATGTCACAAAAAGAGGGGGACTGGGCCATGCAGTTGCGGCAACATCCGCCTGTGGAAAGGCTCTGTTTCGAAGCAGCTCCACAGCTTCACAAGCGCCAAGGCAAGGCTAGCCCAAAGCAGCCATCGGTCGAGGCCAGATATTTTAGAGTAATTAGAGTAATTATTAAACAGGAGCGCGCGAGGCCTAGTTGAGGAAGAGAAGGTTTGGATATAAGTGTGGCTCACTATGGAAGCTTTGCAGGCGAAACTTCATAGTGACCTAAGTGTCCTGGTGTCAGTTCGTGACCGTAAACAGTGTTCGTAGGACACCACCGACACGGGCCGATACTTGCCGTGGATTGACTTGAGATCCCCGCAGGGAGCTGCGATACCAAGGCTACGAAGAGAAGGCTACGAAGCGGCCAGGAAAGCAGCTGGCCGCTTAGCTCTCCGGCTGTTTTGACCACTGGGTTGTGAGGCGGCCGAAGTACGGCAAAACTATGAAGATCTCTTGTATCAGATAATCTTGAAGCAGTTCCTTTGCAGCTGCAGTTCGAAGCTTGCTCTTAGCTTGAAGAAGCGTGAATGCGAAGATCTTTGCACGTTAGCGGCTGCTACAGAGCGTTATCTGGAGCCTCAGAATTGGACAAACCCATCGAAAGATGAGGGTAATGCGCGAAAGGCAAGCTGAAAAATGACTTATCGGGGAGAAGAGGTCACCCGTAAAGTGCTTCCTGTGCAACCAAGTCAGTCAGCATGGTGCAGATTATCGCAACGCACCGAATGACTTTTCGAGGTGTGAATCATGCAGCAATCTCGGTCACGAGACAGAGAGGGGCAAGCGTAGGAACAAAAAGGCCGTTGCTAGCAGGCTGGCCAAGCGTTTTACTCCTCGTCATGGCTGGCCAAAACTTGAGCGTCACCGAAATTCAGCAGCCATACCGAGAACAAGGGCCATCACACGAGGCACGAAAACCTCCTCGCCCTTCTAGTGGGTGGCATGCCGCCTGTTGTAGGGGTCGTGCTCCGAAAAAAGAGAGCGTGTTAAAGGATTCCGGAAGTATTACAGCCATGGCACGGAAAACACTAGCTCCTAATGAGTGCCCAAGCTGGAAGACGATCAGTGAAATGCACCTTCTGTACAGTTCGGTTAAGACCTTGCAAGGAACAATATTCCACTTTGACACGCCTTACTTAAACGGCGAAGTTACCGCTGCCCGAATATTGGAGCCCACTATCTCATCATAGCCAATATCCCAAGAATAGAGGAGCCCATTTGTTATCTCATCCTCATCATAGCCAATATCCCAAGAATAGAGGAGCCCATTTGTTATCTCATCCTAGGCAATAGTCCAGGTGTGCGTGGGTCTCCAAATCAAAATCATAAGCGGAAGAATGGAGGCTCAGATCTGAAAGGCAAGCAGAAGCTAATGCCGACGAGCCGTTCGCTTCTACAAATGCTCCCGTGTTACTTTCCGTCGCTGTCCAAGTGAAGAAAAACCAATCGGGCGCCTTCAACAAGCTAGTCCCCTCTTCAGCTTCGACGTCTTCAGGGAGCAACTCAAAGACAGTACCCTGAAAAGTGGTCTCCACAAGACCATTAAACGCATTCCATTAGGTAAAAGCGATCGCTATACTTCCCTTGACGACGCGAACGATTTGTACCATCGATACGAACTCGCGACCGGGCGGAAATTCAACTAAATTGTGGCTCCAAAACATTATCGGGAACCAATTCAAAGGCAGGCCCATAAGAATATAGGCAGTCATAACGATGTCCGCAAAGCAACATAACGTATCCTGGATGAATTTTATTGGGCACGTGTGCGAGTGATGTTAACGCAATCTCAGCCCTGCGACGTATGTAGACCAACAAGCATCGAAAAACAAAAGTATTGGAGCTGCTCAACAGATATCAGAATACGATGTACTTCACCCTGTGCTTAGGCAAGAAGTTTACAAACGACAGTACACCAACGGAAAATCCCCAACAGGGTGTGTTACTTAAAAAAATGTCTCACGACAAGGAGGCCGGGAGCGTGCAGTTGCCAGAAGAGCCGCGCGTGTAACGGCTCTGTTTGGAACGGCTCCACAGCTCAAGGCTCCAAGGAAAGGCGAGCCGAAGGCGGGAAGCAGTTCGAGATGAATATGAAAGCTGGCCAACCTCGCGTGTTGGCTCTATGTCAGGCTAAGAAATCGCAAAGACAAGAACAAGCGCCGTTAAAAGAAGACAACGAAAATAAAGGGCAAAGCAGACTCCTCGCGCAGATGCTCCCACAAGGTCATTGACACCAGCTACGGCGCCAGCGCTCGAGACCAACAGCACGAGCTGCACCGGCCGCCTTAGAATCGGAAACTGCCAGCGAGAGAGAGATAGAGACAGCGGCCGGGAGACGGGGTGATCTTGAGAAGAAGAAAAAGGAGTGGGAGGGGGGAGCGTGACCAGGGTGCACTGCTGTCGGGCGACCAGACCCGTGCTGTGCCCCGAGAGGTCCTCCACAACTACAGCCTCCAGGACATCTTCCGCAATGAAGTCGTCTCGCCGGGCATCTGTGAAAGACAGCGTTGCGTCCAGAGAGCTGCGTTCGCCACGACTGTGCAACGGGAGATCGAGCACGCTGCCTCACAGCGGCCCCGACAGAATACCTGGACCTTTGAACACCGAAACACATTAGGACTGCGCCTCTGGGACGCAAGGTATCGGCAACGCCGTTCCAGTTGCGAACACATATTATGGAATTTCCCTTACCGTGCTTTTTCCTCACCCTTCGTTCCTGGACTTTCACTGCTTCAAGTTTGTTTGAACTCCTTACCGTTCGCTCTGCCGCATTCTCGCTAATTTGTACGTTGTTCGCTAGCTTTCCATTGTGCCCTCTTATCCTTTAGTAGCCTCTGTTTGTTGTGTGTGCACTTATTTGAGTTTCGGGTGGAACATAAACTAGTATCGTTTCCAAAGTTTCTTCATGACCTTATTATTGTCCAAGAACCTGACACTCAAGAAACTGTAATCTATGCCCGCGACCTCGACCGGCATTGTCGTGGGTTCGCGAACCTCGGATCGATCCCCCTTGCGCCCCGCTGTCATGGCCGCTCCTGGGCCATTGTACCTGGGGCCAAGCATCCTCGCCACTCCGCTGGGAGGGCTGCGACACGTCCTCGTGAAGGACTCCGTGCTACCGGCATCGAGGAGGCACTTCACAAAATTCACCCACAGCCCATCCCGACCCACGGAGGACGTTCTCTGTTTCCCTCGTATTACTCCCAGTGCATGCGTGTACTATGATCGTGCTACAGTTAAATTCCTCTTTAACAGCAGAGGTTTTTAAGCTTGAGCCTGTTACTTGGCGTCATCGAAAATTACCGAGAAAAAACTCCCTCGTCACCAGGCTCCCGGGACGGCCTCCGCTCAGTGGCTTCAGCAACAAAATACCGAGCCTCGTGAGGAGCTCCCGGCGTCGTCCAGGCTTGCGCGTGGGCTCGAGTCATGTAAGGGGCTCCCTCCGTTGTCACCGTCGTCTACGTCACGGGGACCCTGTATAGCGCCGGCTGCTACAGGGCTTCCCCTAAAGCCTCAGGGCATTGTGTTACCCATGTTATGTTTTCGTCTGTGGAGCCTGGGAGTTCTGTGGCGGGGTTGTTGAGAAGGGAAGCCCTGGGTAGGTAGGAGCAAACCTGCATGTCGGCAAAATGTGCATATGTTTACATGAAAAGAGTAGGGTTCTGGAACTCAGCACCTTAAGCTCTCTGAGCTTCCCTAAAACTTATGTCCCTAAAGAAACAAAAATATCTATGAAATTATTTAAACCTCGATGGCGGCCTGGGTTATGCGCCCTGGTATCACAAACCTAGTGTCGCGGACACTTGGGATTTTGAAGAGGGCCTTCACCTGCCCCGCAAAGACGCGAGTGTCCAGTCTCAGATCCTCAGAGTCCCATTCATTAATGTTTTTGGGACGACTAATATACGTATAGAAGCGAAGCAGGCTCTGCTGCATATAATTAAAACCAACAGAAACCTACTTGAGAACACAAAGATTGGAATGTAAAAAGCAGTAAGAGAAATAATGACCTGAGTGTGATGGGGGTGGGCTCATAGCAATCGATTTCATTCATGGCCCGTGACCCTAGACCTCGATACTGTCACACTCTCAGTTAGTGCTCGAGCCACCCACCAAGCAGTGAATGCAGGAAAGATCAAAATTAAGAAGGGTTTCATGCTTGAGAAAGTTATCTCGAAATAGGTAGTGGCATGACAGCGGCGCCAAAGTAAACCCGGAATACTTATTATGGGTAGCTCGGCACAAAGGGACATGGTGTGAGCTGTAAACGTCGTTTCATTGCCTTCCCGCAAGAAACGCTAGGCGCATACAGAGAGAATGTGATTTTGTACCACTGAATTGGCGGGAATGTTTCCAACAAAAATGTAGGCTTTCAAATTTTGTTTCTCTAGTCCAAACTTTCATACAGATTTTCGACGTCAGCTACCGCCACACACCGGCAACTCCACACCCCCTGGTATTTTAGAGTATTCGGATGTTAACCCTTTACGTCATGTCTGTGCGTGAAAAAAACGACGACATTACCCAGACAAAGCTTCTAGTTCGAATGTTGAAGTCGGAGATACCATGTTAAAATATACGCACTGTTGTCGTAATTATGGTAGTTATTCTGGAAACGATGAACGGTGAATTCTGTATCCTCTGCAGCCCTCTTTACAAATATAGTGATGTTCTACACCATGGTTTGGCAACCTGTGGCACGGGGGGTGCTCTTATGCTGCACCCAGCACGTCACCAGATTCCCCACCCCACCCCTGTGACTTTATATCTGAAGGCAGACGTGACAGTTGTGACCTAAAATAGGGCTAAGAGGGAGACATGAACGGAGGATTGATCGCTTAGAGTTGGCATTGTCCCCCACCCTCACACATAGCGAGAATATTGTCAAGTACTTTAGAATACTTTTATTCTTTGCTTGCAATGCACGCCCACCCGATTTGCCGACGTCGGGCCCTCCGCCGCGTCGAGTTTATGAAACATGGATGTTCGCCTGAGAAGGCTGTAGACCCCTGTTCTAGAGAAAGCTAAATAGTACCGGAGTGTATCAGCCCGAGGACTACACTGCGCACTGCATCCAAAAATGCGACTTCTTACAATTGCCGCCCCACTGTCCTCAATTAAATCAAAGTACGATTCTTCTACTGCGTGCAACAACGAATACGAAGAAAAAGGTGCATACAACACGGCGCACATCTTGTGTGTGTGTACTTTCCATCACTGTTAGGCGAAAAAGAAGACGAAGAGTTTCCTTAGTATCCTTCTTTCTGCACTACGAAAGAATGAAGAGGTACAGCCTGGAATATTTTGCAGCTCTCCACGCAATATCTTCACGCATAACCATTCATTCATTCATTCATTCATTCATTCATTCATTCATTTATTTATTTATTTATTTATTTATTTATTTATTTATTTATTTATTTATTTATTTATTATTTATTTATTCACTGCTAGGGGAAGAGGCCTTCAGTGCCTACGTTCATATGTCTACGTAAAGGAGCGGAATGTGGAGAAGGGCATCGCAACACAATAAAACGACCAAAAATAATATTGAAGAAATGAGTATCACCGAGGCTCATTATTTTTGATGACGTTCGGTTATTGGTATATATTTTATAAATGTTTGCATGTTCTCAGCGACCTTGTCAATTGATCGGGGCACCGTGTCACTGACCAAAAATGAATTGTTTGTGCACCACTCTTAAATTACTTCGTATTGAATGACTGCAAACATTATTAGCGAATGGACATGTGTTTTCTCAAAACAAGTTACCGGATAGCATTTTTTTCGTTTTAAGTATCATGCTCTAAAGCGAGAATGAATTAGGTGTAAACATGTCTGTGCTTACTTTTTGAGACGGACGTGTAGAATTTGTGGGCCTGTTTTTGAGCTATTCAGCTCATTTAGAAGCATCTTGAGCAGGCGAAATCCGTTAGACAATCACACTCTGTGAAAGTGTATGGCAAGCGAAGCTTGGTCTAAACACGACTTAAAGATGCTGTAAAATTTGGAACACAAGCACTAACTTATTTATGGTGATATCAATAATAGTGACAAGTAAAACAAACTGGGCGTAGTGGCAGAGCCAAATTAGCCGCCAATTTTGAAAAATCATTTTTGAGAAATTTTTGATGAAACAAGAAGTACAGCCGCATTGTTTTTACCGTACACCTCAAATTGAGAGCAGGTGGGTATTTTCTACCGTTCACATCCTCACAGGGACATTAATTATGACAAATAAATTAACCTCGTATTACTGAAAGCAGTTATCTGAGCATAATTTGGCTATAGAATTGTTTAAGGGAAGTTTTGGTAACACAGCAGTTACAGCTGTTTTCTACTAAGCAATCCCGATAAAGTTGGCTTTGCTGAAAGAGAATGTTTCACACGCTCAGGAAACATACACGTACCCCCAGCCGTATGAACATCCGCCTAACAGTATCGGTATTACCTTCGAAGCAAGAACATAGATTAGTCATAAAATGGGCGAAGTCCTAATTTCCGGCATTGCCATATAATTCATGTTGCCAACCCGTGTGATGCCACTAAAGCTCGTGGTAAACTTTCATTGGCTACAAAATAAAATCAACACAAGTGTTCAGATTTCCCCTAAGTATTTTTTCGCATAATAGGAGACATTGGTTAAACTACTTAATGGTACTGTTAATATTTAAAGCGACGGGGACAAGAAGAGGACGACGAAACCTTGCATGAACTGGCCGGGTATGGGGCAACGAGGTGGCGCGTGCCATCATCATTAGGCTTTTTGGAATAATTCTGGCCGCTGGCACAATAAAGTGGTCCTCCCTCTACGTCGCCCGCTCCTCGGTTTTCAACAGAATTGGTGCCGTGGCGCCCGCTGCCTCCTCCAATATCTTTCCGGATATTGGAGGAGGCAGGAATGCGTTTGACTAAATGGACAACGAACAGTAAAGCTGTACAAGAGTACTTTCAATACCCAGAGACACGCGATAAAGTTTAGCACTGCGCGGGAGAACAAGATTCTGGGGCTTGTATGGACTATTGACACTGATACGCGAAGCCTTCGTTAAAAAAGTTGCTGGAATCAATTCAAACCCCGTGGTTGTTACCAAGCGGCAGGTTCTAAGTCTCTTGCTTCGTTGATATACGACCCCTTTGGAATGATCGCCCCGTGGGTCCTCCCAGCTAAACTACTCATTCAAAGGTTATGGGTACAAAAACATCCCTGGGACGAGCCACTTCCTGACTCACTGCTTACTGAGTGGACAGCCTGGGTGAATGGACTTTCTGAAATTAGTCACCCTTGACTTCCCGCGGTACTTCGGACACACAATAACGAACAAAGATGTGCGGACAACAGTTCATGTGTTCAGCGATGCAAGTCCAGCAGCTTACGGAGCAGTGATCTACTGCGAATGCAGCGCGGACTTGAAGCACCGACCGTTCAGTTGCTTCTTGCAAAGTCAAGAGTGGCACCACTGCGAAAGATGACGTTGCCACGGTTAGGATTTTGATGGGTGCTGTAGTTGCAGCCCGACTTTTTGCAGCTTTCAAACGAGCGCTCGGTATGGAAGAAATCGAAGTTGTCATGTGGACTGACTCGATGATCGTGCTACAGTGGATACGGAGCACAGCTAAAAAGTGGAAAGAGTTTGTGACGAACAGAGTGACTGAAATACAGTCCTTGACCAATGTAAGTAACTGGAGACATTGCCCGAGTGAGAGCAATCCTGCCGACTTACTGACTAGAGGTGTGTCGGCGAAACAGCTTAGAGAAAGCACACTTTGGTGGAAAGGACCGCAGTTTCTTAGCACTGACACCAACTACTCAGAGGATTCGTTACCAGCACTAGACACCCCTGATGTTTACACAGGAGAGGAAGCTCCGACTTCTGCCCCAGCAGCAAAGGTGTTTTCCTTAGTGGTGGATGCGAGCGCCTATAGCTCTTACAGCCGTCTTCTGCGCGTTACCGCATGGTTGAAGAGATTCACAGATAACTGTAGGAGTCCTCACTCAAAACGCCACGGTCCTCTCCAAACAACGGAGATCGAACTTGCTGAAGAATACTTGATACGGAAAACACAAGAACAAGCTTTCGGTATAGATGTCAAAGAAATTCCTTTGACATTACAACGATTCAATCCGTATCGCGACGAAAAGGGATTGCTACGAGTAGGAGGAAGACTTCAGTTCAGCGACCTTCGAGATAACTCAAAGCACCCGCTCTTACTCCCAGCCACTGGGACCTTTACCAGGCTATTAATTTTTAATGAGCACCGTAGGCTCTTACACGCTGGGATTTGCGACGTCCTAGCAGAATTGAGGAAAGGTTCTGGATACTAACGAGCCCGGCAAGTGACAAGAAGTGTCATACACGAGTGCAAGGGTTTGTCGGCGCTTCGCTTCTAAACCATATTGTGAACCCTTTGCCCCACTGCCAGCGGATTAGGACGCACCAGGCCCCGCCGTTTGAAGTAACCGGCGTTGACTTTGCTGGGCCACTGCTCTACAAATCAAAGGGAATACTTCGGAAATCGTACATCCTGATCTTCACCTGCGCGGTTGTGCGAGCAGTTCATCTAGAACTCGTCACGGATCTTACGATAGAACAGTTTAGGCTCGCTTTTCAACGATTTGTATCTAGACGAGGACTGTGCAAGTTGTTACTCTGACAATGGCAAAACTTTCAAAAGAGCAGCGAAAGATCTTAAACTTTTCTGGCCCATCATGCGAGGAAAAAACCTTCAGACATACTTTTTGAGTCACCGGATTCAATGGAAATTTATTGCTGAACAAGCTCCTTGGTGGGGAGGTTTCTGGGAAAGACTCATTCGGTCCATCAAAGCTACCCTGAAGAAAATACTTGGAAAGAGTTGTCTCACCTATGAAGAACTTTCCACTATCCTCACGCAAGTAGAAGCAATGCTTAACTCTCGGCCCATTACTTACACATACTCGGAGCCCTCTGAACCCAGGCCCTTAACACCAGGACATTTTCTGATCGGACAACGGCTGACCATGTTACCTTATGGATCATCAGTTCTAAACTCGACGAAGCAGCAGTCAGCTGAGATGCTGCGTAAAAGATGGAGGAATCGGGAAAAGCTATTGGATGCGCTTTGGGCACGATGGCGGCGGGAGTACCTTCTAGAACTTCGCTCTGCACCTATGAGAGATTGCAGATCACGAGCGTCCGTCAAGCTGGGAGACGTCGTCCTTTTGGAAGAAAGAAACACACCGAGACAAATGTGGAAGATGGCGGTTGTGACAGAACTTTTCCCAGGCAAAGATGGAAAAGTTCGTTCGTGTCAAATTCGTACCTCTTCTGGGACAATTTTACGCCGACCTGTGCAACTTCTATACCACCTAGAAACCCCCGAGGGTAATGTTGACATGAATCAACGTGGTCCAAATGGTAAAGACGGCCTGGTATAATGTCAAGACCCCTCACCCAGCTGCAACCTGTTGCTTCATATCTGGCCGGCCCGGAGCCTGTTACATATTTAAAGCGACGGGGACAAGAAGAGGACGACGAACCTTGCATGAACTGCGGGTATGGGGGCAACGAGGTGGCGCGTGCCATCATCATTAGGCTTTTTGGAATAATTCTGGCCGCTGGCACAATAAAGTGGTCCTCCCTCTACGTCGCCCGCTCCTCGGTTTTCAACAGGTACCGCAAATAGGGCTTTGGTAAATACACTTTACTGACTTTTTAATACGGTAACATGACAAAAATCACGTTTGAAAGGTGTCTTAAAATGCTGTAAGCAGCCTCCTTAGTACGTGGTGACAGGTGGATATGCCTTGCCCAACGCTAGTTATTTATGTTAACATGCTGCCAATCCCATTTGGGATTTGTGAAATCTATTGAGCCTCAGTAAGCTGAAAATGGCGGTTAGCAGGATAAATCTGGGACCAAAACGAGAGAAAGTGATGGCTGAAAAAGGACAATACAAAAAGCACGGATGCGTTTGAAAAAAACAAACATGTGCATATTCTGTCGTATAACGTTTCAGTGTTCTAATTCTTGCTTACTTATATTTAAACAGTTAAACTGCTACACGAACCCCATCAGTATTTCTCTGGACATGAGTTTCAAAAAACCTTAACGTGGCGTGTGGTGTACATACATTCTTATGTAGGTTCTGATACAAACCACTATTTTCTTATGGGGTATTGCAGCTTACGTGGTTACCACTTGCTCCTTTAGCTGGGGCTGCTTTATTTGGGAGGGCGGTTTTACATTAGGGTAATCTCGCTACCAAAAAAGGCATTAGGTTTCTCTAAGTTCCAGCATGAAGAATTTTTGTGTCGTCTTATTGCCGCCGGGAAAAGCTGAAATCGTTTTTTTTTTCGTGAGCCGCCATTATAACAGCGTCATGAATATACCCCGAAGACGCTATGTGCTCAAAGAACCTTAACCGTAAGTCATGATGTGGTCTCAACTTGCATAGAGGCGAAAGGCACCAATTGCCTTCGGCTTCAAATAGGCCTCCATAAAAACAATGTTTTGTTTACAAGAAAATATACACGGGAATGTACAACGCTACTTCCTGCCCTGCTGTTGTGAATAAATAGTGGGAACCGTATCTTTTTGTTGGCCGGGCGTCCAGAGGAAGTTTGGTGGTTATATGTTTTTCGTAGTGGAGTCAATTGGCAAGGCGTTCTCGAAAGAAAAGTGCGCTACCAAAGAAGAATGACGTTGGCTCCACAGGATAATGTAGAAAGCCTGAGACGATACCGTCTTTCAGAAAGGGCCAGTAAACACTGTGAGTGGCGAATAATCATGTGGGAGACAATGGTCACCTTAGCACTTTCTAAAGTTTTGAGTATAGGTGGGCAGTTCACATTCGCTTCGAGTACCGTCTAAACGCAAAAGAGAATACATAGCTAAGCAACCAGTTTTAATAAAGAAATCGCATTAAGAACCTCTAAAATGATGTTTGGTGTTCTCTGTAGGCAGAGTTAGATTTCAAGGGATTCCACGGAAAATTTAGCTGATCCGTGGTTGCTAATAGATTCGTTAGTTTTTATCGATATTTGGGATGGAGTGTCAAACATACCTTTAATACTGCCTGATTGATTGTGATTGTATGCGCTGGTTTCTTACCAATAGATAATGTCGGAACGTTGGTTCTGCATACTTTGACACTAAAGGCGCTAAAGCACATACCAAGAATCATTATGGCAGCCAAGGTGCTTTATCTGTCTTGTCTATACTTGTTGTTTATTTTTTGCCGTCTTTTACTGCATTTAGTTTCAAATTAAGCTAGTTTTTAGCGCATATATGACAACCAAGAGAAATATATACACACATATAGGTTGTAAACTTTCATTGTGGAAGCCTCACTTTGAAGCTCACCAAGCTGAAATGTTAACATATTGTAACCTTTGCTGTATTCCTAATCTCTGGAACAGAGGCATAATTGTGTGCTTTTAAATGCAACGTTTGATGTTCAGGAAACAAAAGGGATATTTGCATTGTCTTGAAGACTTTGCCTGAACAAGGAAACAGCAACGCCACAAAGATTTTTTATTTATATCAATGGCATAGTAAATAATATTTCTTTCGCCTATTTGCTGACGACTGTGTAATCTACAGGGAAATAATAACAACGAATGATGTTAGTGCACTTCAGCTTGACTTATCAACATTAACTAAATGGTGCCGAAAATGGCAAATGCAAATAAACGTAGAAAAAACTTAACACGTCCGATGTTCTTCCGTAACTAGATCAGATACATATAATTATCTAATAAATGACTGAAATTCAGACGGTATCGTCTTTTAAATACCTGGGCGTAACATTGACCTCCGACTTAAACTGGGGCCCCCAACAAGGAGGTTAAAAAAATTGCTGAAGTGGAAGGGGCGCCCGTAAAGTGAAGCCGCCGCGACGCCATCTTGCTACGGGAGAAGACGCGTAGTTGTTGCAGCGCGCGTTCCTTGCGTGCACAAAAAAGCGTTGTTGATTTGTGTGCGCGCCATGTAACGAGATCAAAAAAGTATGGTTGGTTCGTGTGTGGCTTACGGTTGTACAAACAGTGTGAACCCGGCCCCGGGAGCCGCATTGCGCACGTAACTTGCCCGCGTGCAAGCTGATTCCAAACTGCGGTCATGCTCGTTGCATTGTGTCGCGTAGTATGCGCCTTCAATGTTTATTTCTTCGCCGAAAGATGTTGAGTCACCGTCCTTTGTCAGTGTCGTTGGTTTTCCAGTTGATAGTATATTTTAGCAGTTTAATTGACGTCTGGTACCATAAGTCTGTCTTCTTTCAAAAAATAAACACTTTGTTTCCAAAAATACAAATTGGTTCATTTTTTTTCGGTAGTTCATGTCACTGGCAATGTAACTTTATGGTGTGAATTACAAGAAAGATTATTGGTTCTTTTTTTGCAGTTTATTTGTGTGTTAGGTTGGGCAGCAATGCAATGAACGTAATAGAATTGGTTATCATACACTCATGAAAGTTTTCTGTATCGGTTTTTTGTCACTCCATTATGTCTATTATCCTGTTTCCTGTTGTTTCCTCTTATCGTGTTTCCTGTTGTTTTCCGGAAAATGCTGCATTTTCTGGTCATGACTGCTGTTTTTCACTTTACAATTGTAACTCTATTGCTTTTTGTTTTTTTTTGTTCTTAAAACTTTCACGATCAATTTCTGCATTTGAACAGTTTAGAATAAAGAAGATAAACAAGTTCCTATGTATTTTTTACTTTGTGGCAGCTGCTTATCCGAGCCATAAGGTGAAAAAACAATGTCCCTGTACTCAAAGACCTTACTTTTAACAACATTTCTGTGGTAGAAATCAATACGGAGACGTCTGACATGGCTCGCAGTGTTGAATTAGAGCATGAGAATCCCTTACGTAATTTAAAACCGCTGGGAAAGTCGCCAAATACTGCTACAAAGCAATCAGCATCTGGTTTCTTTCCCCGAGCAAGATGGCCGCTGGCGGCTTCAGCCGAGCCCATTGGTTGGTATAGGTGACTTCCACTTCAGCAATTGTTTTTAACCTCATTGGTCCCCACATACAAAAAATCACTTCGAAGGCGTTTAAAAAGCTTGGATTGCTTAAACGTCGCCTTCATCTGACTAATTCTGACACGAAGCTTCAGGCGTATAATACTGTGACGTGGCAACGAAGGAGATGTATTCAGATAGTGTAATTACAAAAATAGACGGGATAGCGAAGGCAGACAAGGCAGCCGCGATGTCGCAGGAACTGAACGCGCACCAACATCAGCGAGCGTCGTCTTCTTCTCATCCCAGAGGGCGCATACCCGCAGAGCGGGGTTGGACACTGGTTCCGTTTATAGTAAGGAGCCAAGGAACGGAGCCCGTGACATGACCCCCGGCGGTAGAAGCAACGTCCCGGTGCTGAAGACGTAGAAGGTGTGGGCTGAACTTAATCACGGACGAAGTAGGGCTTCAGGCGGGACACATGCACAATTTGAGACGCTGGGTGCACAGTTGACGGCGGGGGCGTGACTGGAATGATTTCGTACGTCACAGGAGTAACCAAGCGAATGACGCGGTAGGGGCCCGTGAAGCGGGACAGTAGTTTTTCAGATAGCCCAACATGACGTGAAGGCGTCCAAAGGAGGACCAGGGAGCCAGGTGGGAAGCACACATCATGGTGGGTCTCGTCGTAGCGTCGCTTCTGACTTGCCTGTGACGCCGTAATCTTGGCGCGGGCGATCTGGCGGGCCACATCAGCCTGGGCAATGAGATCACGTGCATACTCAGTTCGTGGCGTGGTCGAGTCAGGCAACATGGTGTCCAATGGCAGGGCAGGGTCGCGGCCGTAAAGGAGGAAGAAAGGAGAGAAGCCGGCAGTGTTGAGGCGTGACGAATTGTAGGCGAAAGTAACGTAAGGGAGAGGAACGTCCCAGTCACGGTGGTCAGTGGACACGTACATAGCGAGCATATCCGTGAGCGTCTTGTTAAATCGTTCAGCGAGCCCATTGGTCTGCGGATGATAGGCCGTGGTGAGGTTGTGCTTAATGCGGCAGGACCGAAGAAGGTCGTCGACGACCTGAGATAGGAAGCACCGACCACGGTCCGTTATCAGCTGGCGAGGAGCACCGTGTTGCAGAATGACGGCGTGTAGTAGAAAATCGGCGACGTCCGTGGCACAGCTGGTAGGAATGGCACGTGTGATGGCGTAACGCGTGGTGTAATCGGTGGCAACGGCAATCCACCTGTTACCAGAGCGGGATAAGGGGAAAGGACCGAGAAGGTCCAATCCAACCCGGCAAAATGGTTCAGGAGGAACATCAATTGGTTGAAGAGTGCCTGCTGGAAGTGACCGAGGCGTCTTGCGGCGTTGGCAAACATCACAAGCTGTGACGTACCTTCGCACGGACCGGTAAAGGCCGGGCCAGTAAAAGCGTCGCCGCACCCGGTCATACGTCCGAGTGACGCCCAGATGGCCAGCAGTCGGCACGTCGTGAAGCTGGTGGAGTATGTCGGGACGGAGATGCTGAGGTACTGCGAGAAGGGCGTCAGGGCCATCCGCCCGGAAGTTGCGGCGAAACAGGACGCCATTACGCAGTGTAAAGGCGTGCAGAGATGGGTCGGACGGCTCTGAGCTAAGACGGTCTATAACCTGCCGAAGCGATGGGTCGCGTCGTTGGTGGGCGGCTATGTCGTGCAAGTCGGAGAGGGCAAATACGCAGGGGTCATCATCGTTCCACGTTTGATCAGGCGGATCAACAGGATGACGAGACAAGCAGTCGGCGTCCTGGTGCATGCGACCAGACCTGTAGACCACCGAATAGTCATACTCCTGGAGTCTTAACGCCCAGCGGCCGAGTCGTCCGGACGGATCTTTTAGCGAAGAAAAGCCAACATAGGGCATGATGGTCGGTAATGACCGCGAAAGATTTGCCGTACAAATATGGGGCGAAACTTGCTGACTGCCCAGACAGAGTGCGAGGCATTCACGTTCCGTAATGGAATAGTTACGTTCAGCGGGGGACAGAAGTCGGCTGGCGTAAGGCTATCACCCGGTCGTGACCAGTCTGTTTCTGAACCAATACTGCCCTATCCCGTGGCCACTCGCGTCCGTGCGTATTTCCTGTGGGAGCCAACGGATCAAATGGGCTAAAACTGGGCAACGAGTCAGGCGGTCAACGAGAGTGGCAGACGCTGCGCTTTGCGCGGTGCCCCAGGAGAATGAGGTATCGGCCTTAAGGAGATCCGTCAATGGCCGGGGCGATCTCAGCAAAATTCTCGATAAAGCGACGAAAGTAGGAGCATAGTCCTACAAAGCTGCGAACATTCTTTGCCGAATGCGGGATGGGAAATTCTTGGACGGCGAGTACCTTATCGGGATCAGGTCGGACCCCAGCAGCATCGACTACGTGGCCGAGGATATTGAGTTGCCGGCCACCGAAACGGCATTTTGATGAATTGAGCTGGAGACCGGCGCGACGGAAAACCTCTAGGATGTCTGCAAGACGATGGAGATGAGTTTCAAATGTTGGGGAAAAACGATGACGTCGTCCAAGTAGCAGATGCAGGTCAACCACTTGAAGCCACGTAAGAGGAAGTCGATCATTCTTTCGAAGGTAGCCGGCGCGTTGCACAGACCAAAGGGCATTACCTTGAATTGGTACAACCCGTCGGGCGTCACAAAGGTGGTCTTTTCGCGGTCCTGGGCATCAACAGCAATTTGCCAATACCCAGACCGAAGGTCAATAGAAGAAAAGTACGATGCACCATGGAGGCAATCAAGGGCGTCATCAATCCGAGGAAGCGGATAAACGTCCTTTTTGGTGACTTTGTTCAAGTGCCGGTAATCAATGCAGAAGCGCCAGGACCCATCCTTTTTCACTAAGACGACTGTGACGCCCATGGACTGGAAGATGGCTCAATTACATTCTTTTTCAACATCTTATCGACTTCATCTTGAATGATTTTGCGTTCGCCGTGAGAGACCCGATATGGTCGCCGATGATTGGGGTCGCATCCGCGGTGTTGATGCGGTGGGTTATCGTCGATGTCTGTCCCAAAGGGCGATCGTCCAAATCAAAAATGTCTCTGTACGATGAAAGCGGCGATGTACTCGCGAGCTTGCGACGAAGGAAGGTCCGAACGCTATCATTTTTGCGATGTCACCAGAGGTAGAGCAACGATCCTTGGAATCATTCGGCGCAACCATGAAGGCGTCAGTGGACACGGCAGAAATTTGGCATTCCTCCAGAGGAAAAAGCGTGGCCAGCGACATCCGCTCGGGGAGAACTTGGGGCAAAGAACCAAAATTAAGGAAAGGCAGGCTGATTTGGTTTGTTGGCGAGGGTGACGACAGTGTAAGGAAGAGCCACGTGGTGTCGGAGGAGGACGTCGGTTATAGGGGACACGACGTAGTCGCCGTCCGGAAGTGGCGGGCATGGAGACAAACGAACGTAGGACATTGTGTCAGGAAGCAAGCGGACATGTCCTGTGGAGCAGAGGCGGTTGGGGAGCTTAGTGTCGGTGACAGGACCGGTCGGCACGTCCAGACGAAGAATACCTGTGGCACAGTCAATGAGCGCGGCGTTGTCGGTTAGAAAGTGAAGGCCGAGAATGGTTTCATGGGGGCAGGCGTCGAATACGGTGAACACTACCAACACCAACCCGAGCGGTGCACAGTCCTTCGACGGTGGGCGTACGGCCGTCGGCCACTCTGACAACAGTAGATGGGGCAGGCGTCAGGACCTTACGAAGGCGGCGGCGAAGGTTGGAGCTCATTACGGAGATACTGGCACCGGTGTCTATAAGAGCGCTCACACGAACACCATCAACATCAACGTCAAGCAAATTGCGTCTCGTCGTCTTTGTAAACAGAGGATTTTCAGGCCGGGTCGGACATGCAGCATCACCTCCGGGAGCTGCATTGGCTAGTTTCCCGGAGAGGTGCGTGCGTAAGAAGTCGGCGGCGAAGGGCGGCGAGGCTGCGGCGAGCGAGATTGGCGACGTTGTGGGACGGGGAGCGGCCAAGGCGGTTGCTGGGGGAGCTGCCGGGAACATACTGGGGTTGAGTACCAGGGGGGTAGTGGATAGGCCGATCGTCCGAAGAGTAGGTGGTGGGCGAAAACCGGGAGCGTGCAGGGGACGTCCAACGTTGTCGGCAATAACGGGCGACGTGACCAACGCGAGAGCACTCGAAGCAGATAGGCCGGTCGTCAGGAGTTCTCCATTCTGCAGGGTTCCGGCGGCGGTAACGAGGTGGTGCGTCATAACGCCGTTGGAAGCTATTGCTGGCAAATGAAGGAGGAAGGTTCTGGCGGACGTCCGGACAAGCCATAGCGCACACAGGATGGATACCGAGGTTGGCTACTTCCTCACGGACAACGGCCTGTATAAGTGATATAGTGGGCAGGGTATGGTCGTGCCCATGGCGGTGTACAGGAGCCGGGGCCAAGGCCTCGATTTCGCGGCGCACGATCTTGGTCAAAGTGTCCGAATGTGGCATCGGACCTGGTGCCGTCGGTAAACTGGGAGGCGCTGTCAGATCCGCACACGATGAGGTTGCTGCGGTGTGAGGCAGCCGTGGTGAACTGCTGCGCTATGCGGCGGCATTTTGCCTGCTCAAATCGGCGACATTCCTTCAGTACAGAGTCAATTGTGGCACACTCTTTACACATGAGCAGATTGAAGGCATCATCTGCTATGCCTTTAAGGACATGCCCAATCTTATCGGACTCCGGCATCTTGGGATCCACCTTGGCGCAAAGAGCCAACACGTCCTGGATGTAGGCGACATAGGACTCCGTACAGGACTGCGTGCGTGAAGAAAGATCGTTCTTTGCGGCTAGCTGACGGGCAGCGGAGTCACTGAACGAATCCAGGAACTCCTTTTTGAAGGCGTCCCAGCTTGTGAGCCTCGCTTTGTTGTTTAGGAACCAAGTCCCAGCCGTCTTCTTGAGATGGTAGGCAACATTCGCCAGCATGATTGTGTCGTCCCACCGGTTGTGAACACTGACGCGTTCATACATGCGGAGCCATTCATCCGCGTCGACGTTATCAGTCCCAGTAAAATCACCGGGATCACGGGGGTGAGACACGATGACTATTGGCGGAGTAGATACAGGCTCACCGGGGGGCGGCATCATGCAGCTGTGAACGTGACGCCCGCTTCGAAGCTCCGTATTTTCTCAAAGTAGCCCGGCGAGCGGTACGGAGACGAGAAGTAGCACCTCCACCACAAGATGTGACGTGGCAACGAAGGAGATGTGTTCAGATAGTGTAATTACAAAAATAGACGGGATAGCGAAGGCAGACAAGGCAGCCGCGATGTCCCAGGAACTGAACGCGCACCAACATCAGCGAGCGTCGTCTTCTTCTCATCCCAGAGGGCGCATACCCGCAGAGCGGGGTTGGACACTGGTTCCGTTTATAGTAAGGAGCCAAGGAACGGAGCCCGTGACAATACCCTGATTCGCCTTTCTCTCGAATATGTGCAAATAATATGGCATCCTCACCAAGTTGGACCTAATAACACAATTGAATCACTGCAAAAAAAAAACCGCTCGATTTATTATGTCTTCCCACTCGCGATACCAAACAGTTTCTGCCTTAAAAGAGCAACTAAATCTTCTCCCTCTCACCCTGCGCAGGCAATTTTCAAGGTTATCTTTTTTCCATGCACTGTACCATAACCCATCGGCCTTCTCTCGCAAATTTATCGTTCCGGCACCATATACTTTGGCACGCGTAGATCATGCTTACAAAGTTAATACCATTTTTACCCGCACAAAAAATATCAGCATTCTCCTCTTGTATTGGCCATGAACGAATGGAATTCTGTACCTGCAAACCTAGCCACACTAACAGACGCTTCTTCTTTTCAAACAGCACTTCTCTCCTTTTTAACGACTGAAAGCAATATCTAACTTTATTTCACTCTGTCTTTTATGTTGTAAAAATATTGGTTCTTGCCTGTACGACATCATATCGCTTGTCATTGTGTGTTTTATAGTTTTGTACTTGATTGTAATGTTTAGTGTTGTACTATGCGATTTCTGAGTGTAATTCTTGTATTATTACTGTTTTTTTGCTACTCTATTCACTCATTGTTATTTTTTATATAATTGTATTTTTAGTGTGTTATACCTCAATCCCCCCATGTAATGCCCGCCCGGGCCCATAGGGTACTTAAATAAATAAATAAATAAATAAATAAATAAATAAATAAATAAATAAATTCACGAGCTTGGAAACGGATTTGCACTGAAGCGGCAGCCACTGCCTTACTGCTATGCTATTACAATTATTACCCGAGAGAAATATTTCCTCAATTTCGCTGTCGACTCGCGTTCAAAAACAACAAAACCAATTGCGGGAAGTGCTTGTGTTAGGTGTTTTATGTGTGTATTGACATGGAGCAGGCGCCTCTAACTCTGTGTACACTAGTAAGACATTGGCGTTGCATTTTTGGTTAATAACCTTGTGCGACTGCTTCTGATGTGCAATATGTTGCTGGGAATAGGCCGGTATGAGCATCAAGGTAGGTGCGGTGTTAGTACAACCAGTTACGACAGAGTATATAACTAAGTTTCATTTGTCTCCTGACTATCAGGGCTTCAAAGAGGCCACAAAATGTGAGTATAACACCCACCCCCAAACTGTTTTCTGCTGGTAGGCGGGGCTGAGTGATTATGATGCCCCATACGAACGAGAGGGTACTCAGTTCTGTTGTGGCAAAATTATTTTCCGTTTCAAATCCCAGTTAGGCAGGCATGCGACGTCAAGGTAGTGAAGCACAGGTAGGCCGGCACATGGCGATAGGCACCTGACGGTCCACACATGGCCATGAACACCTGGCCACGAACACACGCCGAGAGATACATGCTCCTTGGAGTACGCTCAAAAATTGCCCCATATATATTCTGAAGGTAAATTCAATTAATCATCTAAATCAAAGCTTTCGGATGCAAAACGATCCAGTGAAGCACAAGACCAATGCCTGGCCACACAATCTTGTCACACAACCGTGTCCTGTGCTGGGAGAAAACGAAAAGCCTAGTATTTTGCCAGCTGGTATTGTGAATCATTTCGAGAGAACAAGAAAAGCTACTCCAGACAGCTGCTGATATACCATTATAGGACGCTCAAGCGATCCGACAAACTGCTATTCTGCAAGAAATTCGTCAGAAACAGAAAATACATACGTACGACACCTAAGAATGACAGCTTGTGTCCCAGCTTGCTGCTTCCTTTGATCAATGCCTCGGAAGGTAACATTGCCGCTTTTCAGCCGGAGGCTAATATGTGCAGGAGCTGTCCACTGTCATTTCGTATTGGAAAATTGTGATGATAATGGACAGCTTTGCGAAGAGTAGATTTATTCACAATAGTGCAAGTGCGATCAACAAGAACAATATCTGCGTGTTTAGAGAGTGAGGCAAAGAACTACGCAGAGCCAAAGTGATCACGGGAAACAAAGTGGCATGTTGCGGCATGTTGCAATTATTTTTGGAATGATTTTCGCACAGTCCGCATCGACAACGTCCATCCTAATGGCACAAATTGGCAAAAATACCAAGCCACACAAAAGGCGTCTTTGAAATGTTTTCCGTAATTTGAAAAACCAATACTTTCCGTTATTAATGGTCACCAATTCACGTCAGCAATGGTCACAAATGGTCACCAATATTTTCGTGGATATACATACGTAATTTCGTGGAAATACATAATTTCGTGGATATAACACTTCCAGGGTTTAGAAAGAATGTTTGAACCACTTGCCAAGAAAAGGATGTAGTCATGCGTTGCTTATTTAGGCCACCGGAACTTTTACGTGCCTAAATGAAGCTACCGATACTTTTGATTTGAATACTGCGTTAAGCGTTTACGGTTAATAAATAGGTCCCCCTTTTCCGCCCACCCTTCCACAAAATAAACCATTTTTATTTATATCGTCCATTGTACTTTTATGACTTGCTGTCCCCGCTTGAGCAAAGTCAAGAAATGCTTACTCTCAAGAACGGCCCAGGACTATCAACTATGGGATTTTTGACGCCGACAATAGCAGAAATATTCTGTGTCACGATATTCTGAACGTGTCTAACTGGTGTCCGGAATATTATTACTGAGGCAATCATGGCTCCTTCAAAAAGTGGTACACGTTTGTCGAAGGCAAACAAAGAGAGTAAAGAATATGTGTGGCACAGGTGTCGAGACATTTTGTTCTCAAACTTACCTTCGCTGCTTCACAGTCCTGTTTCTTTGCGCACCTGTAGCTAAAATTTCTGTCCCGAGAGCTTCCAGTCGTTAACGCTGTCTGATTGCCATTTAGTTTGCCCGAGCGTCTAGTGGGAGTACGGACATGGAAACCCTTTTAACATTGCCTTGACCGGAGGATGAGCCAGCTGGGTCGATACACCGAACAACGGGAAGAACTCTTGCGGGACACCCGCGCAAGCAAAAGCTTAATTGAAACTTAAGCGTGTGTATTGCTGACTATCGTCGCAGAACTTCCATTCATGGGAACCGGTGGCAACACACATTCGGACAATCTCTGCACTTGCATTATCTTTAACACTGTTGACTTTGAACCTCCAATTTTCTAATCACATCTACGGTTGTTAGAGGGATACGTACCTCGTAGCGTTTAGGCTAAAAGCGAGGTTGGTTATTTTTTTTAGGAATCCTTCAATTTGTGAAGTCAGAAAACCTTAAAGCCGCCACGAAGACAAAACACAAGTCTGGTTCATCCGAAAGATTGTCTCGTTAGAATCATACTGACACCACTTTTATAGTAACCTGCGCTCCGATAAGCTATATAATTAGGGAAGAAAGGAATGGTCATGCGATCCACTAGCTCATTTCCCGAAACAGAACCTATGATTTCATATGCCCAGCTGTGAAATTGGCTGCGCCCGGCAAAAGCAAACGCAAATTATGCTGAGCTTGCAACCTTGCCGAGCGGCAATTTTGCGCTTAAATTTGGGACACGCTCTTTTAGGGCACATTCCTTTAAGAATGATGTGATAAAAAGAGGAAGTTACGAAAGTACACGTAAACATAGAAGTCTGATGCGTACTGCTGTTGGTACTGCGCGCACTATGCTTGTTTTAGCTGCGCAGCAGTGCGGTGCTTTGGGCTTGCCTCAGACGACAATGGACGATTGGTGTAAGCGATGGTGTCTTACGTGACCATACTCGTCGAGGGAACACCATGTTTAACGAAACGGCCAATTTCTACCTTAGAAAAAACAAGCTAGGTTCAAATACGTTCGGTGCATTATGGTGATGCCTTCTAACGGGGCTGCGGTAAACAAGGCTCCGCAGTCGGCTGCATGGTCGAAGGGCGCACTAGGTTTTGCTTGAAGGCCTGGTCGTGTGACGTCATTAGAGACGTCGCGAAAACCCACGAATTGGCGGGAGAATCAAAATTTTAACATAAATTTATTAATTTTTCATGAATAAATGATCGTTTCCTTCCGGACACGCGCTCCGGTAATATAACTGACGAAATATCTTTCGAACAAAACAACCTCGTATTTTGTTTGCATGGCCCCTTTAACGCCAACGCAACGTGTGTTTTGTTGCAGGCGACAAAAAAGTATGTTTTGCAAGTCGTCCGGATTCATGACACCAGACGCACATTTTGAGGCCCGAAATCACGTTCGCTTGTCGCATGCGCAGAGTGGCTGCAACAACTTGGGCATATCACTTCAGTATATTAAGAATCGCGCGTTCATCAGATTTGACGTTTTAGTTATTCCTTAATACAAACGACCTGTATGCTGATCCTTCAGAAAAACTGGCATGATTTGTACCCAGTATGAGGAAAGAACCAGCGGAGCGTTCGAAAACGGCGTTTGGTCTTCAGGACTACCTGGCACTGCTTCGGATAAATATGCGAAAGAAAGTTTTGCTGCGATTCTTCATATTATACACTTCCCATTGGAGCCTAGAAGATTTTCGCTTGTTTTCTTTTGCCCCGCCTTCTCACATGCTTGGAAAGTTCAGATCGCACAAACTAAATTTCGCATAACAGACGCATCCGATGCGCTCCGTCGGAGGCTGTATTTTGGACAACTGAGCGGTAGCGCGTAAGACAGATTCCAAGCCACAGCGACAAAGGTCCCCATTTGGTGTAGACTGTTGCATAACTCCGAATAATCGCGGAACTTGTGGCACTGGTGTTCTCAGTGGCTAAGGCGTTGCGCTGCTGAGCATAAGGTCGCGGGTTCGATTTCCGGCCACGCCGGTCGCTTTTCTGATGAAGGCGAAAGCAAAACGCGCGTGTGTGCGAAATTTCGGCGCACGTTAAAGATCCCCAGGTGGTCAAAATTAATCCGGAGCTCTCCACTGCGGCGCGCCGCATCGCCTGCCTTGCGTCGGCGCCTAAAACCCTACAATCAATCAAGCACTGGTGTTTCTTAGCCGCATAACCAGTGCGTGGACTTAGGAAACACGAACCCTGAAGCGTACCGTATTACAAGTACACGAGGTTTGAATGTCATTTGGATATTCGCAGCACACGCTGAACCTTCCTTTGCAGAGTGAAGATAAACAAATACATGGGCGGTGATATTTTTCCCAAACAGCCCCATTCAAGCTTGACCACGGGGAGAGATATTAAATACGTTCTCAACGCTAGCTTTTTTCTTCTACGCATCGGGATTCTTTTGTCCAGTGCCTTCTCAGGAATGCGTTTGCTGCGCACTATGAAATGGCCGATACATGACGTGGGTGTTGACGTCGGCGTCAAATGAAGCGGCGTTAGGTGGTCCGCCTTCGGACACTTACGCTTACAACAGGACGAACGCGGTTCCGCTCGCAGTCGGGGAAAGACGGCCTGTGATGCGTCGGTGAGAGGGAGTTGAATTCGCGGACGTTCTACAACAACGGCTTGGCGTAGGCGTCTTCTTTCAAATACCGGCCTCTGCGCAACGCTTTGCATGACGTTGAAGTTGGTGCTGCAGTTGTAAACACGCAAGACTCAACTTGAATTCAATGTTTCTACTCTTGCGAACCAGTTTACCCTAATCTCTAACCGCTTTGGTCTCGCCATATCCTGTGCACATTTAAACATATGGGGAGTCTGCTGCCTGGCCAGTTTGAGAACACTACTCCGAAAAAAATCACTAAATATTCGTGCTAGCCTTTCTGGCTTCGCGGACTTCGTCAACGTACCACAGTAGCTGTTGCTTGACTACCTGTGGAGCGTATACTGCGAAATAAAATTGAGTTGAATATACATTTGGTTTCCCTTAGAAGCCCAAAAATTGAAAAAATTAAAATGGTTTTACAGGTAACTTGAGTTAAAAGATTTCTACAAGCTTTTTACCACAAAGAGGCGCTTGGCTACAGGTATACTCCTTTCACCGCCACTTTTCGACATTTCCTGCGTCGTGTTCACAACATTCTTTTGGGGATCAAAAACGCCTATACACTGCAGGGCTAAGCAGGCATTCATTTTGTCTTTTGAGCAGAACATCACGTCCTTACTGCTCCGCGATTTCTGCAGTGAAGTGTAAGTGTCATTCAGCAGAAGTGATCCCGCTTCTTAGGCCCAACTAGAAGAATTCTTCGGAAAGAACACATGATTGCAGCGTCGGGATTGCAGGTCTGGGATGTTCGGGGCCGGGTCTCTGGGGCCTGAGAACGTTTTACGAAGACAGTACGCGTACACTAGTGTAACGCTTGAACGTGTCGCCTTCGCCTCAATTTAACATTTTTGTTCATATCATGGCGTTACACCTTTGCTGCTGCGGGGTAATCCACAGAGACGTCTTCCGCACAAATAAAAACCGTATTGCCCGTACCTACGTGGACAAAGTGCTGACGTAGCTTCAGCTTCAGCTTCATGCCCAGCACGGTATTAACGTCACCATCAATGGTCGCTTCTTGAATGATATTATGTGCTCTTTTGTTCTAGTTAAAGCTACGGCGGGTGTGTCAAAAATCTTTCACGTAAATACGAGTAGCTAGGTAATAATTCAACCCATTTTGCTACAAGGAGTGCAATCTTCTATAAACCAAAGTATTTTGAATTCATAAAAGTGTCTTTGCTTTTTGAAGCAGCTGTTCAATTTGCCCTAAACATCATCATCACCATCATCATGATCATCGTAGCCGTTGTCGTCGTGGTCGTCAGCCTACTCAGCTCTACTGCCGGACGAAGGCCTCCCTCATTTACCCCTAACCACTCCTGCCCTGCTCTGCTCGAGCCCTAAAGTTTGTGACAAATTCGAACAATCATTAACCACGAAATTATTGTCTCGGAAGATTCTGTTTAAAAACACAATACAAGCACTGGCACCTCTTAACTAGTTATTCGCCAGCCGATAGGCATGATAGCGGTTTTTATGAATTTCATTGTTTGCGATGACAGAAACATAGAACCCTGCTGAACGCTCTGACAGCATCTTGTCTTGAAAACGTGCGCGCCAGAATGCTCTTGTTTTTCCAAAGAATGGACAACATGGCGAGTTGGTATAGGTTTATAGCTATTCCAACAGCGCGTAGTTTTAATAAGAGAGCGGAGAAGCGTTTGTTATATGGATCGTGTTGTGGTTGAGGGGAAAAATACCCCGCGCCACACAAAGTTTTGTTGGATATTTTCACAAATTTTTCTCGGCGGTCTTACTACTCCTCTTTTTCTCTAATGTTTATGTGATTTCGTAAAGAAGACCAAAATAACAAAGCTTCCGTTTTTTTATCCGATGTTGCACCATCAGGGCAATAAAACTTTTTTAAAAATTTTGTCATTCTTCTGCTCCGTATGATAGGTGTCCACAAAGCAGAACGAGCGTTTCAAGACAAAAATAACACAAATAAAAAGGTTTCTCTAGCAATTCGGCCCCAGAAACCTGTCCAAAACGTTTTATGGCTTAATAAGCCGAATAAAAAAGGCAGGCTGATGTTTCGCTATGTTCTTGCAATTGTCAAACATGCATGACAAACATATATAAATGCAGAAGGCGCGGCAAGGGAAAAATTGACTGGTCCTCCACAGAAAGCCCCGGCGCGTTGGGCATTTTTGCGAAAGGAATTTTCATCATGTCAAATCAAAAAGGTCGTAAATGTACGGATGACCGTAGGCTCCCTTGTGTGCAACGGTCATTCAGTAACGTCGGTGAGAATTTACGAAAGCTATAAAGAAACAAAATATGTTGTACGTGTGGATTCCCACCTCGCCTCGCAGTAACTCTCTGCTCGTTTTACAGCTCAGTTATATTTTATTTAACGCAAGGCATAAAAAAATTGCCGCTGAAAGACATCGCGTTCATCACCCGAAATGAAGTAGGACGCATGGTTACAACATGGGGGTCACCTCGCTACAGCAAACAAAACATTCTGTGCGTATCTCTGTGTGTAACAAAATTGTACACCCCAATTTCCCTTCGGCCGGATCAAACCAGGGCACCTACCAAGGCAAAGGAGCGTTCAAAACTATTCGGAGTCCTGCTGCTTCATGTGTGTCTTGTGCGGGATGGTTAAGGAGCAGTACTATATACATTCTTGGGGAGGGTCTTCGACTGTAGGGGTGTGTACACAGCCTGAAAAATGCTTTATGCTTGTACCTGCCGACGTCATGGGGCACATCAGAAGCCTCACTATCATCGCATTATGAGTACCGCTGGTGATTTCCTTCACAAGGCATGGAGGTGCCAACTAAGTAGGCCAATGACGGCAGCGCTTGGAACAATCTATGGCTGTCAACCCGCATGTCACCTACACGGTGAAGGGTGGGTGTTGTGCCCTGTCAAGAAACTTATTTCGCACAATAGCGTCTAATGCCAGAAGACATTGAACCTGAGAGGAGTCATAATAGCAAACGAATGTGAGTTTGTTATGTTGCGCGACGGAATGCGGAAACAATTTCTAATAGGCTTCGGAAAGGGCCTTCTATTTATTGTTTTTGCCTTCGTCCTTTGCCGACATAGTAAAGGCGGGCTGAACGGCACATATTTTTGGATCCCTATGTAGCAAGAGTATAGGGCACCGGCTCCCCCTGCACTCCGTTTCTTTATTGCCTTTTCAAAGATTTAAACTTATGTGAAAGTATCAGCCCCTAGCCCCATATTTTCCTTTAGCGCCATTTGAAAAATATATTTATTTTTATTTAGGTTTGAGCTAACCTACGCACTTAAAAAAGAACACTAATAAACTTCACAAATAAGGATGAAAGCTCTATTGATGTTATGTTCTTCTGTACGAGCGGGGTAATTGCACAAAAAGTAATTTCAAACCTTTTGTTCCTTCAGCTTAGCTTCCAGCTAAATAAATATCTTTTAGGCTTCATTGCGTGAAGGCAATGGTACCGCCAAATTTCCTGATTTATTCACCATTGTGGGAGTGTTAGAACAAACCTTAGGCACTTTTTATATGTTGAAAAATTGGGCTCGGCTGGCTTGAAATGTGCGGAAATCATAAGAAATCTGCAGGAATCGAAAGGATAAGAATATCGCCTGCCAGCTCATCTAAAAATTACGCGAAGTAAATTGCGCAACTGATGAGAGCCAAGAGGACGAACTTCTTGACCGAATGTGCACTACCGAGGTTGTTGAAAACGCTAAAAGGGGAGTCTCGGCAATACATGTACATTGGTATAGAAGTTAAGTATCTTGGATGTTTATCGCAGTGCCCACAAAAGGTTCATCTTTGAATCCTTTTCTAAGGTGATAATTTTCTCGTACCTCCTATCTCTGCATACTCGACCATATACCTGATCTACCCTTTGCGAAGAAGCCGGGTATTGATTATTCTTTATTTCGGAAGTGGCAACACTACGAAGTTTAGTAAATACTATTTCTGCTTGGTTTTCTTGCCTAGTTGCGGGCTTAAGTTGCTCAGTGAGTGCACGAGCTTTTCCTGATGTGTATAAAACGCAGGTTTGCTCAGGGGGCTTTTTGCCATTAGTAGCGCTTGCAAGCACTCGATGCTGGCTGCAAAATAAAATTTAACTTCCATGTCTTGTATACTGCTTCTGAGAGAATGTACACCTCATTGTTGATTTCTCATGTTTAAAATAAATATACTTGGGTCGATCATGAAAGATAGAGACGCTCGCATGGAACCACAGTCACTCAGAGTAACTGACCTGCCGCTATTGCTCGGTTATCGGCCGGAAGAGAGTTGCCCAAGATTGGATACAAATACAA